>CM033273.1:10888174-11438214 GCA_019343175.1 Oedothorax gibbosus
TTTCTTTGAGTATTTAAGTTAAAAGAAAGTAGGTTATATAAGTTATTTTAGAACTTCTTGCTTAATGTTAGATGAGTAAGTTTTTAATTGAAAATATTTTTTAAAAATACCCTTATCACTGAAATTATAAACTAAATACTTTGAAGAATAATAAGACAAATCAACTTAATAAAAAGTATACAAAAAGATAGTAAAAGATACACAAATGCATTTGAATTTAATAAATATTAAATTTAAAAGACTTATAAAAATAGATTATAATGAAAGATGTAAGTTTTCGCAAAATACATTTTTAAATAGTTTTTAGATAATAATAATCGAATTTAAAAACAAACTTTGATATTAAAAAAAGTAAAAATAAGTTGTATGGCAAGATATAGATCCTAAGGTAATTTACGTTTTCCTTTCTCCTTTTAAATTAAGGGTTTAATCAATTTTAAGAAAGCTACTTTAATTTACAGCATTTCTACAACGGTCGAACATGATCGTTTAAACAATTTTATTTTTACAATCGTGATGCATAGTACTTTTTTAAAGTCATCGATATTTTAATAAATATTAAGAACTTGTAACGTTTTATACTTTGTCACTTTATTTTTACATCAATTATTATAAAAAATATTTTAGTTTTACATAACAAAGCAATATCTTGATTAAATTTGTACTTACCGTATAAGCTTTTATTCACACTTTCAAGCAAAATTCAGATTTCCGCTTGCTTCTTAATTCCATTTTATTAATTTTAGGAGTTTAGGACATTGCACATAATGCGTTCGATAGCTTTAGAGATCAAACGTAAAATGGCTTTAAAACGATTTTTGTACCCTTAATTCATTTTTTTAAACAAACCAGATGCTTTGAATGTTCGGTGCAATGTTGTTTTAACGCGAACTGCGAACTGCCATCTCCATAGAGAAGGTTCAACTTTGTTTTAATTATACCATCTGTTCGCTGCTAAATTATCTATGTTTATTACAATAAAAATCAGACGACATTTTATAAAATGTTCAAACCTTTAACTCCGTTTAAATTTAAAATCAAAATGCATTTTTTTCCTATTTTGCTAAATGCACTCAAAACCAAGTTTTACGCAATATAAATTTTATTTCATTGATTATATTTAATAATTAAAGTTTATTAGGAAATATAAATTACATTTTGTTGAATTCTTTTTGATTAAAACTATAAAAGAACCATTTGTTTTGCTATTAATGCAAGAGAAAGTCTGAAAAATTTCCGCAAACGTGTCACTTAGCACGTTCTTCCACTAAACGATCGTTCCGGAATCGGGCGATTTCGGTGGAAGAACATGCCAAGGATCCTTAGCACGTTCTTCCATTGAAAAAGTGACGAAAACGCGTGCACCTACCAACTTCGTATGCGAAAAATATACGAAATCGAATGTTTTCTAAAAAATTGAAAGCTGATGTTTAAAGCAGGTAATAACATGATCATTGACACAAAAATCTCAATTTTTTCAAAAATGTCACTTAGCACGTTCTTCCACTCAGCCCTTCAAATCTTAAAACTAAATTTTACCGATCTAGATACCGATTTTTTCACTAAGGTTATTAATCCCTTTTTAGCTTCCACAATACGTTTATAACTTTAAAAGTGGAAGGTATTATAATCGTTCAGTCCGTCTGTCTGTCCGTCCGTCATCCGATTTCGTAGTGTGATACGTCAAAACAAATTCAGCGAATAGAAATTATAAGACATTGAAAATTTCAGAAAAGAAATTCGAAATCAAAGTGTTTTTAATTATTTAAAAAAACTTCAAATTTTAATGCTCATTTAAAAATCACAAGAAGTCATTTTTAGCCTACTTTTCTTTTTTTAATTCGAAAGAATTAAAAAAAATGAAAAAGTAGGTATTGACATGCGGTCGATGTCCGTCTGTTTGTCTGTCCGTCCGTACCCCCCCTCCAAAATCGGTTCTATCAATCAGATCTTAAAAATTCTTTTTTTGTTAGAAAGCTATGACCTCAGAGACCCGACTTTAATACTTTTTGTCCGCCTGTTTGTACGTCCGGACGGACATAAATCTACTATCTGTCGGCGAATTTCCCATTAAATTAGCATTGAAATTCAATTTTGAGTCATTTCAATCAATGTTGCCATATAAACAATGGCATGAGAAACTTTATTTATTTAAAAATATTTGAAGCAAAATAATTTTTTCATGAATCAGTTTCAAATGACGTCATAAAATGAAGCACAATGTGATTCTTGGATTGTTCATGCATTGTTTACCAAGAAGAAAGCGGCAAGGCATATTTTTTGCATACAATTATGTTTAGTTTCATTTACATTTCTTATTTTTAGCCTACTTTTCTTTTTTTAATTCGAAAGAATTAAAAAAATGAAAAAGTAGGTATTGACATGCGGTCGATGTCCGTCTGTCCGTACCCCCTTCCAAAATCGGTTCTATCCTTTGGATCTTAAAAATTCTTTTTTTGTTAGAAAGCTATGACCTTAGATACCAACTTTTACACTTTTTGTCCGTCTGACTGTACGTCCGGACGGACATAAAAACTACTATCTGTCGGCGAATTTCCCATTGAATTAGCATTGAAATTCAATTTTGAGTCATTTAAATCACTGTTGCCAAATCAACAATGACATGAGAAATTTATTTATTTAACTATATTTGAAGCAAAATAATATTTTCATGAATCAGTTTGGAATGACGTCATAAAATGTAGCGCAATTTGATTCTTTGATTGTTTATTAATTGTTTACCAAGAAAGCGGCAAGGCATATTTCTGCATACAATTATGCTTAGTTTTAATTTACATTTCTTATTTTTTAATGCAGTTTGGAGTAGTTTCATTACTTTTGTTATTAATAAATATTTAGTTATTTTTCGAACTACAAATAAATCGAGCAGACGATAAATAATATTAAGTTAATTTGCGAAAGAATATTAAGGAAAATAGTTGATTTTGGCTTTTAGAAGTTTAAATTATAGCTGGATGCTGTGTTTCGATTTTTTTTTCTAATGTGTATAAATCTAGTGTAGAAACGGTTGTTGATGATATTTACTGTTAGGAACATAGTTTTTTCCCGATTAGAACTTCAGTAAGTATTTAAGGAACAGGAAAGTAGGCTATTTTAGTTCTTTATGAACTTCTTGTTATTAGAATAAAATCACTATTGCCATTCATAACAAAATCGCTCGAGAAACTGTCTTTTAAATAATAAATTAAAAGAAATTTATTTTTGCGTCATCAATCAGTTTGAGATGACGTCAAATCTATTTCAAATGGCAATTCTTTGACGTATGTTGATATGGAATGTTTTGCTTTTATTTAAAAGCGAGGAATATTACATATTTCTTCTTTGAATTAAAAATTAATTTAGCAAACGATAAGAAATAATTATTGAATTTTTGAAAGAATATCAATGAAACTAGCCAAATTCAGCATGTAAATGTTTAAAATAGAATTAATACTGTGTTTGGGCAGCCTTTTTTCCTGTTAAACACAAATGATGTGTGGAAGCGGGCTAACTGACAGAGTCTGTTAACAACCTACTTGATTAAATTAGCTATCCTATAAAATGCTTCCTGGTATCAAATATTTTGCATACTTCAAAAATACACAGAGAGAGCGAGAGCGGGAGAGAGGTTAATTTAATTTCCCTCAATTTTCTTTGTTTCAGCACCCCATTTTGGGAAGTGAAACTTTTGCACTCGATACTACATTATTTGATATTTAAAATTAATTTTAAAGTTGCTGAAATTATGGGGTTTCCGTAAAAAAATATTTTCAAGTACAAAAAAAATAATGCTAATTCATATTGTTTTTTGTGTTTTTTTATCCTACGCCAGACCTAGGCTGTTCCGCCATTAGTCTATTACGGGCAGCCCAATACAGTTCGGAGACACACACAAAGTTACTAAATTTTTCAGCAGCAAACACAGCGGCTACGTCTAGAAGTCCAGAACACAAGTGCAAGTGGTCCCCACTCATGTCAGCAGTCATACAAAGTGGGCAAGTTGGAGAGTCCGCCAGACCAAATCTGTGGAGGTGCTTTCTAAGATAGTCATGACCAGTCTTAATTCTGAAGTTGGCAACACCGACTGGCCTGGGTAGGTCGCGAGGGATGGGATTTCCCAGTAAGGTGCCCCAAATCTTCCCCTTGTAGCATTTCTAATGGTTTCACGATGGTGAGTCCTAAACCTCGCATTGATGATTCTTCTGGCACTGTGGTAGCAGACAGGCACGTCCGGTTGAGGAAGGCCTGACCCAGCTTTGGCAAGAGAGTCCGCCAACTCGTTACCGGTGTTTCCACAGTGACTTGGAATCCACTGCAAAGTGACAAAGTGACGACCACTTTCAATCATGGAGTTAATCAGGGGTGCCTACAGGGGGGTTGAAATTTTAGGGGGGGGTGATTTTTTTACTAAAATTTAATAATAAACGGGCTATTTTGGCTAAAAAAAAACCTTAACAAACCCTTTTTCTTTTTAAGTAATCCCCCCCCCACACACACACACATCAGGAACAGAATTCTGGAGAATGGAGACATCAAAAAAGAAGACACCAGACCCGCGATACGCATTTTTTTTTTTTTGCAACCGAAACTTTATATTTGGACGTTTGATATTCAGGAATCTTCAAAACAAATAATAAATTGATAATCAACCCCAAGCTTGGATAGTCAAAACAGCAGCTGCACCGTCTGATGATGGTGAGAAAGTACATTGGAAACTATGCATATTTTGTCTTTTTCTTTGTGAACTGTAAAACAAATTAGAACACTCCTTTGGTCTGACTTGAAACTAATAAAAAGAGAAGAAAGAAGGGAACGCCAATCGAATCTATATAAAAGAACAGGTCGTTCTTTTCACATAAAACTTTTTAGTACAGTTCGGAGAGCCGCGATAAATATTATCATGTAAGATTTTGCCAATTTTTAAATCCACAAAAAAATTTTGCTGGAATTTTGCTCCATTTTATCGCAATTTTACTTTGATTTTTTACGGGGGAAAATAACGTGATATTTGACGACACCCCCCCCCCCCTCCTCGATTTGGTGATATTCGGCAAGAACCCCCGCCCCCTCTTAAACAAAGTCACGTAATTTTTGGACGCCTCCTTACTTGTTGAAGATTTCCCCTCTTCTAAACAAAATCGGATCATGCTGACATTAGATATCATCATTTAGCCCACAAAATGGTTGCATAATTGCATTTTTTTTTGGCATAATTAAACTCACTTTATTTTTTATTCAATACATGGAACCATAGTTTTAATGCAATAAGGCATCAATAATTTAATACTCAAACAACATTAATATACGAAATGTGTGCACTAATCAATTGAATTATAAGTCTTAATGAGATGCTGTTTTATGAAAACGTGCTGGCCCCCAGCTGTTATGAGAAAAGTGTAATGCAACAAACGCTTAAATTTAAAAATCATCATTATAAGGAATATTTAAAAAATCTTACTAGATAGCAAAAGTTAATTATCCGATTAAAACAAAAACATTAATTTTGTTTTTGTTTCAAGGATATGACAACAGAGCCGATATTTGCATTTTGTCCATCCGTTGGTATACCATCTTTTGTCCGTTCATCTCTATGTTTTAGTGCTTACAGAACTTCTTGTTTATTATTAACAACATAAAAACTAACTTAAAATTCTAACAAAAACTTGTTTGAAATTTTTCTAATTTTTAAAAAATCACATAATAAAATAGGAATCGAAACGAAAATCTTTAACAATCTTGAAAATGAGAATATTCTATTTTAAGAGGCCCGGCGTCGAAGAAAGCAATATTATGACTCTGACAATTATTTCCTATAAACATTCCTTAATAGCTGCTATAACATTTACAGCAGACATCATAAATGATAAATCTTTCGAATTTGTATAACATTTCTATGAATCAATGACCTTCGGATAATAAATCTGGCTTGACATACATAATCAAGTCATTTTCCCGCCAAATTAGACTCGAAGCGAAAATAACTAAATGATTGCTTTAGAAATCGAAACAGTTGAGAGATACTGGTCTTGCTTTGAATGTGTTGGTGATTGAATTCGAGTTTCACGGTAAGAACTTTGTTTAACATTTAACTGTAATTTTATATTTTCTTTTATAGTAACTGTTTTAAGTGAAACTATCGTAAATATTGCAAAATAATTATGATTTTTTTTGTATATATTGTCAAATGTGTTTGACTAGATAAAAAGCTATGCCAAGAGAAACATTTTTATGCATTAGAAATTGGAAGCCGTTTTAGATTGCATATCACGTTTCCAGCCATTTTTAATGATTTAAAAACTAATATAATTAAATAAATTAATTTTTATCTAATTCTTTGGACACCTGATAGCTTTTACTGTAAAGAAAACCTATTTAAGGGAAAATTAAAAATAGCTTCTAATTCCTTTTATAAATTCATTCAAGAATGTGCTTCCCTCTTTCAGGTTTCTTTGTACACATCGTAAACTAAAGATGTGGGTATATAGGTTACTATGGTTAGATACTCTATTAGTCCATATAAAATCCAGAACGTGTTTTTTTTTGGGGGGGGGGAGGCGTAAAGTTTTTTTTTGGGGGGGGGGGTGCGTCGTTAGCTCTGGGGGGAGGGGTCGGCACCTCTGGAGTTAATCACCAGTTGGCAGTCAAGTACGGCACTGTTCTCTGAAAGAGTGACTGCAGAAATTGCCTTAATAGTCCCTGTGAGTCAATGAAAATCACAATGTTCTGGTTCTCTCCTTTCCCCACCTCTGTTAGTGCTAGTTGAACAGCAGCCACCTCACCATCAAAGCTAGTACAGTCAGCACCAACGGCCTCACTACGACTGAAGTGTTTGGAGTATACCCCAGTACCAGCATTACAATTAGCACCGGTAGCAGAGCCATCAGTGTAAACGTGTAACCAGTGTGTCTCGGAATCTTCGTGTATAGTGGCCAGGGTGGCAATCCTCAGTTCTGTATCAGAGCAAGATTTTTTATGAACAGGCAAGACCAGGTCCAAATGGTGAGAGGCTGAATTCAGATGCCTCAGAAAGACACCAGCTCCAAGCATGGGCTGCCTGTCAGAAGAGGGGATGTCAAAAGAGGTTAACAGTTCATTTGTCACAAGTAGAAAGGTAGGTTGGGATTTTAGTCTTTGAGCTGCGGGTCTGTAAGATTTCCAAAAGTCGCCCCACCTCATAAATAATTTCGCCCTAATTCATATTGTGTGTAGGTAAAATTATGTTTATTCATCTCGAGACGACAATTTTAGTCCCAAAAAAAATTTTAATGAATACAAAAAATCCTATACAATATTGGACTTATTCTGAAACAAAACGAGAACTATATCTGTGTCTATCGCCCTCTTGTAGCAATTCTACATACAACAAGGTCTGTGACTTATAAGATTTCTCCACGAAACGCTATTTTTGGTTGCTTCCCATGGCTGTGTAAACCACTGGATTAACATGATTTCTTCACAAAATGTATTAAATTGATTAACATCAAAAACTCAATTTTATTGTTACTTGACTTACTAATACTTACTTTCATTTTTACTTGTCATGTGGAGAGGTTTCTAATTTTGGGGGGAGGCTACTGGACTATTTTTTTTCCAAAAGGGCTACTTTATTGGCGGCTAAACCTTTGCAGAATTAGCATATTCCCCAAAACGGAGAGCCATTTTTTGTGGCACCATCTAGGCGGACTCTCGCTACCATTTTTGACGCTTTAGATTATTACAATAAGAATACACAAAGAATTTAAGCTCTCTGTGGATGTTAAAGTGTGCCGATATTTAATTTTGCCGAGAAAATCTAAGCCAAATGAGTACTCACGGGATCTTTTACATGACACATAATCATATGTTATGAGTGCCTACGATTTTCCTATCCTGAAAATCTAACGACTCAGCCGTTGCTCGAACCCGCAAACTTATGCTTATGAAGCGGATATGT
The DNA here is from genome assembly GCA_019343175.1 of Oedothorax gibbosus. Classification (NCBI taxonomy): domain Eukaryota; kingdom Metazoa; phylum Arthropoda; class Arachnida; order Araneae; family Linyphiidae; genus Oedothorax; species Oedothorax gibbosus. The sequence goes on from CM033273.1 coordinate 10,896,108, forward strand.
AATACCTCTCAGCCACTGAGCCTCCGTCTACTGGAATATTATTCAAAGAACATTCTCAGTTTACAGAAAGATGAGGTGGCGTGCCTTTTACCACAAATGTCCGTGGTTTGTGAATAATGACTAAGTTCATTCACAACGCAACATAAGTTTAACAAACCAACCTAACTGCATCAACTAAGCCTAATCTGAAATAAAAGGCAGATGCACAGAAATAAATCGTATCTAAGTGGAACAGGCCACATGTTTACAATTAATCACAATTTAAATACAGAAAGTGTCAGTTACAGATACGGAGCAAAGCGCAGTAATTTGCGTGAACAGAAATCAGATCCGTTGTCCTAGGCATACTATGGACGTATTCGTGCTGGAGGAAAAATCCCTTTAAAAATCACTGGGGTGCCAGAGTACACTGCGATATATACGTGCTCGTTAAATCTGTGGAGTCGGAAGTTCCGACGGCGTTGGCGTCAGATGTCGTTTGAAGTTCACTTGTGTGCCTGCTTAGGTGTCGACATCGTAACTTGAGCAGGTTTATAAATTAAGAGGCTTAATTTGCTTTGTTAAAGCTCATAAAAGCGGCTAGAAATAGACAGCCGGAAACTATTTAATTACCAAATTACCCAGGTAGCGCAGCAGCATTGGCCGATGTCGGAAACAAGACCTCAGGAATATATGGCCGACGTCGGCTCAATACCCATCGACCAATGCATAATGGACTACATTTTACCGACGCTGGGCTATGTGCAATATTGGGCGATGTAGAGCGGATAACATTTTTTCGATATTGGGCAAGATTGCATTGCTGTTTTGACTAGTATTGACGGGCTTTTTTTTTATCAATTACACCGCAATAAAAGAAATTTTAATTTTGATGCCAATATCTCTAGCATCATTTACCTAAAAAAGAAGTTGCTATAGGCTTGTTTCAACACTTTTTCAAAGAAAACTAAGCAACCAATGAAATCGCAGTTCGGAGCGCTTCACGTTTTAAAAACCAATGAGCTTGTTTCAACACTTTGTCAAAGAAAACAAAACAATGAAATCGCAGTATGAAGATTGTGACATCACAAGAAATATTCCCATTGCAACTTGTAATTTTAGTGATTAAGAATAAAATAGGACGGAATATCTTTTTTAAAGTAAAGCAATTTTTAGACGAAGTCACGAAGTGTAATGTAAAATCAAAATGGCAGAGGCAGGCAGAAACACAATAACAATACACTAATATCACTGCCTGGTCAAGATTGCGCACTAAGCTGCGCAGACGACAGATCTGGAAATTATACTTTTGGTATTGACCAATTTTAACCGAGTCTTGGTGAAAATCGATGCACAACCTTTCCCAATTTTGAAAATAAATATTATTTGAAAAAAAATTTACAATCCGAAATTCTTGGTTGAAAAATATTGCGAAACATAATATTTGCCTTTTACACTGGCGTTCTGGCGACTATGACTGGCGACCTATAAAAAGTGTGAACTGATATGGATTAGTAAGTAATATACGACTCATTTTTACCTATCCGGTTATTTTTTTTTTAAGTTTGGTGGATTATAAATTGATATTCAATGATACCCAAGCAAAGTTCTTCCTTTAACCAGTTCATTACAAAGTGTGTCTAACCTGATTAATCTTTCAGTGAATTAAAAATACATAAAACACGTCAAAAAATCAAAAACTTTATTACCACTTACAAATATCTCATTTTCATACACAATCAGCTTTAACTTTAATAAATTAGTCATTTGACGAAGGTATTAACACCTTCGACTACCATAATTTCCCCAGTGATTTATTTTACCAGTTTAAAAATATTGCTCGCTATTCAACTCTAAAACAGAGAATCCTGTTAGAACAGATTTCCGCACGAAGTCCTAGAAAACTAGAGAATTTCTTTGGCTTTGAGCTCCTTTAAATCTTTCTTGAGATTTTCCAGGGCATCTGGGCTCAGCGGTACCAAGGGGACTCGGGGTTGTCCTACGTCCAGAGGACCCAAAATATTCATGGCGGCCTTGAAGCAGGCGATGCCTTGCCCTGTAGAGAATGTCATAGAATCAATAGTATACTTGACTAAAAAAAAAATTTAATTGGCTTAAAATATTCTTATGCCAAAAATATTAGACCCGTATTTTTTCTTTTTTTTCAAATACCCCATGAAAAGGCGAGAAAATGAATTTTAAAATTAGGACGAAAAATCACTCCCGAAAACGCTTTGTGGCCGACACGTGGTATCTATGATGTCACTAGTAACTATAAACAAACTTTGAAACACCATTTTGGAATCTACTTTAAGCAAATTTGAACTATCCGCTTCTGTAAAACCTCCACCCATTATCTATATAATTGTTATTTTAATAGTAAGTTAGATTAAAACCAGTTTAATTACAAACAAACAAAACATCACAACGGTTTGTTTATACATACTAGTGACGTCAGCCAAATCGACATTTTTGTGATCACGTGACGTACCGCTGAAAAAAAAGCCATTTGAAAATGACTTTTATTAATTATTTAAAGATTTATTTTGCAAAAAAATATATACGTTTGTTATATTTGGGTTCAAAGTATAATTTAATTAATATTGGAAGGTATTTTAGTGATACTGTCAAGTACCCAATTGTGAAACATAGTTAAGAGGGACTGTCAGCCCCATAGAGCTAATGCATTAGTTTTGAAATCACAACTTCTGCAAAAGAATTGGTTTGCCATGTTATACCATTTTCACCCCAGGCATGGGAATCATCATAACATCAATTTAAAACAGCATTGAAAAGAAAATAACATCCGGTTATTTTATTATTAAAATTTTAAAATAGGGTCGCCATCTGCTGTATATTTTTGGCATTTTAAAGCTTCAAAAAATATAATAAAATAACTAGATAACATTTTCGTTTCAATTTGTTTCGTGTCAATGTTATGTTACATTCCAAATGCAATACTTCTGGGGAGTTGCGATTACAATACTAAAGCATTAGCTCTATGGGACTGACAATCCCTCTTAAAGACTAAAGGGGGAAAAACCCTTTATTGAAAGGGAATCTGTCCATATTTAGGTCTTCTTAGCGAGTAGTGAAGCTCAGAAACCGGTTTCGCTATTGGTTCTTCCTCCGCGATTCAAGCGTCAGACTAGTGTCTGGCGGCATCTCGGGCATAGAGTAGAACGTTCGCCGCGTGATAGAACCAAGCAAATGTTCTCACACATTAGCGATGATCGCTTCTTTCCCAAGCGACCAGATCAGTGATGAAGCGTCTTCCTGTATCAGTTTCAGTGATAGGTACAGCTATGATACAATGGCCAGTCTGTTCATTGGCAACTTTCGGCGAGCTTGTAAATATAACGTAAAGTTGTTATACCTATAGAGTTGTATGGAAATATGAAGTGGAATGTTTATGTTTACCATATTTGGGCATTTTCGTTGCTTTCCAACGTAACGCAAATCGCTAAATCGAGACCGGCCATTCTATCATAGCAGTTCCGTTGTGTCATCGAAATATTAATATGCAGCAGTTTACTCAAAATAAGTTATCGTAAATATATGTCCTGAGGACGAATCGCGCAGGACGTCCGTTGACGACACAGGACTTCGACCAAAATTAACGCACGTAATCGCTTATCGTGGTCTTCAGGGACGGATCGATGCGAGACTTCGATTCGAGACGAGACGTGACACTGCTCCCGCCAATGTAATGAAACGTAGAACAGAAACCCAACGTTTGTAAACATCAAGCATTCTAATAATCTCAGAGTTTCCAGATTCCGGAGTAGTTGCAATCTACCTTTGTTGAATTGTTTAATGTAAGGAAAACTAAAATAAAAGTTTCGAGAAGAATTTACTTTGCCTTTATAAACTTTGATGCACTAAAAACGAACATGTCAATCAAAAAAGTTCCATCTTTCCCCGTTTCCCCCTAATTGGTCGATGAAATGTGAAACAGCGGCTTTTTAAGTAGTACTTATACAGTCTCTGGACAAATTATTAGACGCCACTGTATTTTATTAGTAATGTTATGTTTCTTAAGAGTTTTTATGCAATAATGTTATATTTAAACTACAATATTATTTATTTTTATTTAAAATAATTGTTGTAGACTACATATTTGTATTTATTGTAAGATAATTATGATTAAGATTAATTTATATTAATTATTTATCATAAGACTATTTATGTGTAGAATCATCATCCTCAAATGCAGGAGACAGTACAGTCTTGCATTGATAGCATGCCGCGCAGAATTAAAGCTTTGATAGCAGCTAAAGGTGGCTCAACTAAATATTGACTTTTACTAACATTAATTTCACTTTTCTTTAAAACTTAATAAACTTATGCTTTTCTAAATGAATGCTGTTTTATATATGTCAAATAAATCGGTAATTGATTGGATAATATAAAAATAAAAAACAAATCAATTTAAAATAATAAAACGGTACAATATCACCCGGTAATTAATATTTTACATGAAATCTTGCAGTGCGTCTAATAATTTGTCCACGGACTGTAAGTACTGACAAGTAGATAAAGTGTTAAAATATAAATTATCATTTGCACACATTGAAGTCCAGCAATAGTTAACAATTTTATCCATCTGGCCATACTTCATTCATTTTAAAGCTAAGCATACACGTAGAGATAGGGCTAGTGATTCTTCGCCAACTATCGCCACTCCTTCTCCAAGACGTTACCGAAAGCATTTTCACTCGTCAGTGATTGGTTTGGCATGTCATGTGAGCACACAAAACTAATCACTGATGAGTGAAAATGCTTTCGGTAACATCTTGACGGGGACCCGGATGGCCGAGTGGTTTGGACCGTTACGCTAGCAGTCTGCGCGCTGTAACGGCTGCGGGTTAGATTCCCGCCTTCGCCCTGGGTGTATATTCCTTTCTCTGTGACAGTAAAAAAAAATTCTGAGTCTGTCTTACTTGACGAAGGCTTCATAAGCGGGTCTCTGATCAAGCACACAAGCCGGAATATATATGAAGAGTACAGGGGAAAAACCGCTTAATTTCGTAGAAAACTTTCCTCATCAAGCCTCTTTGGCGATGAAAGCGAGTCATCGCCTAAACTGGTGTAAGGAAATCGGTTACTCACTTTGTTTTTTTTCTCGCGGCAACCCTGATTTACGCCAGAGATCAGCGGACACGAGTCACACGTTTGTACTGCGAAAGAAGAACCGAAAGGAAAACCGGTTTCCTGTCGCCAATGTTCGCCAAGCAGATACAATTACGGGACTACTCCTAATAAATCAAGCGGTTCTTCCCCTGTTCTCTTCATATGTAATAGTAGTAGTAGTAACATCTTGACGGAACAGTGGCGATGTGTGGGGACAATTCACATGTCCTATCCCTAGTCAATCTCATTTTTACCTTTTCTTAAACTAGCTGTACCTATCTTCCCAACGTGGCAAATATTGAGTCTGAAGCCGTTTGGTAAATAGAATTTCAATTTTAAAGGCAGTGATTTCAATTATTTTTCCGCATATTTTTAATCATCAAATTGTCACTAATGCAGCGAAAAACAACACTATTTAATTAAACAAAAACATACATACAAGTAGGTAGGTTTCTTGCATATATATTCTGGTTTGTGTGCTTGATCAGAGACCAGCTTATAAACCTTTGGCATGTAAGACAGACACTGCTAGAGTTTTTACTGACACAGAGAGAGAAAGTACCCCCAGGTCGAATTCAAAGTATAAAAAAAATACTTTTACAGTGTGTTTTTTTTAAATATGTATTGAAAAAATACAAAAAAATCAGATTTAAAGTTATATAATTTTGTTTGCGCAGAGATATTTAAAATTCCTCAGTTTAAATCAACGATCTATTAATGGGGAAGAAATAATAAAACAAAATATGTTGATATCTTTTATAGTCCATGAGAAAAATGTTTCTAACTGATGAAAAACCTTATATTTCAGGAAACGCAAAAGAGATGCAAGGTTTAGGTAAGAACTGATGTTCAGAGTTTCTCAAAAATGCTTATAAAAAGAAAACCACTAAACAGTAATAAATAATCTTAGTCTTAAATTAAAGCTAAAGATATGCAGAATAAAAAAAAAGAAAAAAACTGAAAATTGACATTTTTGACCCAAACACCCATCCGACTCCCCTTAAGGCAAGTCAAAAGTGAGATTGATGTTCCACTAACCAACACAACTTCAAAATACATACTAGAGCTGCATTAATTCCTAACTTGGTGGTATCTATTGGGTGCTCAACAATTTTAAAGCTATTTTTTGTAAATAAAAAAATTCCTGCACACAAAACTACTTTGTACTTAACATCCTCCTTAACTTTTAGAAGAATACAAAAAATATTTTTAATAATACATCAAAAAAACTTTGAGCAAAAACCTTTGTAAACTATCATTAAAAGCCTTGTCATCAATGGTATATCTAAACTTTGAAACTGTGTGTACATGCATTTATAAAAATACATTATTTATCTTACCATGCTTTGCAATTGTGAGCACTGCTTCTAAAACTTGGTTCTAAAAAAGAAAAATATATTACATAATTTAAATAATACGTATATATAGCAAAATAGTTTGTTTCGCAAAAAAATGAAAGAAAAATATAAATATATTTTTTCTTGCTTCAATGACGGCTGGAATGGCAACGCCTACAGCGACGTCACAGGTACGTCCTATGTTGTCTTAAACCCCACAAACAAATCGCCCGGCAGCTAATTTGTCTAAACTAGAACAACATAGCCAACGGTGACGTAAACGCACAAGCAGACCACGCTCCACCCCATTCGAATCGTCTATTACATGAATTATATAATAATAAAAGCATACCAGAATATTTCTTAAAATCAAAAAAAAGGATAAATAAATGCCAAATTTAATGCCAATTTATGCGTAATAAGAAAAATATTTCGAGTGCAATATTCTTATTAGAAATACTTAAAAAGTGGGGTTGTTTCACGTCGTGGATGGCAACAGCTCCAACAGTTTGTTTTCATTTGTTGTCTGGAATTACTTTTATTTTGGTATACGAAAATGAGTTTTCTAAGAATATTTTACTCATTACATTTTTTTTAATGCCAACTTCTTGATGTGCTGTTGATTGCACGAAGCATTTGTTAAAGAATTTTTGCATGAAAGAAAAGTTTCTTTTTGTTTATATGTATCGGTCATTTTGAGAGGGAAACCGAATCAACCAATAAAATTCCAGTACGTAGAAAAATGATAACAAAAGCATTACATTATCTGAAACATTCCCATTCAGTTAATAGTGAAATATTTAATTTTGTATTAATACTTTTTACTAAAATATTATGTTGCTAACAATCTGAAATAGCAAGTGTTGGTTGGTGTTTTATGCAATTGTAAAGATAGGCGTAACGTATTCAATGAAACATAAATTTTAGCTACTCTACAAATGTGTAGGGTGTTTTTACTTCAATACCGATTAAAACACTTTAAGCACAGAATTTGTTGTAACTAATCGCAAATTTCACTGCAATCGAAATTACTTATTTTACGTGTTTTTGCTTAGTTATGATATCTTTAGTAAATTCAAAGCCATTAAATTTTATTTTCTATGACTGTTAAGCTACATTATTAATAAAAAAATTACTTAAGCATGTCTAAAGCCAAAATATTAATTCAAAGTAATACATTAAGACGCCAAACAAACCAAAAAAAACCTAAAATAAATTAAAAACTAAAACAAGATATGCCAGAAAGTATTATTTTTTCAACAAAAAAAATTCAGGGTGAAAAAAAGGTAACAAGACATTTTATTCTTTACTTTTAAGGTGTTTTTCATTACTCTTTCAAGAAAAAAAAAAGATTAAAATCGATAGGGACACTCACGAAACTTTCTGCCAAACGAGAAAAATTCACCAAAAACACAAATAGAATAACTTCATTCTCCCTTGTACAAGTGAAGATTGTTGCCCGGGAAAAAATATTTCGCCAAATAAAGTAAAGACGCGATTTTTTAAAAGGCAATGAATGAAAAAAAATATCTTCGAAGATTTTACCTCATAAAAATCAGAAACCAAGACTTTGAAGGTAAGAGTAAGTTATAAAATTGTGTATAAAAAAAGACTTAGGCCGGACCAAATGGAAAATTTTTGTTTACCGAAACTTCGAAGGTAATGTCATATGATCAGTTTAACAACATTGTATGGGGTTATTTCACGTCGTGAATGGCAACAGTTCCTGCGGTCTTGTTTTAATTTTTTGTCTATAATTACTTTTGTTCGAAAGAGAGTTTTCTAAGAAAATTTTGCTTATTAAATTTTTGAAATACCAACTTCTTGCTGTTCTTTCAGTTGTTCAAATCATTTGTAAAAGAAAACTTGCATAGAAAGAAAAGTTTCTTTCATCTCGGTCATTTTGAGAATAAAACCGAAACAACCAATGAAATCGCAGGGCGCAGAAAAATAAAAACAAGAGCTTTACATCATCTGAAACATTCCCATTCATTGGGCAATTCTGCATTTGAGTAAAATGTGTTTGAGAATAACATTTATTTGAATGTGTTCACAATCGGATGCGTAACTCTGCGGTGTAGAATTCGCTGTTAAACTTGTAAATACAGTGAGTAGACTTAGACATGGCATAGACTAAGTATCTTCTAAACTGACAACTAAATCTGCAACCCTGAAGTTTGATTGCGAACTAATACATCATTAAAGATTGATTTGTTGATTGGCATATTTGAAATTTCGCTTGTGACCGAATAATTTTGAAAAATACTCTTACAAATTCAAAAGCCAATTTATATATAGTTTTAAAATTTCTTGTCAAAAATGAAACAACTACACATTGTAAATGAAGGGTCTAGTGGCAAAACTCACATTCTCCAAAGTCCGGTCCGTTCATTGACGAATTTTGAAAAAGGTAAATTCAATTGGACGAAACCGCCAATGAACGAACCTGACCCGAAATCAAAGTAATTTACTTTCCTTTACTTTATCCAACGGTTAAGTTAGTTTTGAATTATCGTAGCACTATAGCTACACGAGGGCTATTGGCGACGGGCGTCGTAATTTAGAACCACAGTCAAGTGACGAGCCGACATTTGAGTAGGCACTCAATTCAACCGTTAAGAGCGACATCATACGCAGCTATGGGACTTTGGAGCATATTTAACGTGCATTCCCTCTACACGGGGTATTATCCGTTGGATATTTTCGGCTGCAAGAAGCAGGTGTTTATAGGTCGCAGTTATTTTGTCGGCAGTTTTCCTTTTCTTTATCCAACGCCCATTCTTGGCCATTAGAAGCCGAGCCTTCCAATATCGACTGACGACGTCATCAATCGAACATTTTGCAAGTGCAATGCAAGGCATTAGGTGGTCAATATTTATCCTAACATGGCCACAGAGTGGACAAATCTCATCCCTTTATGAAGAGTTGAGGGGGAAAACAACTTCATTGCACGGAATTTTCCCGTACTCTGGTGTGCTTGGTGGACATTGGCGACAAGAAAACGGTTTCTCTCTCTCTGTTCTTCGTTCGCGGTACAAACGTGTGACTCGTGTCCGTTTATCTCTGGCGTGAATCAGGGTTGCCAAGAGAGAAAAACAAAGTGAGCCGACCAGCGCCAACTTAGGGAGTATCCTTTGAGTTGGGTTCTTCGAATCCGATGAGCATGGAGTTGTTTTGTCAGTTATCGGGTACGGGTAAACTGTTGGGTTCGAGTCTTGGGGCATTGCGCATTCCCAGGTACAGGTCCCTGGAGACTATCCCCTCAAACATGTCAATTGGGGTGCGATAGAAACTAATGTGGTGTATTCGTGTCCTCCTTCGACGATGTTTATAACGGGGTCTTTGTGACCAAGCACAAAGCCTGATAGCCACAAAACAATGAAGTTCCTTACACAGTTTAGGCGATAACTCGCTATGTTGCCAAAGAGGCCTGATGCAGACAGATGCCTATGCAATGCAGTTGTTTTTTCCCTTTACTCTTCATATCAAAGATACACTTTTGAGGTTGTGAGTTTTTAAAATAAGCCCTTGAAAGACATTCTAACGGCAAGGTAAATAGTGTAGATAGAACTATAAACTCATTTCATAAAGAAAAAAATGCTAGTTATAACCTTTTCAAGCCAACTAATAAATACGAAGAAAGGTAAACTCTTCTCATTAGAAAAAGCCTTGGGGCCACAAAAAGGTTCTTAAAAGAGAGGATTTTCATTTTAAAGTTTTCTTTTTCGGAATATTTCTTACATTTATTGAAAATACGAACTGAAATATTTTTAATAAAGGAAATCCCCTCAATAAAAGAGATTATTTGGAAATATATTTAAATTCATAGGTTCAACAATTATCCTGTATTATTTGAATAAAATTTATAGATACGGATACTATTTATTTTATAAATTTATACTGGTGTGTAAAAGAGTTTCGCAACAATCATTAGCAACAAAAATCTTTTAAAAAGACATGAAAATTTAAGTTCCTGTTATATCTGGATATTTTTCTCAGGATATGAGATATCAGTATGAATTTTTTCAGTTTGTTCCTTAACTAAAGCTCTTTGATTTAAACTGAGGGTATTTCACACTATTAAAAAAAATACTTTTACGGTATTTTTTAAAAATATGTATTATAAAACCCAAAACAAATCCAATTTAATGTTATGTAATTTTTTGGAGCAGAGATATTTTTGATTCCTCAGTTGAAATCAAAAAGCTCTTAATAGGGAAAAAATAGTAAAACAAAACATGTTGATATCTTACATGTTCCTGAGAAAAAATTTCTTAACTGTGGAAAACCTTATATTTCAGGAAACGCAAACGAAAATTAAGGTATAGGTATATGAAGTGTTTGTTATGACTGCGAAGATAAATAAAATTTTTTAGTTTAAAAAGTAATAGTTAAAATATTTATTTAGCTTTCAACAGCAATTCAGATTTTTTTAGTGTAAGAGACTTAAGAGTTAATTTTAAAAATATATATGATTTATAATTTATCTTGACAAATGTCACTATAAGGAAAAACAGTGTAAAAATAAGGAGAAAGTGCGAGAAGTTTTGTATTTGTATTTGCAATTTTTTTTCTCGCGCTCGATAAGGCAATTTTTGTTTTCACGTGAATACGCTGGTTATAGGGCACGACGAACACGGGGGAAAACATAACATTTCCCACATGTGCTTTGAACAACTTTTGCACACTAGCTTCTTAAAAGTGTGACTTTACACACTACTATTGACAGGAAATATTGAAAAAGTGGATCATATTATTGCTGGGGATCATAAAAAAGATCTTTTTATATTCAAAGAAAATGGAACACTTTCACATGTTAAGCGTGAGTTGATCGAGCAGAATGATATCTTTGGATCTCGAATAGTAAGAGTTCTACCGAAAATCATTTAACTTCTTCAAAAAAAATAATTATAAAATAGGCACTTAACACATTTACGCAATTTTGTGGCGACATCTGTTGGATGTATTTAAAACGAATTTCAAAGTCGTGCTCTTATCTAAAGGAATAACAATGTGTGTTTTCCATATAGCAATTTTAGTACATTTTATCTGCATTTAAAAACTGCAGTATGAAATCAAAATGTCGTTTTTTAAAACTTCTATACAATCTAAAACAGATGTAAATGATGTTTTTATATCCCATAAGCCTCAAATTTATACCGTCTGAAACAACGTTACTTCTGAGCATTTTTTAAAAAATTTAGTTAAATTTTTTTTAAAGTCTTAATTTAAATATAAAATAATTTACACTTTCATACATTGCACTAGAACGTAACTTATTCATACCTGAACTATCCTAGCTTTTTCGAGGTCTCCTTTCTTGAGTGCTTCCAAAATGCGAAGAGAGGTGGGGGCCATGAAATTGTAACTTGCCCCTACAGCCGCTGTAACACCGCTTGCGAGACACGGTAAAAGAACCTGAAAAAGAAAAAAAAAACAAGTAGGTTTGTAACAGAATCTGCCACTTAACCCGCTTCCACACAGCAGTTGTGTTTTAACAGGTAAAAAGGCGACAAACACAGCATTAATTCTATTATTAAACATTTACATGCTAAATTTGGCTAGTTTCATTTATTTTATTTCGAAAGTTTAATAATTATTACTTATCGTTTGCAAAAATTAATTTATATTTCAAAGAATAAATATGTAATATTCCTCGCCTTTATATAGAATGAAATCATTTCATATCAACATACAAAGAATCTCGTAGTGATATATATTTGACGTCCTTTCAAACTGATCGATGTCGCAAAAATAAATTTATTTCAATTTATTGTCTAAAAGAATTACAGTTTCTCGAGCGATTGTTGCGATTGGCAATGGTGATTAAATTCTAATAAAAATGGCTTCCTATGCTTTTTAAATGAGCATTAAATTTTGCAGTTCTTTAAATAATTGAAGAACTTCGAATTCGAATTTTTTCTGAAATTCTAATTTCGATGCGCTAATTTTTTTTACCTATCACACTTGTCCGTAGCAATTGTTGTTCGGGCTATGAAAGTGGGTGACGGACGGACGGACTGACTCCACTTTTTACGTTATAAACGTAGTGTGGAAGCTAAAAATTACCTTTGGTTTGGTCATGAAATAACAATCACTGCTATTTAAAATCAATATCTATCATCATAACTCTATTTGAAACTCTTATGAACTCCATTAAATGTATTATATGAAAGAAATCCATTTGTGAACTTATGGTAAGTTTTGTTTTAATTAAACAATAAAAAATTTAAAAGCAAAACTGGAAAATGGATCAAGTATCCCTGGTTCCACTATATGTACTATATATTTTCTTTTAAAGTATATATTTTCATCTTCCATGGGATATCTATGGGTACGCCAACAACAAATATATTTTTGGTCAATTCGCAAATCTTTTAATTAATGCAGAGTAAAATGACGAAAGCTGTTCTGTATTTTTAGCTTCCCCACTACGTTTATAAAGTAAAAAGTGGAAGGTATTATAATTGTTCAGTCCGTCTGTCACCCACTTTCACCGAACGAACCACAAGTCTCACAAACAAGTAGGATATGTCATTTTGAAGCACAAAATCAGACTAGGCTACTTCCCGAATTTCATTAAAATTATTAAATTAGAAGTTTATTTTAAAACTAAATTACTAAAAATTTAATCTACATTAAAATAACATGCAAATTTCGTTTTTATTCAATATTTTCACTGTTGCCATTTCGTCAATTGTACGAGAAACTTTATTTAAAATAAAAATTAAACTCTTGAAAAAATATTTATTTCTGTAATATAAATCAATTTGGATTGTTGTAATAGCACAATAGAGTTATTTTGATGGTTTATTATATATGTATGAAGAAAGATTCATAAAGAATTCTAACTTTGCATAAAGAATATGCAAAGTTTCGCTTTTATTTTTTACGCTTCAATTTTATTAATTAATTAATTTATTTATTTTTCGAACTGTAAACTGGGGGCTACAAAAAGATTTTTATTAAAAAATATATCATTATTCTTCGAACTTCAAAAAAAATTAGCAAACGATAAAGATTAATTATTAAATCTGTAAAAGAAGATTAAAGAAAATAGTTAATTTTGGAATTTCAACTAGCTAAAGGCGCTGTTTGGCGAATTTCTTTCCGTGGTGTATAAATAGTGTGTTTCCTGTTGAGCACAAATGTTGGGTGGAAAAGGTTTAAGTGGCAGATTCTGTAACAAACCAACTTGTTTAATTTAATATCTAATATACTTCGATGAAATTATAGCGTTAAAATTATCTTAATAAGTTTTATATTTTAAGGCTTTACGTAGTTTAAGGCTCTAAAAGCGTCCCTGAAAATTCCAGGCTTTTCAGCTTTTTATTATAGAATCTGAAGCCATAAGTCCACATTCCGACCCTTGCCTCACCAATTTAAGTAAACATAAGTTTGGAATCTGCAACACCACATACCCTACTTTTTAAATATGCATGCAAAAAAAGTTCCATGAAAGTAAGTTATTTTTCTCATTCATTAAGATAAAAATTTTAAACCTAATGCTTATGGAAGCACTAAACCTCAAAAAGTTAGAAGAAAATTAAACAATTCAAATCCCAGTTTCCCACCCATCACCGGTTCGGAGACCTCCTATTCCCCGATCACATTAAATTATAAGTTGTGAAGTAAAATGGTGGATCTCAAAATAGACAATTTTTCTAGATGAGTAGCATAGGTATAGTCGTAAACGTCTAAATTCGATCAAAATTGGATCGTGGTTGTTGTCCGATGAAAAAAAAAACTTAAAGGCGAAAAATAACAGAAATCGCACTTTTTTTTTGGTGTTACAAATCAGGTTTCCTAGACGAAATAGTTGTGACATCATTATTTTTCGACTTTAACCACGCTAAAAAGACGATATTTATGCTTTCAGAAGAGTTGCTTAACTCATTAATAACGATTGGTAAAAAAAACCAAATTTGACAAATTTGAGCTTTTTGGTAAAAAAAATTAAGTGATTTAAAAAAAAAGAATAACAGATTAATTTTTTTTTAAAAATCACAATAATAAAAATTCATTAATTGTAACTAATATTTTTCTTCAGAGTAAAACTAAATTTTTCCTTAATTTGTCTGTTTATTAAATTACCAAATGGTAATAATCAACCCAAGTTTTCATGACATATTAGTTAGGTTAGCTCGAATTATCGTCGCACTGGAACTATACGACAAGTTCATGGCAGGAAAAGGTACTAAATAGATCACAAAGGAATTAAATCACTTTCACACTTAAACCACAAAATAAGAGTTCACAAACCATCTTTTATTGTTTTCATTTTAGCACCGGAAAACCCTTTCAGGGGAAACCCCAAATTTAGACCCCCTTCTTCCAGGAATTAAAGGGGGAAAAATACATTTTTACCCCCCGAAAAAAAAAGCCAAAATGTCAGCCATTGTGCTCAATAAATATACCAAACTCCCACAACGCGCGAGAAAAAAAAGTCAAAACCTTTTTACAAGAAGGAGGGGGATGGCCAGGTTTTAAAAACGTTCCTTTTGAGGAAAACTTATCTGTTCTTAAACTTTTTTTCTTTTCGAAAACCAGTTTATTATTTTCCTTGTGGATGTTTAAAAAAAAAACAGTAGAACTCCAATTACCCAAAGCGTTGCTGATTATCTGAATTTCCAAAAAAAAATTCTGCGCAACCATGTGTTACTGTTTGTCTTTGTTGAATGCCATACCTATAGTAATTCTTTTGAACCAACCAAAAACAAAACTATGCCTGATATCCAACAGAGATGAACAGTAACAAATAGGCCGGGTATAAAAGTTTCCAGTATTCAAGAAGAACCTGGATAGTTATTTTTAACTGATAAAAAATTAGTGAACTTTTTAACCAACCATGCTGGTCCTCTGGCCTGTTGTTGGTGTTGATTTTTGCATTTGTATTTGTATATTAATGTTTGGTCCAAGTTAAAAACTTTAGTTTGGGGTACCGTATATGTATAACCCCACCACCACACGGTTACATGTAAATTAAAAAAGTCAATTTTAATAATATAAATCTTGCAAAATATTCTCTAAAAGTGGCAGTTTTCTTAGTTATTATAAGGTTAGTGTAGTGAAGTGACTTTCTCATAAAAAACAATATTTTTCGTAATGACTGACTTTTATAATTGAACTGTAGTGAATTGAAGAATGTATAAAATTCGTAGTTGCCTTGGCGACCGTTTGGCAGAACTTGCTGAGATTGTGACTGTTTAACATCGTTTGTGCTGGATCTTACAGAATTCTACCGTTTTGACTTGTACGTTTGTGTTTGTCCTAAATAAAAAATGTCTCATCCTAAGAGCAGTTCTTCAAATACAAAATAGTACAGTTAGTTTCCCTGATTACGGTTTTCAACTGCTAAAAAATAACTTTCCGTTCTTCTTTCCCTCCAATCATCCAGGTGCATCAAAGCAAGTCCCGTCAGACCATAAATTTTTGCAACCGTTCACAAGAACCGCTCCTTTCTCCCCTTTCTTTTTATCTGTTTCACTTAAAAAATCTCCCCCTTCAATTCTTTTTCGGAAGCAGGGAGTTTGATCTGAAATGAAGGGTCAAAAGTTGGGTTTGTTTACCCGGAGGGCCGATCCGTGGCGCACGGTTAGGGAGCTAGCCTTTGGAGCCTCTGGTTTCGGTTCGAATCTCGGTAAGGCATGGATGTTTGTGTTTGTCGAGCATATGCGGAGTACGTGCTCGTTAAATCTGCTGGTCCGAAAGTCCTGTGGCGGTCATTGTGCAGTTTCCAAGGGTACAGTCCCTGAAGAATATTTCCCTCCCTTCAGGGACATGTCTAAATTGTGGAGGTGGCATAGATGACAGCATCTGTCTTATATGTGTGTGTATGTCGTGTCCGTCCTTCTGACGATGGTTTATAAGCGGTCTTTGCTACCAAGCACACAAGCCTGAAAATATATGTCTACCAACCTACCAACCCGGAGGAATAGTCTCTATGGGATTTTATATTGGTATGTCTCTTGATATTGGTATGTCTTCATTGCGACAATTTTGAGACGACAACACTCTTGCCAAGTGATTCGGTTGCGGTCAGTTTTTTTTTTTTTTTTTTTTTTTTTTACCGAACCGAAGGTATTTTTCAAATCGCATGTGTCTGGATATTTCCATCGATGCCGGTATTGTGCGAGAAACGTGGAATATAATTGAATAATTCCAGCGCTTGCCTTTAATACGAGGAAAATCGGCTTATTTCTACGAAAACAAATCTATCTAACAAAATTATTTATTTAAACCTCGATTTAACATGTGAAATGGTCTAGTTGAATAATGCACATTTTAAAATGCTCTTAATTTTCAGATATTAAGTAATAAAAAACTTTCATTTGTACATAAAACTGTTTATAAAGTGGTTTCATTGTTTGTATGAAATGAGGTTATGAAGTTACATCGAATGCAGTCAGGTAAAAAAAAAATTCTCATTGGATTAGCACTAAGGCACTTAGGTTTGGAGACCCGCGTCCATTGCCCTTAAGGGGATACGGTACCCAAAACATTATTTCTAGAAATAATAACATAAATTTGTAAATTATAGTGGTTTTATGTAATGTTCACTCTAAATAAACATTTTCTAGCAATAAAAACAAATATTTACAAGTAGTTTTTCATTTATTTAAAAAAAAGTCAACATTTTGAACTTTTTTTAACTGCTACGACTCCTCTTTCAATTTTGAGAATAACTCCACCAAACTTTTATAGTTTGTTTTTAGTACTATTTGTTCAACAACTGTGCATGGATTTAAAAATGTGAGTTACAGTCGAAAAGTAACATGCATTTATGCAGAATTTCACAAAAAAATTACAAATTATTGAATTCAACATTTTTTAAAATACAACTATACATAGTAGACCTTATTACATGCACAATTTTCTGAACCATTTATATAAAAACACAGGTTAAAAATTTCAAAATTCTAACTTAATTAGCAAAAAAGCCTTAGGGATTTATTAAACACAAGAATTGAAAAACGCAAAATAGAGAAAAAAGGTTGCAAGCCGACGAAATACGTATTCAAACTTATAGGAATGACTCCAGAAAATATTTAATAACTTTTTTTCTACATCAGATATCATTATGAAACTTTCAGTAAATGTTTTGAAAGATATTGTGAATACTAAAAAGTAAAAACTGAAAAATCGATATTTTGACCAATTTTTGGGTACTGTATCCCCTTAAGAGTTCAATAGAACTTGTGTAAATTTCTATTTCGTCGTTTTTCCAGCACTAACCCAAACTAAAAGTGTGTCCTCACCTCGTCGAATCCCGACAGCAACTTGAAAGGTTCGCCAGGCAATCGGTGACAATTGAGCAAATCTCGGACTTCGGTCGACGTGAACTTGGCGCCGCAAAAATTAGGAATCGCTTGGCGAGCTTTGGGCATAAACTCAGCCAACTGGACTGAAATTGTAATTGAGAAGAGAGATTTAATTAGTAAACAGCTAAAAACCAAGGTTTGATATTTAATATTGTTTTTTTTTTATATTTCTACAAGAAATATTTATGTTATTTTAACTTCTAATCTCCTTTTTGACTGACCAAGTCAAGAAACGAAAAGAAATTTTCATACACAGCAAAAATTTATTTTTTGTTGAAAAAGGGATTGGCATTATATGCTTTGAAACAAGTAATTTAGTAGTATTGAAATCAATATGCAACATTATTAACCCTCTAAAAGATATAAAAAAAATTATCTGCATGAGATTTAAAAAAAATTTAATGAAAATTTAATTTTTTAATTAAAAATTAATTTCTTTAAGTCTTTTAAAAACTAAGTTCTATAGCTTATGATTATAAATGACTCTTCCACATAATTTAAATTTTAAAATTTAGTAAAATTTTAAGCTGCATGAATTTTTAAAAATTGTGTGTGTTGCTGGAAAACTTGACAGTCATGTGACACGCTTATTTGTCTATATCCCTTAAAGGGTTAAAAAGTAATAATAATTACTTACTTTCAACTCCGGAATAGGAAGGAATGTGATACAACATCAGTGGTAAAGTTGGGGCAACGTCGGCTAATTTTTTAAAGTAAGCAATCAGGTGGTCTAAAATGAAAATTATATTGTTCAAACGTGTGTCATTAAACCTTTTTTTTCTATTTATAACAACTTATTTAGGTTTAACTTAAAATGTTAAGAGAACTCAAATCATAGTTGACAGAAAATATATTATAAGTAGGTGTAGTACTATAAGTAAAGTTCATTTACAGACTTCCATAAATCTATACATTAACTACTGTATTATAATGTGTGATTCTTATTGAAGCACAATAAAAAGTTATTATGATAGTGGTTCTGATTTGAAAAAGCTGTCGAAAACACAGAGTTTTGAAGTAGTTTATCGAATAGACCCAAAGCTTGGTGGATCGAATCCAGCAGATACCTCTCCAACCAGCACGGATTTAGAGAAGTAAAACGAATAGTTGCACTATCTCGTGTACATTTTTTGCATCCAATGGATCCATCCATTTTGTGAAATTTCCAGGAAAGTTACTGGCTTATGTGGATTGTTTAATTTTTTTTTTAAGTTACTGATATATTCTAAGAATATTTTTGAAAAAATTTAGGCTGATAATTTCCTCAGTAACTTTTCTGGGTTTTTATTCACATTGTACATCGAAACGTAGTTAATGTAAGCACTTACCATGAGTTTGATATTTATAAAACAAAGGTGGAAGCGAAGCAATTCCTGTGGCTCCTATTTTTTCCGCGTGTTTTGACTGAAAAAAAGAATTTTATCAAATTTTTAAGCACTCACTCAAAGTATCTTAAAATTTTTACAAATATACACTCTTAAAACAAACAAGCGGTTTTAACTCAGTCTGGGTTAATTTCCACTCCTTTCCGTGCCGAAAATGCACTTCCCTATAGGAGTGGATTTCACTCTTTTTGCGGAGTGGGTAAAAGAAATAAAAGAAAACAATCTACGTCCTACACTCTTAAAACGAGCGGTTTTAACTCAGTCTTAGTTAATTTCCACTCCTTTCCGGTGCCGAAAATGCGCTTCCCCTATAGGAGTAGATTTCACTCTTTTGTTTTAAGAGTGTATTAAATTGGTATGGTATAAAAGGGCTAATTACAATTTTTTAAACACATAAAAAAGTTCTCAC
Organism: Oedothorax gibbosus; assembly: GCA_019343175.1. Lineage (NCBI taxonomy): Eukaryota > Metazoa > Arthropoda > Arachnida > Araneae > Linyphiidae > Oedothorax > Oedothorax gibbosus. Next base: position 10,915,672 of record CM033273.1, read on the forward strand.
CAGTTCTTGAGCATCTTTTACGCAATTGGCACCAACTTGAATTATAACAAGCTCTAACCTAAAAAAAAACACCGAAACAAATTTTAAAATATCCTGGCAGCGTAGATATTTTAGACAGTTGTCATTAATAGTAATATTTCAATATGTGCAACTAAAAAAACTTACGTTATTTCTAGTAATACAAAATTTAACCAACAGACGGATAAAAACGGACAATATAAATTTTGTGCATCTATGGACTCTCTTGTCAAATACTTGTTGGATCTCTCATTTATTTGTAAATAAACAACTTTAGTCCCAACAAAATACATTTTAATTCATTTAGCTGGTGATTAAGGTATAAATTTTGTAGAAATTTTATGCAAAGTTGTTGTTGTTGTTACTAATGCCACTTGGGAAACTTAAGCTCTTCCCGCGAAGCGGGCAAGGATTAAAGCAAATGGGTGCGGTTCCTGATTAGAGATTCCCGTGTAGAGACTACACGGCAGGAATAAGTCTAAATGTATCCTCTAAAATGCAAAGTAGAGATTATTAGAGGATATTTTTCCCATCCGGTGCAGATATGTACATTGTTAATTTTGACTCGCGAACTTCTACACATGCACACCAGTAGTATATCGATATTTTTTCATTCCAAGCATGTTTCGAAATATCAATGATAAATTGTAGTTAATTATTTACTTAAAAATATCATTATTGTACAGGAGAAACCAATCTGTCAAAACCTGAAAGTGATTTATTTGTTTGTTTTTTTGAAAAAAAAACTAATTCGATGAAACCCAGTTTTTGTATTATTAATAAATATATCACCGAAAAGAAAAATCACATTCGACAGTAACTGTAGTTAAACTTATATTTTCCTTGCACAGAAGCCACGACCACGGGCGGAGCTATAAAACGCGCGGAGCAATCAGATGAAGACAAAATAAAACGGCTGAAATTTCCTCTTCATCTGATTGCTCCACGCGTTTTATAGCCCCGCCCATGGTCGTGGCTTCTGTGCAAGGAAACCATGAGTTTAACTATATTAAAGTAATTTATTTACGATTGGTTTAAGAGGGATTGTAGCCCCATAGAGCTAATGCATTAGTTTTGGAATCACAACTTCCGCAAAAGTATTGGTTGCCATGTTAGACCTTTTTCCCCAGGAATGGGAATCAACATAACATCGAAATGAAACAAATTTGGAACGAAAATGTTATCTAGTTATTTAATTATATATTATTAAATTTTACAATGTCAAAAGTATAGAGAAGATGGCGACACTATTTTAAAACTTTATCAATTAATAATTAAATAACCGGATGTTATTTTCTTTCCAATTTTGTTTTAAATGGATGTTATGATGATTCCCATACCTGGTGAAAATGGGAGAACATGGCAAAGCAATATTTTTGCAAAAGTTGTGATTTCAAAATTAATGCATTAGCTCTATGGGACTGACAGTCCCTCTTAAGCTGGTATGAATAAAAATTTAAAAAACACTTTAAGAGAAAATGATTTTACTTATTTTTAGCTGCTGCAACCCAACCTTCAGCCACCAATTTCCGTTCTTCTACAGTCAGAGACAATCCTTCTCCAGTCGTCCCATTTACTGAAATATTATTTAAATATTTAAATAAATGAACTACTACTACTCTACTCCTCGGCGCAACAGCCCATCACTGGGCCAAGGCCTGCCGTGCCCATTTCAGCTTTCGTGCCCTAGGGCTCTGGGGTGCTAGGCATATGTCCCGGTTAGGTGGTCAGCCTCACGCGGAACCCCCAGTGTTTAGTTCCCAAGCATGCTTGGTACCCATTTTATCGACCCACTCAAGGGATGAAAGGATGGGTCAACCTCGCCCAATCCGGGATTCGATCCCCGGACCTGTGGCGTGGCAATGCGAAGCACTACCACTAAGCCACTGGGCCTCTAAATAAATGAACACGTTTATTTTAATAAATAAAGAACATTATTATTACAAACTCCATTTAAACAAAATTTACTTTATTTCATTAATTGTATTCGGAAATACTCAATTTTAATTTGTGTTTCTAATATCAAGCCTCTCCCTAGGACGGCTCAACCAGATATTTGCCCGGTGCGGAACATCTAAGGAACGGCATCTTGCCAATTAAAGCAAATTATTAATGTATGAATTCTAACTTATCTAAAAACCGTAAAATTGTTTTCTGTTTTGTACTACTATAAAATGTATCTTTATCTGAATATCCAATTTTATTACAATTAAATATTATTTGAGATTTATCAAAAATAAAAATTGGATAGAATTTTTTAATATTTCAATTTCTAATGCCCTATTCAAAATATTGATGGTAGCTTGCAGCTTTTGAGGTGTATCAAAGTGATAGTTTAACTATGAGGGCTGGGGAGCCCAGTCGGTTAACGCGTTCGTCTTTCATGCGGAAGGTCGCAGATTCGGCTCCGGGCATCGCCAAAACAACTGCCGATCAATAAACGGCCCGTGCAGCCCAAAAATGTCTAACGACTAACACCGCGTGTGTTTGGGAAGTGCTCGTTAAATATGCTCCAAAATCCCAACGCTGCCCACGATGTCGCCCTTAACGGTTGAGTTGGGTGCCTAGTGCCTACTCAAGTGTCGACTCGTCACTTGACTGTGGTTCTAAATTACAGCTCCCTTCGCTAACAGCCCTCATGTAGCTCTAGTACGACGATAATTGAAACTAACCTATGGTTGAAATACTACTACTATTACATATATATTACGGGCTTGTGTTCTTGATCAGAGACCCGCTTATGAAGCCTTCGTCAAGTAAGAGACAGACACAGAAAGAATTTTTACTGTCACAGAGAAAGAAATATACACCCAGGGCGAAGGCGGGAATCGAACCCGCGCAGACTGCTAGCGTAATGGTCCAAACCACTCAGCCATTGTTTGAAACACAAAATTGGTATATCCAAGCTCCAATTAGTGGTTGCAGCTAGAAACTTCTAGGATTCTCCGTTGCAATCCAGCACCAACATTTTTAACGGCGTGGGGCGGCAATTTTTATTTTTGTCCATGGCGGCGTGAAGGTTCGACTAGATCCTGCTGATAATTTTTCGCAATCAATTGCAAACAGAAAAAGTACTCATCAAAAGAAAACCTTAAACGCAGTTGTAAGTTTAAATTATCGTAAACAAATAAGTTAGATATTTTTTCATTTAAAACTGTATTTGAAAGTTACACTTACTTCCAGCATTGTAAATTATGGTTTTACTCACCAAAAACTCCTGTTACTCCATGACTAACCAAATGATCCACATATTTTGGAAAAATATCGCCATTCAGTTCCCTGTGGAGTAAAGAATTTTGAATGCATTAACTGCAAATTCTTCGAGTAACTCGATATTAGTTGTGCAGGAAGAAAAAAATCCAAGAGGTTTTTCAAAAATTTGTGAAACAGATTTTTATTCAAAAAAATATCTTTAAAATAAACTAAAAGTATGGTTATGAAAAACACAAAAAAAATCTTGCAAATAACTCAAAAAGGAGCATTTGTAGATATTAAACACTGAAGCTCCAGTCAAACGCGAACCCCTACCTACAGTTCTCACTATTCTTCATTGAAAAAAGGAATCCAAAATTCAGAGAGAACATCTTTTAATTTCTCAAAATTCATATTTAATTATTTATCAGTTATTTTTCATATAGTGTTCAATTGAATAATCAAAAATGTAAATTTTAAAATAAATTGCATTACAATAAATTTATAATGTCTTACCCATTTGGCTTAAAAGCAGTGAAAGGTGCAGCAATTAGCCCTTTGAAGGACTGAATCTAAAAAATAAATCGTCCCATGATAAAAAAAAAATAATAATAATAATGACAAAATAATTATAATAATCTTAAATCCTTTGCGTAACAGCCCGTTAGTAGACCAAGGCCTGTCGTGCACATTTCAGCTTACGTGACCAAGGGCTCTGAGGTGCTAGGCATATGTCCCGGTTAGGTGGTCAACATCAAGCGGAACCCCCAGTTTAATTCCCAAGCATACTTGGTGCTTATTTTATCGACCCACTTAAGGATGAAAGGATGAGTCAACCTCGCCCAATCCGGGACTCGATCCTCGGCATGGCAATGTGAATCACTACCACTAAACCACTAGGCTTCAATAGTATAAATATTTTTTAATAATAATAATTTATAATAATATTTAATAAATATAATTTTATAATAATATTTAATAATAATAATTTTATAATATATTTAATAATAATAATGATAATACTTTATTATAATATTTTTTAATAATAATTATTTTTAATGATAATAATAATTTTATTATAATAATTTATAATAATAATAATATAATTTATAATAATAATAATAGTAATTATTATAATAATTTTATAAAAAAAATATATAATTTTATATAATAATAATTTTTATAAAAATAATTTAAAAATTTTTACATAATAATTTTTTATAAGAATAATTTTATAAAAATATTTTACAATATAATTTTTCAATAAAATATGATTTTAACGATAAAAATATAGATTTTATACTAAAAAAATGTAATAACAATAATAATTATAATTTCCTTACGGTAGCTAATTTTTTAGAATCCATGTCTGTAAGGAAACTCCTTTCACGTGGAGATTGATTCAGAGAGTGACAAGTATCACAGTGATATCTTTTAATAAAAAAAATTGGCCTTGGACGGGAAGAAGTTCGAAAACACGATAATTTCAAGATTAGGTGTCACATTAGAAGCACTTTGTCGGGTATTCGGAAATAAAGTCACTTAATAATATTTTTCGATTAAAAAGTAAATAAGAAAAAATCACAAGAAATCTGTTATTTAATGATGTTTTTTTCATAAACAAATCGTTGAAAATAAAGAACGGATTTTTTACTTTATTACTGGTGACGAAACACATTATTAATTAAAAAAATGAAAATGTATGGTAGGGTACATATATATTCCGGCTTGCGTGCTCGATCAGAGACCCGCTTATATAAGCCTTTGTTAAGTAAGAAAGACACAGAAAGAATTTTTACTGTCACAGAGAAAGGAAGTACACCCAGGGCGAAGGCGGGAATCGAACCCGCACCCGTTACAGCGCGCAGACTGCTAGCTAAATGGTCCGAACCACTCGGCCATCCGGGCCCCGAAATGTATAATATTATCGTATTATGTACATTTTATTGCAAGCTAATATAAACAAAAGAGTATACTCAAAAAAAAGAAAAATATTGTAAAAAACTGCCAGTAAATTATTTCAACACAAAACTAAATATCTTTTTAAATCTTGAACGCCTAACAGAAGTCTTGCAATCTGTATTTAGAGATACGAAGTGTTTATAGTTCGGTCAGATATATTTTCATGGGAACTTCGAAATAGTTTAATTTTTTGACTACTGATAATCTCATCTCTAATCTTCCTACATTTGTTTCGAGTACAACTAAAGCAGTTCAAGAGTTAAAACGTTATAAAAAGTTACATTTACAACAACTTCAACACTTCACATTTTTGTGGAGTAAAAGTCTAATAAACAATAATATTTTAACCCACTAAATGCAAAATGATACATATTATGCTAAAAATTCGGTAAAAGGATAACTACTCTCTCTTTATTGGAAAAGATTGAAAATCGCAATAACATCAATATTAATAGAGTTGATCCTTCACGCTTATTTTTTTAAAAAGTTTTCGGTTTTATTTATTACACAGACAATTTTCTCGCAACCATTGCCGAAACCAATGTTTTTAAACGTTCAATAAATAAAAAAAATAGTAAATGCAAATAAAACAAAAAAATTACACAAAATTGTTCGACTCCTTTTAAAGAATGTAATGTCGGCCTACGTATCTTCTGCTTCTAAAAGTTTTCTTTTTTTACTGAATAGCAAAAATTGTTTATCGTTTTTATTGGCCACGTGAAGCCAGGGACAGTATAAGTATAAGACCATTAAACGACTAGGCAGCAACTAAATAATGTGCAATTAAATAAAAACTAAATGATAGCCTTATTTAGAAAATAATAAAAACAATTCGTAAAACCCTTTTTTCCTCTAACGCTTTTAATTTGCAAGAAACACGCTTTTAGACGCTGTATTTGGTACCGCCATCTACTGGAAATAAAATAACCCTCAAATTGCTGTTAGGGACTTTTCGAATTTAAAACAAAGGAACTTGTGGAAGAGCTTTATTGACTAAATATTTTTTTAAAATTATAAAACAATTAAATAAAGTAGATGTTTCAGGAGAGTGGCAAAATAAATACTGAATGAAAATAAAGTATTTCGAGAGCTCCGATTGGTGAATCATTGTCACGGAAGAAAAGAGCACCAAATATCTGAGCACAATTATTGGGAAAGCAATAATGAAAGCTGAAAAAAATTACGTCACCTGAAACAAGCCAAAGATGTTTCGTTATTAATAGTATAGTTTTATTATTAAGAAGAGAAACGATACTGTTACAAAAAAAATCTTATTCAACAATGAAAAACGTAACTGATATGAAATTCAATTTTCTTTTAACTAATTTTGTGGTTGCAACATTATTTGTATGGTCTTTGCTTCCACAAATTTTTAATGGAGTTACATAATTTAAGTTGGCATGAAATTAAATTTTTATAAGCTAACACATCGCCCGATCCATATCTGTTGGATTTTCTTTCACCAGATATCACTTTAACTAATTTCGATTTCTATTATCTAAAACCATATTACATTTAGAGAAAATAGTTATTTAAACTGCTATTACTATTAACTTTCATTTAATTTTCGTGTAACAACAATTGTTTTTATTTTAAAACCAATATAACTTCTTATGTTCAAGTCAATCTACTTAAATCATAACTCTTGTAAAAAGCTGTAGATAGCATTTAAAGATCCCTGGATGTGAAATTTAAAACCTTAATGTTAGCCTTTTCTAAAATGGTTCTAGTTAACCATTATTTACCTTTTATATTTATTTTCGACAGAAAAACGATTTATGATTAAATTGGTCGTGCTGCCATCTGTCAAAACAAAAGAAAGCAATATATTACCCTACGTGGCTTAACGAATCGACAAGTATAGAAACACCTGAAATAATAAAGCATACATAATTTTTAAAATATATTAGAAAAAGCACATCAAACTCTTTTTTTTAATTATCAGTATGCTTTGTTATGAAATAGTTTTATTCGTAAAAGTAAAAAAGCATTGTTACAGACCTATTCTTTTAAAACAATACACTGAATATTATTGTTAATTTTTCTTGGATTAATTTTAGAAATTCTAATTTTGAATGAATACTTTTCTGCTTTCCTTAATTTATGAACAAAATTATCTCACTATATGTTACTTTAGTTTAATTTATTGCTTAAACATATTTAATACTAGCATATTTATAATAAGCATCTTTATTATTTAGCCCAAATATTTATCCGTTTGCTCCAGCAACCAAATATTTTTTTTAAAAAAAATAAGTTTTTTTCATGTACGCTATTATTATTTTCTTCCTAAATACTTATTTCCGTAGAAGTTTCATTCCTTTATTTTATAACACATAAAATTAAGTAAATCTGAATAATGTATACATTTTTGAATGAAGTACTAAGATACATTGTAAGTAAATAAAGAACTTTCCGCTGAATGTTTAGCGAATTAATATTAAATTTTGTTTCAGACGTAAATATAAAATTTAAAAAATAACAAAAAGTTTATTTTTTTTAAAAAACTAAAATAGCCTTCATTATTGTTACATAAATACTCACGGAAATTCTTATCGAAACACAAGTATATTTGTAACAGAAACTACCACCTAGAACCCCTTATACACAAGATACATACACTTTAGAAAAAATCACCAAACACAGCACATTAAACTTTTAAAAGCCAAAATTGGCTATTTTCATTAACTTTTATGCACAAATCAAATTAATATTCTTTATCGTTTGCTAAATGTATTTGAAGTTCGAAGAAGAATTATGTAAAATTGTTTGGGTCAAATCCGCTTCGGTGACATTTTGCGAGTTTAAAAAATGTCGTCAACGCAACCCCCTAAATGGCTCAAGCTTCTTATTCTTAAATAAGTTCCAACACAAAAATATTTTTAAAAAACAATATTTTCAAAATATTTAGTAGTAACCAAACATGAAACAGCTCAAAACACCTTTGATAAATGAAGAAATGTAAATTTAAACTAACCATCTTTTTATGCAGAAAATAGAATGCCTTGTCTTTTCTTTGTAAATAAATAATGAATACTCAAAGTATCACATTGTGCGAAATTTTATAATGTCATTCCAAACTGATTCACACTATTCTCTGCTACCATACAGTGCCGCATTACGGCCTAGGCCTACAAGGCCCGGGCCTAGGGACCCAGTCAGGAAGGGGGCCCTTAAAAAGATAAATCGCCTAAAAATATTTGAAAATCGCCTGTAAAGAATTACTTAAGATTTAACATAGGAGAGAACAGGCTCAACTCACTCTCAGTAATGTACATAGAGTCAGAAATAATGCAGTCAATTGACTATGATGACGTCATTCGTTCTTTTGCACAGAAGAAAGTTCGCCGTGTGATTTTATAAATTTTATAGAATAACTATAGTAACATACTGTATTATTCTGATGTTTATTAAAGTCTATTAAAAATTATATGTTTGTACTAGGATATTTAATTTGCTAAATTTCCAAAATAGCTTCGAGATGGTGGGGGGCCCCAAATGTCAAGTGCTTAAGTGCCCTGAGTCTTTAAATCCGGCACTGCTACCATATACCTTTCTAACAAGAAAATAATTTTTTTATATCCAGGATCAAAGAAACCAAACGCAACACAATACACCTTAAGTTTTCAATTTATTTTTTTAATCTTTACCAATCCTATTTGAGGTCAAGTAGAACACCTCAAATGAAGAGTCTATTTACAAAACTCACATACAACAAAGTATAACTAAGATATAAGGTCATCTCGTTCATTGTCGACTTCATCCGATCGAATTTACGATGATCAAAAGTCGCCAATGTACAAGCCGGACCCTATATCTTAGTTTTGCAAAGAAGCCCTTTATAATGCCAAGGTCTCGTCTGAAATATACACCCAATCTGCTATTAAAAAAAGATTTTGGTGGTTTCAGGTATTGTTGATCATATATTATTCAGAAGTGCACTTCGTTTGGAAATAAGGAATTGACAAGGCCAGTTGTTGTTGGGTTATCACATTTCAATACCTGGTTAGTGGTGTGTTAATTTGGTATTCAAATATATCAGTAAAAAAAATATTAGTATTTTGAAAAAATAACTTTGTTATCTATATTCTAAAGGATAATGATGGACTGATTATTTTTCGATTAAGTTGTACTTGTTCTCAAATAATGGTATTCGTTTATTTGATTGGATAGTCTTAATATATCTATTAAATAATATTTTCGTTATTTTATATTATTGGTTGAAAAGTAATGAGTGTACTTTTATTATTGTCACTGGAAAACTGGAACGGACACGCCTACGGTGACATCACAGCTACATCAAACGTAATCTTACCTTTATCTTACATTAATCATATGAAAAAACGTTTATAAAAATATTCAATACAGCCGGAGAAATGTTGCTTAGAAAATCCTTTTTTTCCAATGGATTAACACAAAAGCACTTTGTTTTAGAGACCTGCGGTCATTCTGTCTCATTCGCACTTAATTATTAATGCTCCAAAATGAATAAAATCGTGTTGCACTGGGGCCCGGATGGCCGAGTGGTTTGGACCATTAAGCTAGAAGTCTGCGCGCTGTAACGGGTGCGGGTTCGATTACCGCCTTCGTCCTGGATGTATTTCCTTTCTCTGTGATAGTATAAATTCTTTCTGTGTTTGTCTTACTTGACGAAGGCTTATAAGCAGGTCTCTGATCAAGCACACAAGCCGGAATATATATGTACCCTACCCTACGTTGCACTCAAACAATAAATTCCTAAGAAGAGTTTAAGTCCATAACTAATTTCAACAACCTTTCTCTTTTGTTTCCTCTCTCAGGATAACTTCGTGTAGAAGTGATCCTCCGACACGCTGGGCAAGATCTTGATTGACATAGGTGCCCACCACACTCACCTCCAGACCACACCTGGATTCGAACCCATTAACCGTGGGCGTGGGACTTTAACTCAACAGGTTCTCAGGTTGGGCAACTTTATACGCTGGGAGGAATAGGATATCTTATTTGAATGGGGTTGTTTCACGTCGTGGATGGCAACAGCTCCAACGGTTTGTTGTCATTTGTTGTCTGGAATTACTTTTGTTTTGGTATTCGAACATAAGTTTTCTAAGAATAATTTACTTATTGAATTTTTTTAATGTTAATTTCTTGCTGTGCTATTGGTTGTTCAAAACATTTGTTAACGAAAGCTTGCACAGAAAGAAAAGTTTTTTATCTGTATCGGTCATTTTGAGAGTGAAATCGAAGCCACCAATGAAATCACAGTACGTAGAAAAATGAAAACAAGAAAGTTACATCATCTGAAACATTCCCATTCTGTCGTGGGTAGTAAACTGCAATAACCACAACAATAAATTGGACAATTTTTACTGCGAAATAATCAATCTTTAGTATACTTTTTTATGGGTTAGAGTTAATGAGTGCTTACAACAATGGTCCAAGTCATTAGTCTAGATAGTGCAGTTTACCTGCCCACGGCTAATTGTAAAGAGGCTAATTGTAAAGAATTGCTAATTGTAAAGAGGATCCGTTGGGGAATTTTTTTTTTTTAGCCTGCATTACTGCATGACATGCATTTGAAGTTGTTTTTAAATGCCTTTGTTAACAAATGACTTATACTTGTTGCCAATTCGTTCAATTTTAACTGTTTTTTTTTCGATTTACTCAAAATAATAATTATTTTTGATTTCTACTTATGATGTGTTTTTTTTTCAAACGCTTTTTTTAGGGAGCTGCTTTACAAGCTGCTTTTTTTTTAGGGATCAAGCCTTTTGCAGACTCAACATACTACCAAGAACTGAGAACCATTTTTTGTGGCACCATTTAAGCAGCTCTTGCTACCACAATTCTAAAGCTCTCTGATGTGGATGTTAAAGTATGTCGAGATTTTACTTTACTTAGGGAACCCAAGGCAAATAATACTCAAGGGATCTTTTACATACTACTTAATTGTATGGAGGGCTGGAGAGCCCAGTCGGTTAAGGCGTTCGCCTTGCATGCGGAAGAACCCAGGTTCAGGTCCGGACATCGTTAAAATATCTGCCTACCTATAAATGGCCCATGCAGCCAAAAAATGTCAGACGAATATTACCCCGTGTAGAGGGAGTACACGTTAAATATGCTCCAAAGTCCCAACGCTGCTTTCGATGTCGCCCTTAACGGTTGCGTTGGGAGCCTACCCAGGTGTCGGCTCGTCACTTGACTGTGGTTCTAAATTACGACGCACGTCACCAATAGCCCTCGTGTAGCTCTAGTGCGACTATAATTCAAACTTACCTTACCTTACCAATTTCACCCCCCATAGTATTAGCCTTATGCTTGAATTCAAGCGTCGGCACATCATGGTTAAATATTCAAGAATAATCCTCCATTTTATACAATCAAAGACTTATATTTGGGGGGAGGTTGGTTGGTTGGTTGGTAGACATATATATTCAGGTTTGTGTGCTTGGTCAGAGACCCGCTTATAAACCTTCGTCAAGTAAGACATACACAACAGACAACACACACACATAAGTGGATACATCTAATTTTTAGAGACAGAGGCCAACTAGAGTATCCCCAGAATTGGCTTGTCACCCCCAGAGGTATTGATTTGGTATGGGAATGGGGGGAGGGGATCACTGGCCAAAAAGTACAAAGTAAACTGATCCGTCGTCCCCTTCCATACACTGTCGGTCTTGGTTGATATTTATCTCATGAACTTGAACTTCCATCTACACCGGCCCTTTGAAAAATTTTGTAGCTCTTCGCTGTTTTCAAAGACACAAATTAAAAGATTCTATAAAAACCAAAAAAAAAACACACCTTTCAAGCCAAAAACACAATGTTTCAAACAAAACTTTCTCCTTACATTTATTTAGGACACACAGCGAACTTTGCCACAGCGACTTCCAGATTGGAGTCGGATGTTCCAGATTAAATGATTTGAACTTCTATTAGATCCATCCAGATTAAATGATTTGAAGCACCGTCACTTAGGCATCCAATACAATGTCAAATCATTCAACGGTCCGTATTTTAATTTTAGTAAATAAAATGATGTCAAATGGGATATGAATTTTGCTACTGCTCTTAAAAAAATGGGAAAATAAATATGCATGACTTAAATATAATGTAAAATAAAATATAATAAATATAATGTAGTAGAAAGAAATTATGTTTAAAAAAAAAACTTGCCTTGGTTTTCCAAGATTTCCCTTTGGTTTTAAAAAAATATCTAAGGCCTCCTTTGGTAAAAAAAAATACCTTAAAATTTAAAGAGGGCGTAGTTGGTTGGTAGACATATATATTCGGGTTTGTGTGCTTGGTCAGAGACCCGCTTATAAACCTTCGTCAAGTAAGACAGACACAACAGACAACACACACACATAAGTGGATCCATCTAATTTTTAGAGACAGAGGCCAACTAGAGGATCCCCAGAATTGGCTTGTCACCCCCAGAGGTATCGTTTTGGTATGAGAACTTTGAAGACTTTCGGACCCAACAGATTTAACGAGCACGTACTCCGCATATACTCGACAAACACAAACATCCATGCCTTACCGGGATTCGAGCCCGAACCCAGAGGCTCCAAAGGCTAGCGCCCTAACCGTTGCGCCGCCGGGTCGGCCAAGAGGTTGTGAAAATACCCTTTGGAAATCATTAAGTCGCAAACTCTGCTTACGACGCACGTAATAAATTGCTGCCTAGTCAGTTGGTTGGTTGGTTGGTTGGTAGACATATATATTCAGGTTTGTGTGCTTGGTCAGCGACCCGCTTATAAACCTTCGTCAAGGAAGACAGACACATCAGACAACACACACATCAAGTGGATCCATCTAATTTCAGAGACAGAGGCCAACTAGAGGATCCCCAGAATGGCTGTCACCCCAGAGGTATGATTGGTATGGGAACTTAGAGGACTTTCGGACCAACAGATTTAACGAGCACGTACTCCGCATATACTCGGTAGGTCTTCAGTGGTACCGGACTCGATCGCAGACTCGATCGCGAGACCGAGACGCTGACCACTAGGCTCACTACGGCCCGCCTAGTCGGTAAAAGCGCTTGCCTTGCATACCAAAGGTCTAGCTTTGGGTTCGGACATCGCCTAAATAACTGTCGGCCTATAAACAGTCTGTGAAGCCAAAAAGTCCGACGAATACTACCCCGTGTAGAGGGAATGCACACATTATATATGACATATCATAACTTAACCCCCTTAATATAACTTAAATCTTATATTTTGTACCTCAATTAAACTTAATAACTTAAATTATCTTTCTCATATATCCTTAATATCACTTAGTACTTTAACATCCCAACCACACCCTTTCGGCGACAAACAGTCGCTTAGATCAATTCGTTCCCACAGAAACTATTTAGTCAGCAAATAGTTTACTGTGACCTTAAACCTCTCTCGTCATCGATGCTGAACCCTGATTGGTCAATCGAAAAACAAGCAATAACAATCTGTAGCTGTGAATCACTTTTTAATTAGACTTCAAGATGTAAGGTTGTGTGTGCTTTTGGCGGGCCGAGCTACGGCTCCGACTCCGTCCCGTTAAACACTTAAAATGATTTCTTTATAATAAAAGATCTTGGACGTCCAAACTACCTTCATTTCTGTAGTTAACTAAATCATAATTATGCTCTCTTGTGTAGTAGATGTTATTCTACTACATATATGCTTCAAAATCCCGATGCCACGCACGATGTCGCCCTTAAAGAGTTACGTTGGGTGCCAACTCAGGTGTCGGCTCGTCACTTGACTGTGGTTCTAAATTATGACACTCGCCGCCAATAGCCCTCGTGTAGATCTAATGCGACGATAATTCAACTTAACCTAAATTGCTGCAAATGAATAGTTAGGTAGGTGGGTTGGTACATGTATTTTTCCGGATTGTGTGCTTAATCCATAGATATCATAATTAAAGTATTAGATTGGCTGATCACGTGACCTCCAATTCTAACGACGGGACGCGCATGGAGGCTTTTTTGGAGGGCTTAATGGCCAGAGTTGCTGCCACTTTAAGGAGAAAAATACTACGAAAAAAATACTATTTAATTCTAAAATTACAAAAAAAATACTAGAAAAGGATTTAAAGTCACTATAAATATTCCAAAATGCAGCTAGTATTTTTACGACATTTTTTTTGTAATTTTAGAATTATTCTAAAATACTAATATGCTCTTTAAACTTTATAACTAAACTTTTAACTTAATTTTAGAATTTAATTTAGAATTATTCTAAAATTACAAAAAAAAAATCGTAAAAATACTAGCTGCATTTTGGAATATTTATAGTGACTTTAAATCCGTTTCTAGTATTTTTTTGTAATTTTAGAATTAAATAGTATTTTTTTCGTAGTATTTTTCTCCTTAAAGTGGTAGCAACACTGGCCATTAAGCCCTCCAAAAAAGCCTCCACGCGCGTCCGGTCGTAAGCATTGGAGGTCACGTGATCAGCCAATCTAATACTTTAATTATGATATCTATGGCTTAATCAGATACCCTCTTATAAACCTTCGTCGAGTAAGACAGACACGGACATAAATTTTACTGACACAGAGAGTGAGAAAGTACACCCAGGGCGAGAAGTTGGGAATCGAACCCTCAACCGGTACAGTGCGCAGACTGTTAGCGTAACGGGCTGCGATCAAACCCACCGGGCCCCAAATGAGTAGTTTAGTTTTGTTTAGTTTGAATTATCGTCACACTGGAGCTACACGAGGGCTATTGGCGAAGGGCGTCGTAATTTAGAACCACACCAAATAAGTAGTTCTAACAAATACACCAAACCTGAAACCACGCCAAACATGGTACCCCCCCCCCCCCACTTCTAACTTCAAAACGATATTGTACCAGGAATTCACAGCAACCCTAACGTGATATCCTGGTGATCGCGTCACCCACCGAATGAGCCGTCTTTTTCAACAGATGCTTATACTTGAGCCAACTCACCTGGGTTTTCCGTCACCATCTGTGAGCCTGAAATCGAAACTTTCGTCCTGAAACCTGGGATTGCAGGAAATGAGAGTTTGTTTTAAAGGATTTTGTGTCTATGTTTGAGGATGTGGGACTTGTTTGAAAGTAATGGAAAGTTTCTGATGCGAATATTTGGGGGGTTTCTGAGAAATAATGATTTAAGTTCCATTCTGAGAGGGAATAGTTTTGTTCTGATTTTTTTTATAAATATTTATACTGTGTGAGTGTTTCGGAGCAAAATGTTAAAACAACGCTACTTTATAAGTGGTATTACAACAAGTCGATATTACAAAACACCCTAAAAAAGCAGACCCTCAAAATTTGTAAATTTACGGAAATATGTAAATTTCTCAAATATGTATTTATAAAATATGTAAAAGTATGTTTGAAAATCAGGCACAAAGTTATTGTCTTTAAAATACTTCTAGCACCTTGATTAATGAATAATTTGAAATTTATCAAAAATTCATCAAAGATATAGTGAAAAAAAAGTATTTTAAGAATCTAAAAGCTTTGCGATATTTACAAAATAACCAATTGTTGCTGTTAGTAAAAGGAACCTCAAGACCTGTTCTCTTTTTTAAAAAAATATTTACATCTATTTTAAATGTAATATTTTACCTGGCATACTTTTAATTCATAATGACACTTTACAATAAAAAAAAAATTCAGATGGTTTTATTTAACTTTTCAATTCCGAAATTTTTTTGTTATAAACTAGTACATTTTATTGGTCCAAGAACATAAAAGGTTTTAAATTAAAATTTAGCAAAATTTTTCATATACGTTATATTATTATCGACACAAATTCAGTGATAATAGTTACTTTAAACATTTTGTTAATCGACATTTTTTCTATTATTTATTATTTTATTTTAACGATATCTTTGTCACCATCAAAAAATGATCCCCATCATCACCATGAACATACCACTAAGCCGGATCTAAAAGTAGAAGTTTGCATCACGTATTTACAAAATGATGTATTGAAACTGGAATGCTCCCAGATTTCAAGGAATAAACTGCACGTTGTTCACTGTATTTTAGGTACAATATGGTTGGCGTATCTCCCACAACTTGTTTTCCCCTTCGTTAACCCACATTTGTTAACGGTTAAATTTAACCTCACCAAGACACTACTAACCAAATGCTTGTAGAAGTGAAAAAGTTAGAATTAGGTTGTCCCTGAAAATAGATAAGCGGAAATAGCAAGGTCGAAAGAAAGGGGAAAGAATAAGGGAAACTAAGGGTTGGCCATAAAATACAAGTTCAACAATTTAAACATTTAACCCTTTCATCGCCAATGATTCCATTCGGAACCATCAGATTGCGCTTTTTTTACTAAGAAACTCACACTTCTTTCAAATTTTTTTTATTTAATTTTTCATAAATTTTTCTATAAAATTATATTTTCTTTTTGTATCGTTAGATGGAAGAATCATGTCTTTTGACGAATAAATAGTGTTTGTTTTAGTTAAATGAAAATATGAAAAACATGGTAACGTAAAATTCATTGTGAAACTATTTTATTAAATAAATTGGCCATAAATTCTTCATGCTTACATTTTTAAATGCTTAAAAATTACTTTTTAACTATTTTTAACAAATAAAGTTTCGGAAAAAAATATTGTTATACGTAATTTCTTCAAAAGTTATGACTTCAAAATTTTTGCCCTTAAATTTTAGTTAAACAATTAAGATTTTTTCTCTATTTATCATTTCATTCTGGATGCATAATGAGTAACTTTGTAATGAGCCTTTCACAAATTCTTGATTTTAATAATAAAAAATAAAAGTTGGGACTGTAAGGGTAAAAGTAATTTACAATTACAATTTTATTTTCAATTTTTTTTTAATTTGTGTGAATGAATGTGGATGAGTGAATTCAAAATGGGGGTTTGAAGGAAATCAATTTAGACAAAGAATGAACAATGGAGAAAACTAGTTTGGAATGGAATACAAAATCCATTGAAGAATGTCCTGCTCATGTTTAAAAAAAATGGTCTTATAGATACGCATGTTACATTTGTCACCGGACTGAAATTTAGAAGATCTATCCATCTGTAGATTTAATATCCATCTGTAGCAACTTATTAATCCATTGCGTTATCAAATCATATCCAAGGCTCCAATGCTTTTTGACAAATACATTTAAATTCCAATATATTTTTTCTGATAAATAATCGCATCCTTGTATAAACAACTTCGAGTTCAGAAACTGGATTTTATAGAAATGGGAGCCTAAGTTGCAATCATATTGGACCATGTAAAAGTGTAATAAATGCAGTTGGGGGAAAAAAAACTATCCACCCTTCGGTTTTCGGCTGCTATTGGTCAAGGAATTTTGTGAAAGGTGTCATTTTTCAGGAAATAGCGTAAGGAATTGAGAACTGGCAACAAAAATTGTATAAGGGGTCGTCTACATATTAAAATGAGTACCAACTTTGAAAATTCCAATGGCAACACCCAACTTTTTTTATATAAAAATGTTTATCATCTTCAAAATACCCCAGATCCAAAAAAAAATGTATTAATTTGCTTTTATTTGTTGAGATATAAGCATTCAAAGTTGAACGCCCATAATGTTAAAAAAGTTTCACAAACTTTTGTTCATACCTCCATAAATAAATTGAATTAAACCAAATTTTTTTTTCATTAAATACTTCTTAATCTTCCAAAAACAAATCACACAAGTTTTTTCATCAATTTTTCATTTTTATTATTTTTTATTTAAATTTAAATAAGAAAAAATAAAACATGAATAGCAACCCCTAATTTTTGTTACATAAATCGATAAAGTAGATCAAGTAGAACCAAAATCCCGAATTTTTTAATTCAACAACAATTATTTGCCGAGTTATTGTAAAAATACTGAAAAAACGAATTTTAGGGACCGTGTAAAAAATTACTTATAAAATTGGATCCTAACTTGCATTATCGTTTGGTGGTTGAAAAGCGTTTTTGGTAAATGTGTATTCAAACTATTGATGTCTGTCAAATGTCTAAAAATCTTTTCTTGTTTCAAGTGCATACAATGTATTTTGTTTGTATAATTAACATTAAATTATATCGATTACTATGTTTTTGAATGTATGTTATTTCCAATACAATTTCAAAAAGTGTGTTTTATATTAAAAATTAAAACCCAAAAATATTATTGGAATTCGGTGTTTAGCATATATTTCATTGTTACCACATTGATTATTTAAAATGATTAGTGCCCACTGCCTTGGTTAAAAATAATTGCCAAATCATTCTGCGTAATTTTATTTTGCTTTCCTTAAATATCGTGTTAGGATCGTAACTCTCGTTTTGTAATATGTGGTTTATATTACCGATAAAGTGAGTCGGGGTTCCGGACACAATCCCGAAAGCCGAAATACCGACAAGCCAGAATCTTTAACGTCGAAATCCCGAAAGGTCATAATCCCGACATAGACGAAATCCCGAATGGGTCGAAATCCCGAAAAGAGATTTTTGTCCATTTCTCGATTTAAAAAAAAAAATTATTAAAGATTACTTATTTATTTATTTAGTTAGTTATTTAGTCAGTTAGTCAGTCCGTTAGTTAGTCAGTAAATTAGTTAGTCAGTCAGTCGGTTTCGGTTAGTTAGTCAGTCGGTTAGTTAGCCAGTAAGTTAGTTAGCCCGTCAGTTAGTTAGCCAGTCAGTCCGTTAGTCATTCAGACAGTTAGTCAGTCAGTTAGTCCGTTAGTTAGTCAGTCAGATAGTTATGTTAGTTAGTCAGTCAGTTAGTCAGTCAGTTAGACAGTGAGTTAGTAATTTCACTGACTAACTAATTGACAGTCAGTTAGACTAAGTTAGTCAGTCTGGACTAACTAACGGAGTGACTAACTAACGGACTGACTAACTAACTAACGGACTGACTAACTAACTGACTGACTAAATTACTGACTGACTGACTAACTGACTGACTAACTGACTGACTGGCTGACTAACTAACGGACTGACTGACTGACTGACTGACTAACTTACTGACTACCTAACTTACTGACTGACTGACTAACTAACTAACTGATTAAATAACTAACTGACTAAATAACTAAATAAATAAATAATCTCTAATATTTTTAAAAAATCGAGAAATGGACAAAAATCTATTTTCGGGATTTCGACCCATTCGGGATTTCGGCTTGTTGGGATTTCGGCTGTCGGCATATGTCCCAGACCCAGTGCGCCGAATTTTAAACAAACTTTTTGTAGCAATATGAATGAAACAAAAATTTGCATAAAATGTAAAACATAAATGTAATAATCATGTTTGTCTATCTGATTGTAACTAATCGCATTTGAAAATCTGTTCGTTATAAATAATCGTATGTGTGACTTAATTTAAAATTAAAACATTTTCTCGTCGAACCTTTATTTTATTTCTGAATTTTAAAATCCAAAATTAAAAAAAAAGGGTAAAAACATAAAACAATCACAATATTAGTGACGAAGGTTTAATTCTAGGATTCTTTGGCGAGATTATAGTAACCCTTTTGTTAGCTTGTCGTTTCGAAAAGACACCCTAAATATTACCTTTTTCAATTTGGAGATTTCCCCCTAAACGAGTTCAAAATTAATGCCTTAATATCTCAGCAAAATGAATGCAAAATGAATAATTCTTTTTTATACCTGGGGTATTTTGATGGTGCTGAACATTTTTATGTAAAAAAAACTGGGTGTTGCCATTGGAATTTTCAAAGTTGGTACTCATTTTAATATGTAGACGACCCCTTATGCAATTTTGGTTGCCAGTTCTCAATTCCTTACGCTATTTCCTGAAAAATGACACCTTTCACAAAATTCCTTGACCAATACCAGCCGCAAAATGAAGGGTGGATCGTTTTTTTCCCCAGCTGTACTTGGGTTGTTGTTGTCGTGTGCATCCAGGCCATAACCTGGAAGGCAAGAACAAGAAGGGTGCAGTAGCATCCATTGGCACAAGCTTTGAATACTCGCGAGAGGGAGCCACCTCCTCAATTCAGACACCACCTCCTCAGTTCAGAGGAAAGGGGCATTTTTCTCCAGACAACTTTCACCCATAGTACTGCGCTAAGACAGCCCACAGGACTTTCGGACCCACAGATTTAACTAGAACTTTCTCCCGCATGTACTACTCAGGACAACACGAATACCCATGCTCTATCCGGGATTCGAACCCGAGCCCACTCGCTTTACAAGCGAGAGCCGAAAAACCACCATACTGGCTCTGGGCGACAATATACTTGGGTTACGAACCCAAATGGAAGAGGTAAAAAAAAAACTCTTAAAATGGTTTTAAAAAAAAAACATTAAATGAGACAGCAGTAAAACGCAAAATTTAATTTCAATGAACGCTTTTACTAAGAAAACCATCTTTTTTTCTAAAATTCCACACCTACACAATAAAAAAGCCCTTTAGTGGTCCATTCCATCCCTAAGTGCTTTCTTTCCCCTCACCCCATCGACGTGTTCTTTTTTCGAACATTCTATCGTTCGAAACGAAGTGGGTGTCACATGAGTAAGCGATTTTCTCGTCTCTTGAGTGTCCCGTTCACCCACGTTTCGATGTTAAAAAAAATAATAAATTTAGATTTTTATCTGTTTTCGTTAACTCTATAACGGCAATACTTATTAAGGGGTAATAGGCGCGCTGGACCGGGGATCTCCAAAGCAAAGTGCATCAGTGTTAATCCTATGGCGAAAAAAATATTTTTTCTGCCACATTTTTCCGGCTGTATTGAATATTTTTACAAGCGGATTTTTTTATGTGATAAATGTAGCTGACTTACAGGTCCCGACCTTCCCACTTTTTGAAATTGGTTCGAATATATTTTTTTAAATTTTCAATTAATAATTTTACACAAAATATTCGAAGCAATTTCAAAAAGTGGGAAGATGGACCTGTAAGTTCTCTACACTTATTATTTAAAACAAGAAGTTCATAAAGAACTAAAATAGCCTACTTTCCTGATACTTAAATACTTACTAAAGTTCTAATCGGGAAAAAACTAGGTTCTTACAGTAAATATCATCAACAGCCGTTTCTACACTAGATTTATACAGATTAGAAAAAAAAAATCGAAACACAGCATCCAGCTAATAATTTAAACTTCTAAAAGCCAAAATCAACTATTTTCCTTAATATTATTTCGCAAATTAATTAAATATTATTTATCGTCTGCTCGCGATTTATTTGTAGTTCGAAGAATAATTAAATATTTATTAATAACAAAAGTAATGAAACTCCAAACTGCATTAAAAAAAATAAGAAATGTAAATTAAAACTAAGCATAATTGTATGCAAAAGTATGCCTTGCCGCTTTCTTGTTAGATAATTAATGAACAATCAAAGAATCAAATTGTGCTACATTTTATGACGTCATTCCAAACTGATTCATGAAAATATTATTTTGCTTCAAATATATTTAAATAAATAAAGTTTCTCATGTCATTGTTGATTTGGCAACAGTGATTTAAAATGACTCAAAATTGAATTTCAATGCTAATTCAATGGGAAATTCGCCGACAGATAGTAGATTTATGTCCGTCCGGATGTACAGACAGACGGAAAAAAAGTATGAAAGTTGGGTATCTGAGGTCATAGCTTTCTAACAAAAAAAGAATTTTTAAGATCCGATGATTAGAACCGATTTTGGAAGGGGGGTACAGACAAACGGACAGACAGGCGGACAGACAGACGGACAGACATACGAACAGACAGACAGATGGAGATCAACCGCATTTCAATACCTACAGTGATTTAAATGACTCAAAATTGAATTTCAATGCTAATTCAATGGGAAATTCGCCGACAGATAGTAGATTTATGTCCGTCCGGACGTACAGACAGACGGACAAAAAGTATGAAAGTTGGGTATCTGAGGTCATAGCTTTCTAACAAAAAAAGAATTTTTAAGATCCGATGATTAGAACCGATTTTGGAAGGGGGGTACAGACAGACAGACAAACGGACAGACAGGCGGACATACAGGCGGACAGACAGGCGGACATACAGACGGACAGACATACGAACAGACAGACATACGAACAGACAGACAGATGGACAGACAGACAGTTGGAAATCAACCGCATTTCAATACCTACAGTGATTTAAATGACTCAAAATTGAATTTCAATGCTAATTCAATGGGAAATTCGCCGACAGATAGTAGATTTATGTCCGTCCGGACGTACAGACAGACGGACAAAAAGTATGAAAGTTGGGTATCTGAGGTTATAGCTTTCTAACAAAAAAAGAATTTTTAAGATCCGATGATTAGAACCGATTTTGGAAGGGGGGTACGGACAGACAGACGGACATCGACCGCATGTCAATACCTACTTTTTCATTTTTTTAATTCTTTCGAATTAAAAAAAGAAAAGTAGGCTAAAAAAGTCTGTAAAAATATTCAATACAGCCGGAGAAATGTGTCAGAGAAAATAGTTTTTCCGCCATTGGATTAACACTGAGGCACTTGAGTTTGGAGACCCGCGGTCCAGCGCGCCCATTCCCCCTTAATACTACAATCACTTTCACTAATAGTGTGGTGATAGTGTGATTAGTAATTAAAAAAACGAAAAGAGAAGGCAAATTTCTTGTACTGTCGAATGGGGTAACTTTGTCCCAAGCTTTTTCCAAACCTAATAATTTCTTATTAAATACACTCTTCAAAAATGTTTTGTCTTTTTCAATTAAAGTCCAATCTGCCTTAACCTATGCGTAAAAGAAAATTCAAGGAGAAAGTTAGTATACTAATATTTTATACTTAGACCAAAGTTATCCTCATGGCCAAAGTTATCCCTCGACGACGGTACTATTTTATTCTTCTCAGAGTTTTGCGGAAAATATGAAATTGAAATTTTTTTTATCTAATTCTGAAATTTAACATTAATATGCACTTTTATTTTTAAAGTTCCAGATTGGTTGGTGTGTTGCAGCTGAATTAATACATAAATTTGTTGAAATATAACATTTGGTGAAAAAATTTTGATTCCTATATTTTTATTTGTAACATGCTTGTTTTAGTTATGATTAAAGCAAAATAAACTATGGATAGTTACAATGAAAGAATCATTTTCACATTACACTCACAAAATTAAGTCCTAAAAAATTATACTTATAACAGCACGAAAACAGAACATTTAACTGGTAAAACTAAGCAATAACACTACATTCTCAAATAAGTATCGAAAACTTATACTTAGAACATCTGGAAAAAAAGTCAATCATATAAGCAATTTAAATATTAATCATATCTTTTTTTTTTTTTTTTGCTTTTTTTCTAATATCACAAACTTTAAACGATTGTTATCAGGAAAGAACATCTAGGAAAGTACAGCTGAAATAGAAAATAATAGATGATGAGCCAGTTTATGAGTGAAACGTCGTGTTTAGCCCTTGAAAATTGGACAGGGCGTATCGACTTCCTGTTGCTCAATGAATATGGCGCAATTATGTGATCAATGAATGGCGAAAATAGAGCTGATGGTGCTCATTCCTCAAGTCTCAACTGTCTGCGGTTTATGTGTTGTGTTGTCTGTCTTTCATGACATTTGGTATGCGGCCGCAGGTAAAATAAAAGCTTTTGATTATAAAGTTTTAGTTCAGACAATGTAGCTGGGAATTGTAAGCCGCGGACCTATAGCAGGGTCTATAACTGAGCTGGCACCCAAACGTAACTGAATCGGTGTTGGTACAGCTAGGGGGGAAAAAACGATCCACCCCTCGTTACTCGGCTGCTATTGATCAGGGAATTTTGTGGGAGGTGTCAATTTTCAGAAAATAGCGTAAGGAATTGAGAACCTTTCAACAAAAATTGTATGGGGGTCGTCTACATATACTAAAATGAGTACCAATTTTGAAAATTCCAATGGCAACACCCAATTTTTTTATATAAAATTGTTTATCATCTTCAAAATACTTCAGATCCAAGAGAAAATTAATTAATTAATTTGCATTATTTGAGGATAGATAAGCATTCAAAAGTTGAACGCTCATAATGTTAAAAAAGTTTCACAAACTTTTATTCATACCTCCACAAATAAAATGAATTAAACAAAGATTTTTTTTTTCATTATATACTTCTTAATCTTCCAAAAACAAATCACACAAGTTTTTTCATCAATTTTTCATTTTTAATAATTTTTTTTTTTAAATTAAAATAAGAAAAATAAAACATGATTAGCAACCCCAATTTTTTTTTTACATAAGTAGATCAAGTAGAACCAAAATTCCGAATTTTTTAATTCAACAACAATTATTTGCCGAGTTATTGTAAAAAATCTGAAAAAAAACGTATTTTTTAGGGCCCGTGTAAAAAATTATTTGGATTAACACAGAGAGATGACTTCGGCTTGGAGACCCGGCTATTAGCGATTAATATTCATAAAAGTATGTCCACGTCGCGCCAACCCATGCCATTACAAACAAATCAAATAACTTGCGTCTGTTTACAAAGCAGGGTTACCAGACTTGGCTGAAATTAGTCATCTTGGCTAATTTGGGATTCACTTAGCTAATGAAAAATTAATTCATTACCCAAAACAGTTTTAGTTAGTAATTTGAGTAATTTTGAACAGCCCACAGATTGTTATTTATGGTTCAACAGTGAGTATTTTTTCAACAACATTTTGTTCGTTTTTTGCTTTTGAATTTGTGTTAACTTGCATTTTTAAATTCAAAATTCACTCATATGTGGTGGATTATGTCTGAAGGGTAATACCGGAAGTACTTTTTTGCATCGGAATCGACTTAACAATA
Source organism: Oedothorax gibbosus (assembly GCA_019343175.1). Classification (NCBI taxonomy): domain Eukaryota; kingdom Metazoa; phylum Arthropoda; class Arachnida; order Araneae; family Linyphiidae; genus Oedothorax; species Oedothorax gibbosus. The sequence goes on from CM033273.1 coordinate 10,940,543, forward strand.
GTTATATTTGATTTATTTTGGCTATATTTCGGAAAATTCATCTTTTAACCCTGTTGCAAAAAGCAGAAATACTTAACAAACTAAGAGAAAACTTAAACTAAAGGTAAACACTAATAGAAAATTTAAGGAATGTCGGTTCGACATCCATTCTTCAAAAGAGGCAAACTAATCTAATTGTCGCATCTCCTTGAGATCTTGCCGTTGCAGGCATACTTTAACAACCATCCTGAAGCGTGCAAACCTCTTCTTTTGATGATCTCCCACGTATTTGGCATAGGCCCAATGACCAAGATGGGGTGAAAAAGTTGTAACTTAAGAGGAACTTTCATTCCCATAGAGCTAATGAATTAGATTTGAAATCACAACTTTTGCAAAAGAATTGCCTTGCCGTGTTATCCCATTTTCACCAGGTATGGGAATCATCATAACATCAATTTAAAACAAAATTGAAAAGAAAATAACATCCGGTTGCTTAATTATTGATTGATAAAGTTTTAAAATAGTGTCGCCATCTGCTGTATCTTTTTGGCATTTTAAAACTTCAAATATACATAATTAAATAACTAGATAACATTTTCGTTTCAAATTTGTTTCATTTCGATGTTGTGTTGATTCCCATACCCGGGAAAAGGGGGCTAACATGGCAAAGCAATACTTCTGCGGAAGTTGTGATTCCAAAACTAATGCATTAGCTCTATGGGACTGATAGTCCCTTTTAAGGACCGTTGTACGCACAACTCAAACATTGTTGCTTGGGTTTATTAAGCATCTTAATCGCAGCATTGTCTTCTTTTCCGTAAACAAACCATCGTTCCACCCCGTTCGAATCGTCCATTATTAGGCTGCACAAATCATTCCTAGGATGACAGAATCAAATAGCGGATTAGACTCTAAAACATATTTTAGTCAAAAGGAGTAAACGCCTTTCCAATCGGGCTATAAAGGTACGTTTTGCGTTACTAGAATAATGACATTGGTGAACGCGTGTTGCCATGCCTTTAAAGTTGTCACGACTCTGTCAACTTAGAAATAGCCAACATCAAGTGACTCTAGCTTAATCAAAGACCGGATTATACCCCAGAACCTTATCGTCAAATTCGAAACAATGTAAAGTCTTACCAATCGTACCGTTTCACTTTACATATCACATACATATTAAACTATACGTAATTTCGTAATTTAATCGATACCAGCTGTCTATTTCTGGCCTCCTATAGAAGCCAGTCTATAGGAAAGTAGTGACTGTCACAGGGATTGAGCCAGAGCATAACCCTTATGATCCTATATCTGAGCTGATAGCGTGTCCAACGCTATACCAACTGAGCTTACACTATACGTATTATCCCTTTCACTTTACATAAATTTCGTTTCCCACATAAATACCAGTTACATTCTTAGCTAACCAGTTCCTGAGCAATGCTTCCTCATGTCTCGTTAAAGCACCTCTAATTACTTTAACCCGTAGAAGATCTTACTTAAGCTTCAAGTCGGTGGCATGATGTCTTCTTTTCTTTCTTTTTTTGTCACAAAGAAGATAAAAATCTTTTTATAAAAAAAACTTTCCTTTAAAAAAATATCCGAAACCGTTCTTAGGTGTTCGTTTAAAAAAGTTATTTTGTTGTTTTGATAAAGATGTAACTAGTATTTGTTTATATAGACTATCTGAAGGGTTTAGTTGCAAAACTCATATTCTCACGTCTAACTAGGATATAGAGGCCGGCCCGTTCATTGTCGACTTCATCCGTTTGCGATTTATCAAAAGTCAAAAGTAATTTATCCCAGGTCGCCATCAATGAACGTACCGGACCCTATATCTTAGTTAGACTTTGAAGAATAAAAGTTATGCAACTAGATCCTTCAGATTTTACCCAACACGTCAAAACTATTAAATACACTCTATTAAATAAATGCCACTAGTTATGCTAGTTATTCGTAAGAAGTACTGTTCTATAACACAAATTAAATATTCATTTATCTATCAATCACCATTATAAATGATGGTTTTTACGAGTCTGTGTTGAATCTTTGAAAAAAAAAGCAGCTTTTCCAAAAAAAAATCGTAAGTAACGAGGGGTGGAGCGTTTTTTTATTTTTCCCTAGCTGTACCTTTTGGTGGACACGGATTGTTGTAATATCTTCGGCAACAAACTACAATGGTTAATGAAACTATTCAATTGGAACACCGACACCAGACAGGGTGAGATTGGTTGCCGATTGCACAGTTTTGGAAAATTGAAAAAATGTTCTCCGCGTAAATTGTGTTCGTATTTTTTAAACAGATTCTTCTACATTAACTACATAGTTATCCAGTACTAACAATACGGGGGCTGGGGAGCCCAGTCGGTTAGGCGCTCGCCTAGCATGCGAAAGGTCCCAGGTTCGGGTAAGGGGATCGCCAAAATAACTGCCGACCTATAAACAGCCCGTGCAGCCAAAAATGTCCGACGAATAATACCCCAGGTAGAGGGAGTATACGCTCCAAAGTCCCAACGCTGCGTACGAACGCCTTTAACGGTTGCGTTGGGTGCCAACTCAGGTGTCGGCTCGTCACTTGACTGTTTTTCTAAAGTACGACGCCCGTCGCTAATAGCCCTCGTGTAGCTCTAGTGCGACGATATTCAAACTAAACTAACAATACGAGAGCGAGACTTGGTGTATTTTCCTTTTCACGGGGGGGGGGGGGGGGGGGGGTTGAATATACTCTAAGCAACTAAAATGCGATGGATGGTTAATTGTTAAAAAAAAAATTCCCTTAAGTTAGGTCCACATCATAACTACAACTAGGTATTGTTACCGGTGAAGTTTGAAATCAGGCATTATCTGGAATGCCTGATGGTGCAGGCAAAGTATGTAATCTTCGTTATACACTTTTAAATACTAATGAAATGTAACTAATTATTATATATTAATTATAACCAGTTATCTGTTAGTATTTTTAATTGTATCAATACTTCTATAAAAAAAAGCTTAACACTTGATAATTATTATTGTATATAATACTTTGACTACGCGATCAAGCATTCTATCAAATCTCTAATTTCGTACTTTGCCGAGCGAAACATATGAAAGAATAATTTGATCACCGTTTAATACCAGTCACCCTTATATCACAGGGGGTGCTTGGGTTAAGTTTAAATATTGTCGCACTAGAGCTACTCGAGGGCTACGGGCGAGAGGTGTACTAATTTAGAACCACGGTCAAGCGACGACATCTTAGTAAGCACCCATCGCATATTTTAAGGACGACATCGTACGCGGCGTCAGGACTTTGAAGCTTATTTAACGTGCACTTCCTCTGCATGGGGTATTATTCGTCTGACATTTTTTGGGTGCACGGGCCTTTATAGGTCGACAGTTATTTGGGCGATGCCCGGACTCGAACATGGGACCTTTCGCATGCAAGGCGAGCGCCTTAACGGACTGGGCTCCCCATACCCTTTTGCAGACGAAGAATGTTCATTACAATGTTATCACACCAATTGCAAGGAAATGCCCCTAATTCCCTTGATGGAGATCAGGTTGATAAATATGCACTGTTTCTGCTAATCCAGGAAGTATATCGGCTTGCTGAAAAGTTAGTGAGAAATTGGGCTTTTTTTTCCCTAATTGAAAAAATGCACACGCTGGCGAAGTTCATTTGTCAATGAAAAACGTGGGTGTTGGGTGTTATGCTTGGATTTATTTTGTACCTTGGATGACTAAATCCGTGGAGTTTCTAAGCTTTTCGTTTTTATATGGGGTCAAAAACTCATGTTAGTTTGGAAACGCTTCCGGCTATCTATTTATAGTGTATTAACATTGCCCATTACGCCTCGCAATTACAAGTGACGTGCCGTGGTTGAGATTTAAGGAGAAATAGGCGCGCTGGGCAGGGGGTCTCCAAAGCAAAGTGCCTCAGTGTTAATCCTATGGAGAAAAAAATAGTTTCTCTGCCACATTTCTCCGGCTGTATTGAATATTTTTACAAGCGGATTTTTTTATGTGATAAATGTAGCTGACTTACAGGTCCCGATCTTCCCACTTTTTGAAATTGTTTCGAATATTTTTTTTTTAATTTTCATTTTTTTTTGTAAAAATATTCAATACAGCCGGAAAAATGTGGCAGAGAAAATAGTTTTTTCGCCATTGGATTAACACTGAGGCACTTGAGTTTGGAGACCCGCGGTCCAGCGCGCCCATTTCCCCTTAAGGGCATATCACATGGACGCTCATTCGTTCAACGTCGACCTAACCCTCAACGCAACTTGATCCTCAATTTTTATCTCAATTTTGACTTCACGAAGTTGGACATGGAATCGCCTGCGTTGAATAAACGGTTGCTCGCATATTCTATTTTTGGGCAGTCATAAATAGAACTTCATCATCGTGTTTGGCACACATTTTTTAATCAACGTTGACTGAAACTACAAATGCGAAAGATCTGTTGTTAAGCAAAGAGTTCTATAGTAGGGTAGAGACTGAACCTGGCAATAGCACCATGGACCAACACGGAGACAATATAGGGTGGCATGTGGGGCCCGATTGCCGATTGATTTGGATCGCATGCCATAACACTAGCAGCGCGCGCTGTAACGGGTGCGGGTTCGATTCCCGCCTTTGCCCTGGGTGTACTCCCTTTCTCAGTATCAAAATTATAAATTAACTAGCACTTTTGCCACTCTATTCGGGCTCCATAGTGAGCCATGGCTGCCGATGGCAGCTCAGTACGGGTCGTTCCTCTACACTCTTAAAACAAAAGAGTGAAATTCACTCCTATAGGAGAAGTGCATTTTCGGCACCGGAAAGGAGTGGAAATTAACTCAGACTGAGTTAAAACCGCTCGTTTTAAGAGTGAAGGACGCAGATTGTTTTTTTTATTCTTTTACCCACTCCGAAAGAGAGTGAAATTCACTCCTATAGGAGAAGTGCATTTTCGGCACGGAAAGGAGTGGAAATTAACTCAGACTGAGTTAAAACCGCTCGTTTGTTTTAAGAGTGTACCCTACTATAGAACTCTTTGTTGTTAAGATCTGTTAATAAAAGCCGTCAATTTAATAATGACGTATTATCTCTTTGCTGTGATGAAAGCAGTAATCTATGCTTCTGATAGGTTTAATTACTAGGTTTCATCAACCAGGTCGTGTGGGGTTGACGACGTTGAAGATACTTTCCTTAATATCACTAGATTACATCCAACTGTTGAGTTTATGCGTTGAAGATTTGGTTCAGTAGAGGGCTAGAGTTGAAGACTTTTCGCTCATGTGATATGCTATTTAACAAGTACGTAATGCACAAATCATCGCAGTTTTGACAGTGGGGAATTTCACAATTCACGATTTTTGAACTAGGATACTTTTAAATTCCATTAAAATTAAATTAAAACTCGAATTTCTGTAATTTTTACAACAATATCTCATATATGTATATCATATCTTCGCATTGCCACGCCACAGGTCCGGGGATCGAGTCCCGGATTAGGCGAGGTTGACTCAGCTTTTCACCTCTTAAGTGGGTCGATAAAATGAGTACCAAGCATGCTTGGGAACTAGACACTGGGGGTTCCGCGTGAGGCTGACCACCTTACCGGGACATTTTCCTAGCACCCCAGAGCCCTTGGTCACGAAAGCTGGAATGGGCACGGCAGGCCTTGGCCCACTTACGGGCTGTTGCGCCGAGGAGTTTAGTTTAGTTTAGATATGCTATTTAACAAATACATAATGCAAAAATCATCGCAGTTTTGACAGTGGGGAATTTCACAATTCAAGATTTTTGAACTAGGATACTTTCAAATTCCATTAAAATTAATTTAAAACTTAAATTTCTGTAATTTTTACAACAATATCTCATATGTGTGGATCATTTTTAAATAAGTTACTTTTACTTTAGTCACTTTATTTTCATTTGTTCCTTTACAACAGTAAGGTTTTAGTTATACTTTAAATCTTTTTATCTCTGTATCATTAACTAATAAAAATAACAACCGATTTCTTTGAAAGTTTTTACCTTTTTATCGGCTACGAAAAGGGTCGGCAGTCATTATTGAGTAAAGGATGTAATGGAGTCGAATTAAATTATCTTTTGCTAAGAAAAATAAAAAAAATCAAAAAGAAAACATCTAGAAGAAGATAGAATGATCGAGCAATTTAAATTTGTTGACGGAGAATGACATGAAAAGGAAATTTTCAATTATGTTTAGTTAACCCTTCACATTACGATTTTTTTTCAAGCATAGAAACTAGGCTTTAGTATCCTTAATTAGCCATAATTATTAAGAAAATTATAATATAATATACTTATTTGATCCTCAACACCCAAATCGCCGATTGTCTGAGAAGTATTAAACTAAACACTAAAAAACTATATGCTTACCAGGCTCGAAATTCACAGTCGCTAGTCGCAAAATGCAACTAAATCCTACAATTTTGCGACTTCAAAATTAATTTAGTCGCAGTACTATTTTTCTTAAATGTCACTATCAACTTTTTAAATTGGTTTCCAAAGATTTTGACGAAAATTATCATCTTAAAATAGCAAATCTTCAACGATATTAATTTTGTCAAAATTGTCTAGACTGTGATCTTTAAATCGCAAAACTCCGGATCTATAAATGCATATACTGCGATATTCCAACGATCGTAAAATCTAGAAACTTCTGCGATCGCTAATTGTGTTTCCTAAAATTTAGGAACTCTAGCTCTCCTGAAATTGTGAAACTCTGATAACTCTATGGCTATGTCCTCACTACGACATCAAACGCCACAAAGGCAACAAAAGCAACAAAATTTGGCGATCGCCAAGGGCGCCAAGCTATGCAATAGCATGGGGGCTGACTCTGCCAAGTCGCCAATTTTTGTTGCATTTGTTGCATTTGTGGCATTTGTGGCGTAGTCAGGACATAGCCTATAGGTGCTCAACTACTGCAACCTGAAGAGTTTGCGCATAAATTACATGAAACTCGCAATTTTCAATAAATATTTTTCATAAAAATGTTCTCAGAAAATGTGCATTTGCTCCTAGATTAGTTAGTTATTAGAACAAATTACTCCTAAATTTTTGCACCCAATTTCTAACACTGATGCTTACTTACTTTTAAACAAGAAGTTCATAAAGAACTAAAATAGCCTACTTTCCTGTTACTTAAATACTTACTGAAGTTCTAATCGGGAAAAAAAACTAGGTTCCTAAAGTAAATATCATCAACAGCCGTTTCTACACTAGATTTATACACATTAGAAAAAAAAATCGAAACACAGCACCCAGCTATAATTTAAACTTCTAAAAGCCAAAATCAACTTTTTTCCGTAATATTCTTTCGCAAATTAATTAAATATTATTTATCATCTGCTCGTGATTTATTTGTAGTTCGAAGAATAATTAAATATTTATTAATAACAAAAGTAATGAAACTACTCCGAACTGCATTAAAAAATAAGAAATGTAAATTAAAACTAAGCATAATTGCATGCAAAAGTATGCCTTGCCGCTTTCTTGGTAGATAAATAATGAATAATCAAAGAATCAAATTGTGCTACATTTTATGACGTCATTCCAAACTGATTCATGAAAAGCTTATTTTGCTTCAAATATGTTTAAATAAATAAAGTTTCTCATGCCATTGTTGATTTAGCAACAGTGATTTAAATGACTCAAAATTGAATTTCAATGCTAATTCAATGGGAAATTCGCCGAAAGATAGTAGATTTATGTCCGTCCGGACGTACAGACAGACAGACAAAAAGTATGAAAGTTGGGTATCTGAGGTCATAGCTTTATAACAAAAAAAGAATTTTTAAGATCCGAGGGATAGAACCGATTTTGGAAGAGGATACGGACAGACGGACAGACAGACAGACGGAAAGACAGACAGACATACGAACAGATAGACAGATGGACATCAACCGCATTTCAATACATACAGCGTTTTAAATGACTCAAAATTGAATTTCAATGCTAATTAAATGGGAAATTCGCCGTCAGATAGTAGATTTATGTCCGTCCGGACGTACAGACAGACGGACAAAAAGTATGAAAGTTGTGTATCTGAGGTCATAGCTTTCTAACAAAAAAGAATTTTTAAGATCCGATGGATAGAACCGATTTTGAAAGAGGGATACGGACAGACGGACAGACAGACGGAAAGACAGACAGACATACGAACAGACAGACAGATGGACATCAACCGCATTTCAATACCTACAGTGATTTAAATGACTCAAAATTGAATTTCAATGCTAATTCAATGGGAAATTCGCCGACAAATAGTAGATTTATGTCCGTCCGGACGTACAGACAGACGGACAAAAAGTATGAAAGTTGGGTATCTGAGGTCATAGGTTTCTAACAAAAAAAAATTTTAAGATCCGATGGATAGAACCGATTTTGGAAGGGGGTACGGACAAACAGACAGACGGACAGACAGACGGAAAGACAGACAGACATACGAACAGACAGACAGATGGACATCAACCGCATTTCAATACCTACAGTGATTTAAATGACTCAAAATTGAATTTCAATGCTAATTCAATGGGAAATTCGCCGACAGATAGTACATTTATGTCCGTCCGGACGTACAGACAGACGGACAAAAAGTATGAAAGTTGGGTATCTGAGGTCATAGCTTTCTAACAAAAAAAAAATTAAGATCCGATGGATAGAACCGATTTTGGAAGGGGGGTACGGACAGACAGACAGACAGACGGACATCTACCGCATGTCAATACCTACTTTTTCATTTTTTAATTCTTTCGAATTAAAAAAGAAAAGTAGGCTAAAAAGATTCACACTGTTTTACGACAATTACACAAAGGTTAAGTATGGTTATCTATGTTATAATTTTCGAACAGTTCTTTAAGAACCATTGCGTTTCAGCCACAGAACAGATATTAAAGAAAATTTCATAGTTAACACCAACTATATACCACTTATTTATCACATTTTCTGTATTAGTAGACCCAGAGGTAATACTAGATTTAATTGGTGTTTTATTACTTAGGGAAAATATAAATTTGTGTATTCATGTTAGATTGAATTGAAGAACTTAGTGGAAGAACGTGCTAAGGTACATTTTTGAAAAAATTAAGATTTTTGTGTCAAAGAACATTTTGTTCCATCTTTTAATGACAACAAGTTTCCTTGTTTAATAAAATTAATCTTAAGTATATTTTTTACCGTTTGCAAAATCCTTTTTTAACGGATTTAAGTGCAAACTAAAAACTTAGCTTATTTTCTCGTTTTCACCTTTTAGCTTCACACTACGACTATAACGTAAAAAGTGGAAGGTATTATGATCGTTCAGTCCGTCTGTCTGTCTGTCCGTCACCCACTTTTATAGCCCAAAACTACAAATGTTATGGACAAGTATATGATACTTGAAAATTTGAGAAAAGAATTCGAATTCGAAAGAATAGAAGAGAATTCGAAAGAATAGAATTAAATCACCGTTGCCATTCACAACAATCACTCGAGAAACTTTAATTCTTTTAGACAATAAATTAAAATAAATTTATTTTAGCGACATCGATCAGTTTGAAATGACGTCAAATATATTTCACTACGAGATTCTTTGTACGTTGATATAAAATGTATTAATTCTATTTAAAAGCGAGGAATATTACATATTTATTCTTTGAAATATAAATTAATTTTTGCAAACGATAAGTAATAATTATTGAATTTTCGAAATAAAATGAATGAAACTAGCCAAATTTAGCATGCAAATGTTTAATATAGAATATCAATGCTGTGTTTGTCGCATCTTTACCTGTTAAACACAACTGTTGAGTGGAAGCGGGTTAAGTGACAGATTCTGTTACAAACCTACTTTTTGTCACTTAGCTTCTTCCACTAAGCTCTTCAATTGTTATCATATCATAGCAGTTAATAAAGGGTTATTTTCGACTACACACAATTTTGCAAAAGTCGGTATTAAAAATTAGCAAAATTATGATGTTTTGAAAACAGGTTTCTTTAAAACCTTATTTTTCAATATTCAGTTACACTGAACGTATTTAAATAACACTAAAATAACCGGTCAAGATTTAACCGGTTTTTAAAAAAAACCTGAAAGAGACTTTTTGAACAGGAGGCCTTTTTGAAAAGGAGACTATCTTTGCATTGTATAGAAGTACCAAACAGAATTTTTTTTTTCATTTTGTGATATTTAGATTTGAAAGTTTGTACGTTTCATCAAGACAAATGTATCAATGCTTTTCTCCAAATCTACGAACGCGTGACAATAGTTTATGGCGATGAACTTTAAGGCATTCGGTCTGGAATAAGATCGAATAGAGATGTAAACCTGTAAAGTTGAAGCAAGTAGGCAGTAATATTACACCATAGAAAAGTTAAAATGGCTATATTGGCTGTTTGATACAAAATTGAACCGGGAGTGTTACGAAATCTTATAAATTCAACGGAAAACCGCGTTTTACAATTTAGCATATCAAAAGAAATACAATTCAAGTAATAAAAATGCGAAATTAGACCCCTCAATGCGCATTAAATTGATTTTCTCTGTATTTGAGACAGATATTTTCCGTGCTTACTATTAATTCAAATCAAATTTATTATTTTTTATTTTCGTTGTGAATCGTGATATTTTTAATTATTTACATTAGCCACCTTACTAAAATAACTTTTTCAACTAAACCTTTTGGGTGAAATTTTGTGACTCAAAATATGTTTGGTCTAAACGTTTAAGACAGACTATAGGCACTAATTAAATAAGCCCTCAGCCCATTAAAAAATAAAAGTCACCACTATCGGCAAATCGAAAGGTTATCTTAATATTTCATTTGCAATTAATTATTTTTAATGAATTGCAATTCTAAATTGTTTTTCTTTTTTGGTTTAATTATGTAACATTTACCAATTTATTAAATCATTATTTGAAAAAGCTAAATGGCTACGCATCTCTGACAAAATTAAATATAAATGTTTATGTAACATTACAAATCTAATAAAAATTATCAAGATGTTTAAAAAAATTGCATTTGTTTTTAATTCAACTAGTATCTTAAATGAACACAAATACAATTGTACATAAAATTCTATGATATGCATGTTATGAAATAATATGTGTAATAATAATGTATCTATAACTTGTTGTTGTTGTTACTAATTCCAATCTGGTCTGACTCCGTCAGACCGTCCTCCTCGACCGTCAGACCGTCCTCCTCTCCGTCATTTATATTTAATTTTGTCAGAGATGCGTAGCCATTTAGCTTTTTCAAATAATTATTTAATAAATTGGTAAATGTTACATAATTAAACCAAAAAAGAAAAAACAATTTAGAATTGCAATTCATTAAAAATAATTAATTGCAAATGAAATATTAAGATAACCTTACGATTTGCCGATAGTGGTGACTTTTAATTTTTAATGGGCTGAGGGCTTATTTAATTAGTGCCTATAGTCTGTCTTAAACGTTTAGACCAAACATATTTGAAACCGTTGACATTAAGAAAGTCCGAAACTAAAAGGGGAGAGGAATGAATGTCCTCCCAGTCCAGTCCTAAACAGTTCAGGATATGATCAGGTGATGCCTGGTTTTGCTGACATTTAGGGCATAGGGGGAAGATCTTTTGATTAGCTGAAAACGTGAGACTTTTCAGGTGTCCACTGGCAAGTCGGGACAAGCAAGTGTTGGTCTGCCTGTCACCAGGAAGAGATAGAGAGAGTCCTGTTTTTTTTGGTTTGTACCAGTAGTGAGTAGGGGGTTTTAGCCACGTTTGTTTGTTCTGAGCTTTTTGCCTTGCAAAGAGTTCTAGGTAAGTAAGCTCTGAGGTGGAGGGGACTGGATGGACTAGTCCTTCCTTTGCAAGAGTGTCAGCCAATTCATTTCCGTGGATATCAACATGGGACGGGATCCATTGAAAGTAGTACTTCATGATGTTGGGAAATGAGCTTTACTTTTTGTAAGATCGATAAACTGGTTTCCAATGTGGGCCCAATTCTTGAGGTGTTGAATTGAGCTACGGCTGTCAGATAGAATCCAAATTCTACCATAGTTCCTTTCGCTCATGATTTTCTCGAGTCCCCTGTCGATAGCAATTAGCTCGCCTCGGAAGACGGAACAAAAATCGGGGTTACGTTGTTTAAGAGAGTAGATCTCTCGAGGTGTTTCAATACACACCCCACTTCCTGCTTGTCTATCCATTTTACTGCCGTCAGTATATATTTTGATGTCATTTGGAGGGATTTTATTGATGATTTCCAGGGCCAAATGTTTAAGGAATATCTATAACTTGTAATATGTATTATGACTTTTTAAATTATTTATTTTACAAATACATCCTAAATTTCATTTGTCTTAAAACTTTAAGTTCCTTTTTTTTTCTTTTATTGAAGTTTATTTTAAGCAAAGAAGATATTTTGTTTTATTTTACGAATGAAAATTTGTAAGCTAAACATTTACAGTTTTAACCCTTTCAGTCCCAAGAGCATTTTGGAATCAGCAGTTTAGAAATTTTTTTCTGGTCGTCTATAGCCATTTATGATATCAAAAAGCACATCATTCGTTTCTTCAAACTTTTTCTATTAGAAAATTTTTTTTATTAATCCTAATAGATGTCAGCCCTATTATTATTTTTTAAAATTATGATCAGAAAAATGATGATGCCATTTGGCATCACTGGGACTGAAAGGGTTAATGAGAATGAAAAAGTCGATTAGAAATAATTTCGAAATGAAATGTCTTAATATAGACAATAACAAAAGAAAATATCCTAGTTTGCATTTGACAAAAAATTCTATTGTCAAATGCTTTCAAATAACGTGGCTGACAAACAGAAACCGTGTAATTTTGGCTTCTGCGCCTCTACCCCTATTCCTTCTCTATCTTTTCGAATGCCTGATCTATACCCATATCAGAATTCTTTGTTGATTCACACATTAATCAGTAAATCTTTACCCCAAACATTTTACAGCTCAATGGACAATCCAAAAGCCGTCTGTTTACTTCCTTAGCCTTTTCTGTATTGAAAAGTATACACAATGGATTAGCTTCTAAGGGGAGGGGGGGGGTACTGAAGAATAACAGCAAACATTTAGCAACAAAATGCTTCTTGCAACCTGAATCGGAACATTCGAAAAATTCATAATAGAACGTTTAATAATGGAATGAGGGGGGACTGGAATTCCGTTTTTGTTGTCGTTTTTCGAGGGGGTTTGATTCATTTTCACAATAAAGAAGCTTTAGTGAATGGTTGGCGTGCATGATTTATGAGTTATAATAAAGATGCAATGGGGCTTCAATGTGGGAGGAGGGGGCAACTGAACACAAAATAGTATTGAGTTGTCAGCGAGTTTTTGGCGTAATCTGCTTATTTGAATTTATGTTTGCTAACTCAAATAGTTATTCAAATGCAAAGAATAATGATGGTCTATATTATTAGAAATAGATATTAAATAAACCTACATTTTACTTTTTATTTCTTTTAGTATATAATCCGTAATATATAATGTAAATATTTGGAGGCACTAACAAACATATTTTATGCATTGTCATAATACGTACTACTAAATCACAGGGTTTGGTGTTTTTATTACTTGCGAGATTCTGCGTTGTTGATAACAAGTTTTGTTGTTGCAATCGTTGATAACAATATTTTTTTTTAATATTTTCGTTTTTGTATCACTGAATTAGATAAACCACAGTAAGAGTCATTTCAAAGCAAAAGTGGTAGTTATGCAATACAGGGTGTCCGTAAAAGAATGTCCGAGTTTCAAATTGTAATAGTATTGTGGTTGAACTGTAATTGTAATGTGGTTGAAGGTGACGAATAAAGAATAACTCCAAGAGTTTCAGATAAGCGCATGCGCTTGTACCGCTACATCGTGTTCACAGTTGCAGTGTCATCTATTCAAAATGGCGAATACTGAGCGTAAAGCATAGGAAGAATTGCATTTTCGTTGGGATGTGTGCCGTATCCCTAAAGGCGCACACATTGAGCACTTATAGGAAATTTTCCTTCAATGTCATGTATGATTTGTTATATTTAGTACAAAATAAACTCCTGTAATGTACCATTAAAACTCGGACATTCTTTTACGGATACCCTGTATAACTAAATCCAAAAGTTGAACGTTAATTGAGGGTTTGAAGTTTTTTTTAATTATCGTCACACTAGAGCTTCACGAGCTAAGGCTAATATATTTTGAGGAAATATTTATAATTTAAACAAGATGTATTTTTATTTTCGTAATTCTGAGGCTTCTAATTTTATAAAGTTTTTGTGGACTATTTAAAAAAGTTTTAATATTAGCGTTTGAACATGCGCACTTAAAATTAGTGCTGTTTATGGAGTGTATTTTTTAACTAAAAAAACTAAACTCCTCGGCGCAACAGCCCATTACTGGGCCAAGGCCTGCCGTGCCCAATTCAGCTTTCGTGACCTAGGGCTCTGGGGTGCTAGGCATATGTCCCGGTAAGGTGGTCAGCCTCACGCGGAACCCCCAGTGTTTATTTCCCAAGCATGCTTGGTTCCCATTTTATCGACCCACTGAAGGGATGAAAGGATGGGTCAACCTCGCCCAAGCCGGGATTCGATCCCCGGACCTATGGCATGGCAATGCGAAGCACTACCACTAAGCCACTGGGCCGTATTTTTTTTAACACCGAGTTTAAATTTTTATTTACCGAATAAATTTCTGTTCAGATGTAAGCTTGTTAGATGCCAAAATATGTGTAGAAAGATTTGGAATTTTACATTTTAAAGTTTTTTGACAGGCAACACTTTTATAGAATCACGCAAATACTAAAAATAGCTAAGTTAATAGAAAGGTTTGTTTGCTTATTATTTATTTCATTACTTATTTTTTAAAAAAAATCAGTCCACTTAATTTTCTTCTTTATGGACAAATAACTAAAGCAGCAATTTTTCTTAGTTTTTATATTGTTTGTTTTAAAAAAATTGCGAATTACGAATTTTTAAAATAATTCTGTGTATTATTTTAAATGTAGAAGATATACTTTAAAATAATAACTCACAAAACTACATTTTACTTTCAAAAAATCTAATTTTATTAACAAAATATAGTGCTATACAGTACACATAGAAGAAATATACACGTAATAAAACTTGGCAAAATGTAATAAAGCAACAATTGTTTGAGAAACTTATCAAAGCTGTGATAAAAATAAACTTGATTGTACTTAATTATATTTAACTCTTATTCGTATGCAAAAAATAGGGGGTTAAAAAGGAACGTCTAAAATATTTTTTTCAAACATTTGAAAAATTGATGAAAATCATGAATATATTATAAGGTGTTTTTACTGAATTCTTTTCATTGAAAAACTTTTAAAAAGATTTTTAAGGACATTTTTTTTTTCAAAAAATAAGAACCGACATATTTAAAAAAACAATGTTTAAACAAAATAAAAGTTACTATATGAATTGCAATGTAATTTGTACACAGTATACGTCTGGTTGTCGTTCTCATAATATGAATAGGATCAATTACAAACATAACTTATGTTAAGAATTGTTTTAATAAATTGTCTTTTTTCTATTGTTTTACTTTTTTCTAAAGTGGTACAATAGCAAATAAATCACTGATTTGATTGTTTTGCTTTATTTCAATTGCGGTGAAATTTTGATTTCTAGACATTAAGTAAAAGGGACAAAAATTTAAGAACCAAAATTTTTTAAAGTCCTTAAATACTTTTTAAATTAATGACTTTCAAGGGCCGCACGAACTCGGTTTCGGACAGAAATTTTATTTTAATTGCAAGTTAATCAAAATATAATTAGACATGCACAAGTGCACAAACACTGAATTAAAAAACATTCGACAAGAGTTTTTTAACTTTTGAAAAGAGAGTCATCTCTTAATAAAAATATGTTTTACTAGCAACTTTATTTCTCATGATAGGAACTTACCTACGAAATCTTAAAAAGATTTTAAAGCAGTTGTCGCCTTAATAATAAAAAAAAATCAAATGCTACTCCTCTGAAATATGAAAATTTTAGCAAACTATAGTTACCAATTGTTTACACTGTTTAAAATTTTGTGCTTGGTTTCACCATGATATTGGTTCCTAGTATCTGTAACGGCTGTGTGGTGAAATGTTTCACCTTTTTTCAGTGTTTGGTTGAACCATTTTTCTGGATTTGGAAACAAAAACCTTGAAATGGTTCAACCGAATACCAAAAATATGGTTTAATGGTTCACCACACAGCCGTTGCAGCTACTAGGAACCATATTTTTGGTGAAACCAAGTGCATAATTTTTAACAGTGTATGCTTCAACATGTTTTTTGAATAATATCTTAATAATAAAAGGAATATGAAAACATTTTTTACAAGCACATGCTATTTAGACAAAAGCGTAACGTTACGAAATATCACAATCTAATTTGAATCAAAAGACGCACCATACAAACTTTATAAAATAGTAAAGAGTAAAACGTCTACATTTTCTTTGGAAGATTCGTTATTTGCATAGACGATGCCTCCAGTATCTGTCTGACGTAAACTTGATACAAGGATAACTTGTTTTATGAAAGTCTTAAAAAAAATTATTCGAATCTATAAGCCAAATACGTGTAGTATTTAAATTGTTTAACAATATTCAAATGAAAGTCTCAAAAGAAAGAAAAAGTCTCAAAAATCATAGCTAAACTAGTTAAAAAAGAAAAAAAAACTATATTCGAGTTACAAGAAATGTGAAACAATTTAGTAATTAACTGTGTCATCGCCTTTCATTAAATGCACAAAAAAATATTTTCTTCGCATAAAAATCTGTTTACGAACGTCTTTTTAAACTTTATTCACTGAGTTTTGGTGAATTATCAAATTTCAAAAAAAAATATACACTATGTTTGAAGGGCAGAGAATTATCCTTTCTCCAAAGTGAAAACATGGGGTAACACTATTCCCCCAGGTAACTTGCAACATTTTTCTTTTGGAACCTATAGTCATTCAATGAATAAACAAAAATTACAAAAAAGAATTAGTGTTTCAGAACAAAAATGGAACACGTTATTCTTGTAGATACTCCCGTCGACACCGATGCTTTTACCACTCAAAAATACACAGTCCCACAAAACTCACTCAATTTATGTACATTGTTCAGAACACAAAACTACAACATCGTTCCCTTGCGCTTCCTCACCAGAAAATAAGACACGAAAGTCATCAACAGAACCAACCTCGCATCTCCACGAAGTATTCCAGATATTGAATTCGACCCTTGACGGCCATTGGCCTCTACAGAACTACCACCAAAGTCTTCATCCATGGCCTCAGAATCTTGAACATCAGGCACTTCAACCACTGAGCCGAGTCTAGTCTTGTTCTTATTATAGCTGCCAGAAGAAGTGGAAGACTTTTCGAACGAAATGGCAGCAGGAACATGGGCAGTCCTTGCTTCGGGATCTGTCGTGGGTTCTGAATCGGGGTCTTTCATGGGTCTCGATTTCCTGTCCTTGGTGGAACTGGAGTCGTGATCCATGTTGGTTCTTGATTCGTTATCCTCGATTATACTTGATCCGAGGTCCTCCGTGGCGTTGCAATCCATCTTCAACTGATGGACAATATGAAGTGTCTGGTTGTCGCCGTCGTTTCTGCATCGAAGTTCTTTTAGTTCTCTGCTGAACTGGTGGCTCTTGTTGAGGTGGAGATAGGTCTTCACCCAACGAAGTCTGCAGTCGCATTTGATTGGATTACCTAGAAGAAAGAAAATATACAATTTTTAGTATACTAGTTAATTAAATACAGTAGACACCTTTCCCGGCGAGACAATAGTTCAACCCCTTAGGCGAAAATGCTGTTCAGTGAATTAAATTAAGGTTTATATGTACATTTGATTGCACATTTTTACATGAACGATATTTTCCTTATATATGAAAGCACAATCGAAACAATGCGTAATTTTATTCCAAGAATTAAAGCATTATAAGGTACATACCATTATAAAATAGTAATATTTTTTATTGAAACTTAGAACTTCCGCTACTTGCCGCATATATCCGCCATTTATTTTATCAGTATCACATGGGAATCGGAAACAAAACAGTGTTATTTAGTTCTATTTTTACACTTTAAGGAGAAAAAAAAATCGGCAACTTTCAGCGGAGATTCAATTAAAAGGTTAAGAAGAATGAGCCGATTGTAATGTATATCCCAAAATTTAAGCCACTTCACTCCCGAAGTAAGGGAAACCACTTTTTAAAATAATATCACACTGAAGTAATATTTTAAACGGTTACAGATGTCTATTTTATGTTTATAGAACATAAAAAGTATCATGAGGCTGTTAAGGTGGTCTAGAAAAATAAAGGATAATCCGAATGCAATAGTCCTAACAAAAATAATTTTAAACTAATTATCACTAAATCTCATTAATATAGAAATGTTTATCATTTTGATAATTAAGTTACTGCTCAAGAAGTTGTTTCTCGATTTTTACGTAGCATGAATACTCCCATAAACAATAGTGAAATTGGTATAGAATAAATTTACAAAAATCAAGCTATGAAAGTTCATTTTACTAAGGTCCACGTATGTGGACGATCACTGAACCAAGAGTATATATTATTTCAAATATTTGTGGTTCAAATTGATCAATAATCGGAAATTTTTTATCGAGATGGTTGAAGGTTAGTTGTTAGAAGGATGTAAAATACACAACAGAATCTTCATATAGAATGCGCTTTAAATTTTAAATATATACACTCTTAAAACAAACGAGTGGTTTTAACTCAGTCTGAGTTAATTTCCACTCCTTTCCGGTGCCGAAAATCCCCTATAGGAGTGGATTTCACTCTTTTGTTTTAAGAGTGTATGTCTCAGTAATTAGCAAGATGGAAACTTTTTCAAAATATAAAACTTTTTTTAAAAAAAGTTCGGTTGCTGTTAGCTGCTACTGTCTGTGATCAACTTAGAAGTACTAGAATCTAAGAAATAATAGTGAAAGAGCACCTTAATCTTTAAACAGACATGGCAACAAAAAGTTCGAGAGTTCAGCCCAGCAGAAATGTGGCTGCTAAATTCCTTTACCGTTTGTGTATCAGAGTCAATAGAATGCTGATTTTCCCTTGATAAAAGTAAACTTTTCCTTTACATACGTTTGATTCATTTAGTAACTATTTTCCGTATGGGAACAACACATTGTTAACTTGTCTTTTTGTCTTTTTTAACATTGTCTTTTTTTCTCTCCAACGGGGCTGCAGTATTGGCGGTTAAGCCTTTGCAGACTCGGCATATTCCCCAGAACTGAGAGCCATTTTTTTGTGGCACCATCTAGGCGGGTAAGACTTGTTAACATAGTCTTACCGAATGAAATGTTAAGGGTAAACGAATGACAGAGATAAGCAATCGTCTTAAAAGAGGACATGAGATTTAAACGTATTAAGACAATATAAGGAATTAAACAATTTTTAATAAATGTTCAAAATATTATCCTTTTATACTTTAGCATTTACTTAAATTCAGGGCGAATGAGTCCGATCGTCGGCGGGTTTTCAAACCAAAGTGCCTCAGTGTTAATCCAATGAAGAAAAAAATATTCTAAATCACATATCTCTGACTGTATTAAATATTTTACAAACTTTTTCTTGTAATGTAAATGTAGCTGACATACACTGTTAAAAATAAGTTTTCAATTTTGAGGACAATGTTCTCATTTTTGAGAACATCATAGGTTCATAATAGCTCCGAATACATTGTTCTCAAATTTGAGAACATGCGTTATTCAACTCTGACCCCTGAACTCTGACTCTGTTATTCAACTCTGACTGTATTAAATATTTTACAATCTTTTTCTTTTAATGTAAATGTAGCTGACATACAGGTCTCTATAAACCCACTTTTTGAAATTCGTACGATTCCCACTTTTTGAAAAGGCACTTTGGTTTGGAGACCTGCGGCCAATCGTGCTCATTCACCCTTAACTAAAGAAAAAAAAAACTTAACTCCTCGGCGCAACAGCCCATTACTGGGACAAGGCCTACCGTGCCAATTCTTTTGACCTACGGCTCTGGGATGCTAGGCATATGTCCCGGTAAGGTGGTCAGCCTCACGCGGAACCCCCAGTGTTTAGTTCCCAAGCATGCTTGGTACCCATTTTATCGACCCACTCAAGGGATGAAAGTATGGGTCAACCTCGCCCAATACGGGATTCGATAGCCGGACCTGTGGCGTGGCAATGCGAAGCACTAAGCCACTGGGCCTCTATCCGCCCTTAACCTACAGGTATAATATGACTCTTTAGAACAATAAGGACATATCCCAAGAGCGAAAATTCTCCAACCCAACCATATTTCCAACGCAAAACTGAAAAGATGGATACTGTCTGCCTCAGCTGTGAAAGTTGAGATTGAAAAAAGTATCTTCAACGTCGACAACCCCACACGACCTGGTTGATCCAACCTACAGTACTTGAATAAACAGATGCATATAGATAACTGCTTTTGTCACAGCAGCGCAGAGATACTATGGGGCAATTCCATGTGTGACGGAATGACATTTTTAATTGCAGTAAAACAATTACCACGAAGCTATTTTCAAAGGAAAATTGGTTTTTTCAGTTTATATATTACTGTTTATGACTAAAAGATAATAAAAAAAGTTGAATTTTTTAAAAGTATTTTATTATTTCATTTTTGACTAACTTCTTTTTGTTTGACAGAATGACATTTTTGCAACCACGACTGCATCCTGGTACTTAAAAATGGAAATTTCTGTGAATTATCAATACATTGAGTTTTTAAACTAATGCATATCTTAAATATGATATATAAACTATGCAAAATTAAAATTTAGAGCAACCTACCTGTAACATGGTTTAAGTTATTAACTGTCATTTGTCGTTACGGAATGACCGTGACGGAATGACTAAAAGTTTCATAAACATATATTAAATTAAAAGTGTGTAAAGTAATTAATTTAATTTTTATTATCTAGAATACTCATAAGATATCAAATATTACATTGTATACATTTATTCACATGTGACAGGTTTTCAAACACGTATCGAGGACGATTTCCAACTAGTTGAAATGCTGGCTGAATTTGCAGAACCAACAAATCTTTTTTGTCCACTAGGCATCGATCTTCTTTTTCGGGAAATGTGAAAACATGTCCTTTTATCGTCCTGCTTTCTTAAACCATAATTTGGAAACTTTGAATATATTTTTTAACTAATTTGTAAAATTACAAAAAAATTACAATTTTATCAAAGTTGACATCTTTATGGAATTCTCTTATGTCATTTTAAAGCATGCGTAGATTCAACTTTGATGAGCAAATCTATCATGAGCAGTTCTATTTATGACTGCCAGAAAATAGAATTTATTCCAAAACAAGAAGTGTGTGCACGACTTTAAATATATTGATTTATTGAGAAATTATTAAAAGATAATTACTATACACCCTATAAGATAATTTCTATAAATTTAAAATCCTTAAAATTTCTAAGGCATCTACCATTTGCCCAGACGCAATTTTCTCAAAAAAAAAACTAGACTTCCGACAGGTACTGCGAACGCTGGTACAGTTGGGGGGAAAAAAACGATTTACCCTTCGTTTTTCGGCTGCTATTGGTCAAGGAATTTTGTGAAAATTGTCAGTTTTCAGGAAATAGCGTAAGGAATTGAAAACTGGCAACCAAAATTGTATAAGGGGTCGTCTACATATTAAAATGAGTACCAACTTTGAAAATTCCAACAGCAACACCCAATTGTTTTTACATAAAAATGTTCAGCACCTTCAAAATACCCCAGGTATAAAAAAGAATTATTTATTTTGCATTATTTGCTGAGATATTAACGCATTAATTTTGAACTCGTTTAAGGGGAAATCTCCAAATTGAAAAAGGTAATATTTAGGGTATCTTTTCGAAACGACAACCTAACAAAAGGGTTAACTTAATCTCGCCAAAGGATGCTAAAATTAAACCTTCTTCACCAATATTGTGATTTTTTTATTGTTTTTTTTTTTAATTTTGGATTTTAAAATTCAGAAATAAAATAAAGGGTAGACGAGAAAAAGCTTTAATTTTAAATTAAGTCGCATATACGATTATTTATAACGGACAGATTTTCAAATGCGATTAGTTAAAATCAGATAGACAAACTTGATTATTACATTTATGTTTTACATTTTATGCAAATTTTTGTTTCATTCATATTGCTACAAAAAGTTTGTTTCAAATTCGGCGAAATTTTTCGGTAATATAACAAACCACATATAACAAAACGAGAGTTACGATCTTAACACGATATTTAAGGAAAGCAAAATAAATTTACGCAGAATGATTTATCAATGATTTTTAACCAAGGCAGTGGACACTAATCATTTTAAATAATCAATGTGGTAACAATGAAATATACTAAACACCGAATTCCAATAATATTTTAGGGTATTTAATTTTTAATGTAAAAAACACTTTTTGAAATTGTATTGGAAATAACATACATTCAAAAACATATAGTAATCGATATAATTTAAAGTTAATTATACAAACAAAATACATTGTATGCACTTGAAACAAGAAAAGATTTTTAGACATTTGACAGACATCAATAATTTGAATAAACATTTACCGAAAACGCTTTTCAATCACCAAACGATAATGCAAGTTAGGATCCAATTTGCTAAGTGATTTTTACACGGTCCCTAAAATTCGTTTTTTTTCAGTATTTTTACAATAACTCGGCAAATAATTGTTGTCGAATTAAAAAAATTCGGGATTTTGGTTCTACTTGATCTACTTTATCGATTTATGTAAAAAAATGGGGTTGCTATTCATGTTTTATTTTTTCTTATTTAAATTTAAATAAAAAAATATTTAAAATGAAAAACTGCTGAAAAAACCTGTGTGATTTGTTTTTGGAAGATTAAGAAGTATATAATGAAAAAAAATCTTTTGTTTAATTCATTTTATTTGTGCAGGTATGAATAAAAGTTTGTGAAACTTTTTTAACATTATGGGCGTTCAACTATCAATGCTTATATCTCAACTAATAATGCAAATTAATTAATTTTATTTTATATCTGGGATATTTTGAATATGATAAGCATTTTCATAAAAAAAAAATTGGGTGTTGCCATTGGAATTTTCAAAGTTGGTACTCATTTTAATATGTATACGACCCCTTATACTATTTTGGTTGCCAGTTCTCAATTCCTTACGCTATTTCGTGAAAAGTGACAACTTTCACAAAATTCCTTGACCAATAGCAGCCGAAAAACGAAAGGTGAATCGGTTTTTTCCCAGCTGTACGTAATGTGAAGTCTGTAGCTTTTTCTTTTTTAGCAATACCTTTAAAACCAAAAACGTTCTATAGCAGCCCTTTGCCCATGCGCAAGTAAGACCTTATTACGACGTCCGGCAGTCTTTATTATGTCGCCCTTATGCAGAAAATCTTATTATAACGTCCTATATACTGGGAAATCATATACCGAACTTGAAGTCTATCTCTTTTGGTTCGAGCTGTAAGAGTGGTTTCAGACAGACAAACTGACAGAAAAGCAAATGTCCAAATTCCACTTTTTCGAAATTAACACCCTTTAAAACGTCTAGAAAACACAAAATCTCCATTTCGTATTTTTGACCCCATCGGAATACTCTTCACCTTCTATTTCATATACGGTAATTGAAAGTAATAAATTACGCAATAACGAGAAGCTATCCAATTTAAAAATATTATTACAGAATGACTGGATAATTAGTACTTGCGAAATAACCTAATGTTTCGCTTCATAAAGTCCTTACTCCAAACATTAATAACTTTGATTTCCATCTAAACATGAGTCACTAGCGATGGAGCTTGTTCCGTCGTTCTCGACACTTAATTGACTTGGTTTTGTTGAGTTAGCCTTCGCACTAGAGCTACACAATCAACAACATTGCCAATGGAACGTTTGAAGTATAGGTTTCGTAAGGTAGGTAGGTTGGTAGACATAATTTTCAGGCTTGTGTGCTTGGTCACAAGACCCGCTTATAAACCATCGTCAGAAGGACGGACACGACATACACACATATATGACAGATGCTGCCATCTATCGCCACCTCCACAATTTAGACATGTCCCTGAAGGGAGGAAATAGTCTCCAGGGACCTGTACCCGTGGGAAACTGCGCAATGACCGCCCACAGGACTTTCGGACCCAACAGATTTAACGAGCACGTACTCCGCATATACTCGACAGACACAAACATCCATGCCTTACCGGGATTCGAACCCGAACCCAGAGGCTCCAAAGGCTAGCTCCCTAACCGTTGTGCCACCGGGTCGGCTAGGTTTCGTAATTTTGGAACCCGGTCAAGTGATGAAGTAGACACATGAGCTGGCATCCAACGCAACGTTATCAAAAGCAGTACAGACAGTGTCTCTGTGTCAGTAAAAATGCTTTCTGTGTCTGTCATACTTAAAGGTTTATAAGCGGGTCTCTGATCAAGCACACAAACCGGAAAATGTACCAACATACCTACCTACTATATATGACGTGTTACGCGGCAACAAAAACCGAGGCAGCAAAAGAATTAAAACGAAGATCAATTAAAACGAACAGCAAACACGATCATGCTTGTAAAAAATGGTATTATGTAATGTGTATCATCTCACCAATAGAGGGCGCTACGGCGCTAGTTATGTAACTTCGCCCACGATTGAATCAGAAATAAATTTGTCTTGAACCAAAAAGGTTGCTTGATTTTGCTGAGCATCCACCGTCACTAAAATTATTGATATTTACACATTCAAAACGTAAATTTGTTGACAGAAACCCGGGAGCGAACCACCCGAAAAAAATATATATAACAATTAAAATTGCAAAAAATTGATGAACTTTTGTGTGTTTGAACTTTTGAAGCACAATGGATACAGAAAACTGTAAGAAAAAACATGCCGTTATCCGGTCCTTAACAACGAAACTTATAACAAAAATAGAAAACAACTTAAACAGCGAAAATGCAACGTCAGAAGAGAACATAGAAAATCTTGAACAATTGAAGCAGAAAGCAGAAGAATTGAAACAATTGGATAATACAATCGAAATAAGTGTGCAATCTGAAGATATTGAAAACGAAGTTACTCAAAGTCAAGAATACCAAGAAAAAATACTAATTTGTAAAAACAAAATTGAACGGTTTATGAAAAAGACAGAACATTCCAATGAGCCAAAGCCCAATTACGCGATGATGAGTCATCAGCAACGTACACCGTATGAGTCACCAGGACATTTAAAATTACCACTGTTGCAGATTCCGAAGTTCAACGTAAACGTCAATCACTGGTTAGATTTCAAATTAACGTTTTCAATGTGTAAATATCAATAATTTTAGTGACGGTGGATGCTCAGCAAAATCAAGCAACCTTTTTGGTTCAAGACAAATTTATTTCTGATTCAATCGTGGGCGAAGTTACATAACTAGCGCCGTAGCGCCCTCTATTGGTGAGATGATACACATTACATAATACCATTTTTTACAATGCTTCAATCAAGTTTTCACAAATCCAATGTATATACGGATTATACAATCCATGTTTGCTAATCTGAAGTAATAGCTACAAAATATATTTTGGATTTTCGAAGGATCTGGGGTCGGCTTTAAATTAAGTCTCACTAGTGGATACCAGAGCACACCTTTTCATCAACTTGATTATGTGTCTTCTTCGAGATTAACAGCAGTGATCGTAATTGTAGACTCCGATAAGGTTTAAAAAAAAGCGATATGATTAAAAATTCTTCTGTTAAATAAAATATTCAATAATATGCGACTCGCAATTATTTATAGTTACGAATAAGTATAGCCATGTCATCTGAAATTCCGCATATGTCAAGAAACAATCAAAACTATTATGTCTTATTAGTTCGTAGTTAAGAATTGGGTGCTCTGTGCTCATCAAAGAGTTGGCGGTCTAATCGCTTATTTTTCTGTAGTAACAGAGTGGACAAAATACACTTTATCATCGCTTTTTGTCATGAAATTTAGTTAACTTAAAATTTGTTTTTAGCTTATCGTAATCAGATTCTTAGGAGCTTTAAACAGCACTATGACTTTATTCTTAAATAAGCTCCAGTTTAACAAAAGACGGTAACAAAGTAGTCATTGAATAATTACACTCACCTTAATTTTTCAAACTTTTGTCTTTTTCCTAATAAAACAAAATTTTATGAGAAAATTGTCAGCCATTTCAGAAATAAGTGTTCATGGTGGTACTTTTTTCAACAAAAAACTTAATTTTTTTTGCATTTTTTGTCTTGACATTTTGGTAACAGAGTCGACAAAAAAAAATTCTTCGATTCTGTGGGACAGAATATATTATGCTACAAAAAGAAAACGCTTTTTTAATTAAGTTGTGGTTAAAAGCTTATTTGATAGCCAAGATACTTGTTAATCAATAAACGCATCAGTAATTAAGAAATTTTTATTTTAAGTTACATTTATCTTCTCTTGTTCTTTAATTTTTTGTCATGGGATACGTGAATTTTACCGACTATGCTCTGTTAAATGAGGTCTCCGACTTTTGTTTTAGTATTTTTGTATTTTTAAAATATGGGTACAATAACTTAAAAGTGCGTTCTTTTATGCAGTTCAAGTGAAAATTCCGTAACAATAAAATTAAAAATACTACAAGCAATGAAAGCTGGGGGACACCATTTGTAACATTTTTTTGAGAATGACCCTTATACATACACTAAAAGTATATGAAAAGCAAACCTAATCCGATACATTTCATTCGTGAGAAAATAATTTAGGTCTTGGGGCCCTGGGATCTTGGACTATTACTGTTATACAGGGTGGTGCAAATAAAAGTGGCCCCGACATGGAGCTACGACCGCAGAGAGATGCTTGTAGAGAAAAATATTGAAGCCGCCTGAAAGACTAAGCCAAATTCATAAATTATTCAAGCATTCAATGGCATCACTTGGCAGCCATGTTTTTTCATTGGTTGATTTTGTTGTTAATAGACTGGAGCTGCACATGGACTATTTACGAGTCCAGATCATAGCGTGAGCTGTGTTAGTTTGCTTTGATCTTATCAGTACACAGGTGAAGATGGCATAGTTATAGTCCGGCTGTCACTACTTGTCATCCCAAATATTTTGATTGTGGAACAGTCCACTTTGTAAAAAAGGTAGAGAACCTAAAGGAGGCATTGTTGCCAATCCCATCGTGTTTTACGAGCATAGATGATTGTTGGGTTAGTTTGGTTGGAAATAATTTGTCACAATAAAACTGCACATGGGTTATTGGTGAAAGGAAGATTATAATTACTGATAGCCGTGATTAGTTGCACATGCATTTCTTTTCTATCTTGAATTGATCGTCAATAGATTTGCATCTGTAGTATGTATTATTTAAAATATCCAGTATCACTATCACCTCGAGAAACTCTACAAGTTAAAATATAGCTGTGCAATAATAGTGAACTCGATGCAAGTTCGAACTGTCCTTCAGTTGTGAAAAATTTTCGAAACCTTAAAGAAATATGCACGTGCAAAAGAAATGAATCGCCAAATATAGTAACTCTGGGTTAAACCAAAATCTTCCTTACAACTTTTCGTTTTACGAGTGATAGGCCGACTCGGCTGCGCAACGGTTAGGGAGGTAGCCTTTGGAGCCTCTGGGTTCGGGTTCGAATCCCGGTAAGGCATGGATGTTTGTGTTTGTCGAGTATATGCGGAGTACGTGCTCGTTAAATCTGTTGGGTCGGAAAGTCCTGTGGGCGGTCATTGCGCAGTTTCCGACGGGTACAGATCCCTGGAGACTATTTCCCTCCCTTTCAGGGACATGTCTAAATTGTGGAGGTGGCGATAGATGGCAGCATCTGTCATATATGTGTGTGTATTAGTGATGGGAAAACCCGGTT
The DNA here is from genome assembly GCA_019343175.1 of Oedothorax gibbosus. Taxonomy (NCBI): domain Eukaryota; kingdom Metazoa; phylum Arthropoda; class Arachnida; order Araneae; family Linyphiidae; genus Oedothorax; species Oedothorax gibbosus. The sequence goes on from CM033273.1 coordinate 10,968,351, forward strand.
GCTCGTTTGTTGATCCGTTTCCCAACTATTCGTGTTCACGTTTTCCTCTCGGATTCCGTATCCGTTTTTCCGCCTTACGAACCCCTTTTGCACCCCTTTTTTGCCAGCCCCCTTTGCAATCTCCTGTATGGGCGGTCCAAGAGTGGTTTTGACGACACTCGAACGAGACCCTGACCGGTTTGTAACTGGATATGGAGGAGGGGGTCGAGAACACCCCTTGAGAGTGGAATGTAAGTGTTCTTCCAGGAAATCCTTTTTTTAGGGTGGATAGGTGTTTGGGATGTTGTAGCAAATAAGCGCTTCCGCGTCTTTTCTCTTTTTCCGTAATGTAGGGATGAACAAGAAGCTATTTAGACGTCGTAATTCGTATACGTCCGATGGTGTGCTTAGTAGTATGCTTATAAGAGAAGTGTTTAAACGTTAAAACTGTTATTCGTTGCTTGCGTAATAGATATTTCGAATTATGTTTTGTAAGTTACTTAGTTATAAAAAAAGTTCACAAACACTGTACGAAAAATACACTGCTTTCGTGTTATTGAAGAACAAGTCAAATAATAATCTTGTGGACTGACGGCACTGGCGTATCTAGGATTTTTTTTAAGGGGGGGAAGGGTCAATTTTTTTTAATAAATATTTTCAATTAAAATTATTTTTAATCAATTTTAATTTTAATCATTTTTGATTCGAATTATTTCGAATTTAAAATATTTTAAATTGAATTTATTTTTAATTGAAATTATTTTTTCATATAATTCTTCATGGTAAATACATATTTTTACTATTTTTTTACTTATTACTATTTATGAGCTTACATTACCTCTTATTTTATATACTACTGTTTGTTAATAACTGCTGACCTATAAAACGGCTGTGCAGCCAAAAATGTCCGACGAATAATACCCCGTATAGAGGGAATGCACGTTAAATATGCTCCAAAGTTCCGATGCTGTGTACGTCACTTTATTGTGGTTCTAAATTATGACGCCCGTCGCCAATAGCCCTCGGGTAACTCTAGTGCAACGATAATTCAAACTAATCAAACCTAATATACTAATGTTTAGCATTGTTTTTTTTTATAATTAAAGATTTTAAAAAAATTAAGATAAATAAGAAAAAAGCAATTTGTTGTAGCATGTTTTCGTTTAAAATTTAACTACTTAAAAAATTTAAATCACCTTATTTGCTGTACAGAAATTAAACGATAAGCTCATAGAATATTAAATTTGGCATTTATTTAATTTATACAAATTTAAATGATAAAAATATACTAAATACAAAACTAATTGCACAAAAATTAGTTTTTAAGAAATTATTGTATATACAACAACAGGTTTGAAACGGGTATTAAGCGAAGTATTTCATGAAAATAATAACTAAAAAGTTAATTTAATTTTTGAAGATGCGAAGTAGCTATCATATAAACAAGGTAAACAATGACTTTCCAATTAAATTAAACTAAACAAAAAAAAACTAAACTCCTCTAAACTAGTGGGCCAAGGCTTGCCGTGACCAAGGGCTCTGGGGTGTTAGGCATATGTCCCGGTTAGGTGGTCATCCTAAAGCGGGACCCCCAGACCCCGACGATAATTCAAACTAACCTAACCCGTCTGATAGTCTTTAAAATACCACCTTCACAAATATTATAATTACCCCAAATATCCCCGCTAGATCCGCCAATGATCCTTATATTGTTTGAAATCAGTTAGAAAAGTATTGATCATGTTCAAAGTTTTAGGCGATTATTGAACATCTTTGGCGACGTTATTTATTTAGCGACGTTTTTGTAAATTTGTAATATTTAAATTTACCAATTTCTTAATGTATTTTATACATTTTGATCGTTAAAACCTTGATTATAACTTTAAATTATACCTCAGTGACTCATATTTATTAAAAAATAATTACCAAACAGTTTTTTTATACTTTAAAAAATATGTAAATTGTACTCAGTTTTCGAACATTTTATATCCCTCCCCTATTAAAACCCGGCAATTTTTAGTCATTTGTTACTGCTGCATCTCCTCACTGTTAATTTACAACTACATCCCTGGTGTCGTTGGGTGCCAGCTCAGTGTCGCCTTCGCTGATTTACTGTGATTCAATATTATACGAAGTCAGTTGCCAATAGCACTTGTGTAACAATAGTGAGACATTACCGTTTCACCGCTAAATTATAATAAAAGTGTTTTGATAGAAATTTAAATTTGAATTTTTTAATTGTGTACATAAATATCAATTGAAAGTTTAAATCTGTGATGTTATCTAAAAAAGAATTTGAACTATTAATTGTTATTTAAAAAGATGGTAATAACATAAAATTCTAATAACTTTTCAAACAGCGCGAGGCCCTGTACGACGGCACTTTTAACACACCCGTCACATATGTAATTAAATCCCATTACATACACTTTTACTAAACTACAACTAAAATGCATGTATTGTTCATACTTTAGTATAAACACTATTTTGACACGCTGGGTATCTTTTCGTTCGTTATCACATATAATATTAAGGTTTCAAAACCACCCCCACCCCCCGGTGACGAATCGAAATATTTTTTTTTTTTTTTAAATAGGTAATAAGAGTCCAATACAGCAAACCATCAACGGTTCGGACCGGGTCATTTCAAAAGAACCCGTTCCTCCAAGCGTTCCAACAGCCTTCACCATACTAATCTCCGGTCCGGAACGGGTATTTTCAAAATAACGCGTTCCTCGAGTCGTTCCAACAGCCTTCACCATACTAACCTTCGGCCCGGAACGGGTATTTTCGAAAGAACTCGTTCCAACAGCCTTCACAATACTAACATCGGTCCGGCCGGAACGGATCCAACGTCATCACTGAACTGGTCCGACGTCAATAGTGAAGGGTTTACGTCACCGCCCGAAGATTAGTAAGGGAAAGTAGTGGAAAAAAAAATTCACAACTGAAAATGCAAAAAAAAATATTCATAAATGTTTGCCCATTTTGTAATTACCTATTTGTCTAGTCTTGTTTTTGTCCGTTCGCCAGTCCTCTTCATGTCTTATATTGTACGTTACTACGCGTTCAGGCGTTTATGTTCTAAAGGACGTTGTCGCTCGGACATGCGTCGACCCTTTTGATGGATCGATCAGTAGTTGAACGATTGAGACGGACTTTTGAGATGCGGATCCGATCGTTCCTTTTAAGGACCGGGTCTTTTGGACCCGTTCCTTCCGGATCGACCCATCACTAGTGTGTATGTCGTGTCCGTCCTTCTTGACGATGGTTCATAAGCGGGTCTTTGTGACCAAGCACACAAGCCTGAAAATATATGTCTACCAACCAACCAACGAGTGATAGTTTGGACTCGTCTAAAATACACATCATAGATGCTACGAAGTGGTGGGAGGACTATACCCGCGATTAATTAGCCAAGAGACTGTTTGGGCTTTATATCGAAACTCCCAATTGCTTCATATTTCAAACCTGTTTTTGCATTGGTTTTTGAAGCACTCTTATCACTACTTCTAAGCCGGACTACTTTTATTTGTGCTAAACTGTACGTTTATAAATTCTGATTCGTTAGCAGGCCCCGCTGTAGGGGCAGCTAAAGCGGACATTTGTTCGGTGCGGCACAACATATGAGGGGGGAGGAAGCATTTTGGCAATTAAAAAGCAGAAGATTGATACGTTGCCCTTCCTAATTAATCAAATTACTTAATTGTACTTTTTACATTTACTAAAATTGCAATACAATTTACTTTTAAATAATATTTTTATTAAAGCTGAAAACTATTAACTCGGTGACTAATGAGGAAAATTGAAAGATTTTTAAAAACTTTTTCGCCTAAATTGTACTATAAACTTTCAGTTTTTCTGTTGATAAAACTGGAAAAGTATAAATCAAAGCATTAAATTGGGTCATAATAAAATTGGGAAAGGGTAGCATAAATTATTTAACGCGGTACAGTGGGTTTTCCGAAAATTAAAAAATTAGACAGGGACCTACTTTTTAAGTCAGTACAGAAAGCCTAAGAAGTTCCATGCCTCTTTCATGGAACTGAGAATATATGCTACAGAAAAGAATAGTCATTTTCGTTATAAATTTTGTTGTTTTGACATAATTTATTTTTTTAAATAAAGACTGTTTGATAATTTTACGACAATGTACGATAGTTTTATGAACTGTCACGACTCAAGGTTATGTAATGAAAAAATAAATTAGTTGTTTTCTAGAACTTTCTGTTGACGGTTGGTTCACGTCATTAGAAAATTATCATGACTACAATTCGAATTACGTAGCAAATTTTCAATATTCACATTCAATTAAATAACATGAATTGAGATATTTTTCCATATAGAATTCGCTAGTCATTGCTGTTAAGATCAATGCATAGAAATACGTTTAAGTTTTAAATAAAGATATAATTGTCATGGTCAAAACAAAGACGAAATTCAACCAAAAATCCTTCGGTATATAAACATTTGGTCTTTTTGTATAGTGACAGAGGCTTTATAACAAGGATTACTTTAAATTTAGTTCCACAGTGCCATTCAAAGCTTAGAAACATGGTAAGTACAATCTGATAAATATTACATAATTAGTTTTAATTCGATTTCATAAAGATTGCGGGAATATTTCCTTTGACCTCTTCACTCCCGAGTGAAATCTTACGCGTACATTTTATACTAAGGGGGCATTCCTCCTGCTCGCTATCGCTCGCCAACCCCCGGGAACTGCGTTTGGATCGCTTCGCTCGCTCACCGTTCATTGAAATATTTTAGCCCAGCCTTTAGTATCCGGAGTTTCACTTCTTCTTGTGATTCTCCTACGAAGATTAATGCGAAAATATTACACTGCTGGGCTAATATCAATTTGTAACTTAAATGGAAACCGTGGTAGCCGTCAACGCTTAGAAACTATGTTTAAAAACAATTTGAATTTTTCCTTTTCAACTATGAAATAACGTGAACAAATATATTGACGACTTGATTTCAGCAAACCATGTAAATTCCACGTGTTGTTTTATTAACAATAGTGTTTAGTAGTTCAGTCAATCGAAATTATAATTTAAATTTTCATACATTAAACATCTTTAATGTTATGCATGTTTAGGAAAGAATCAGTAAGTTTAACTTTAAAGTTTTTTAAAACTAATAACGAATCTTATATAACGCTTAGAGTAAATCAAGAGCATCTGCTCTTTACCGTAGGCGAAAGTGTAAACAAACTCGATTGTTGCCATTGCAGAGTTAGAAATAAGGAAATTTAGGAGCCATGCAAGAGTATTATATTATATAGATATATTGAAAAGTATGTTTTGCAAGTAATTTTTAAAAAATTAAGCAATTAAAATTTGTTGAGAAGCGCGTCAACTTAGTGGAATTTTAATCAGTAACACATTTTTTGTTAACATGAAGGATCAAGCAAGCTCTGTCAGCTTCTTATTATTAATAGTCTAAAAAATTAATGCAAAATGTCTTATAAGTTAAGCTTGCGAACGTCGGGTTAGAGCTACACAAATGCTATTGGCGACAGACGTCATATTTTAGAACCACAGTTAAGTAACGAGCATACACCTGAGTAGGCACCGGACGCAACTTTTAGGAGCGACATCATACGCAGCATCAAGACTTTAGAACATATTTAACGGGCACTCCCTCTACACAGGATCCTACTTTTTTTGCTGCAACAGACCGTTTATAGGTCGGCAGTTATTTTGGCAATACACAGACCCGACTTTTAGCAATCAAGTAATTTACTTAAAATTTTTTAAATTGCATGATAATATTTACTTAAATAGTATAACTTCAATTTAAATTTTTAATTAAAATATTTAATTAATTAAATTATTATTTTAATTAAAATTATTTTTAATTAAAATTATTTTTAATTAAAATTATTTTTAATTAAAATTATTTTTAATTAAATTATTTTTAATTATAATTATTTTTAATTATAATTATTTTTAATTATAATTATTTTTAATTATAATTATTTTTAATTATAATTATTTTTAATTATAATTATTTTTAATTATAATTATTTTTAATTATAATTATTTTTAATTATAATTATTTTTAATTAAAATTACTTACTATTAATTGAACTATTGTAACTAAATGTAATTTTAATTTAAATTATTTTTACTTAAATTGTTTTTAAATAAAATTGTATTTTAATTTAATTTCACATAGTTAAAACAGCTTCTACTATTAATTTATTATCACTAATTATGAACATTAATTAGTTATTATTGTGTGTAACTAATGTTTGAATTATTTAATAGATAATTGATGTTTAACTTTTAATTAAAAAAATAAGTGCCATATACAGGAAAAAAATCAATTTATGATAGAATATTTTTACTGAACATTAAACTGCTCAGATAATTTAAATCCCCTGATGTATTATACAGAAATTAATGAGACCTATCTACATCTATTTACATTCTTTTTTGCGCTTTTTTGTGTCCAGTAGCTAAAGAACAAGCTTTTGAAATAGGATAGTACATAAATTTTGATGCGTTGGTAAAAAAAAAAAACTATGCTTTCGATGTTTTTATTTTAAGCAAACAAAATGAATGAGTATTACAAAGAAAGGCCTACAAATGACGCCACTTTCAAATCGTTAGCTATGCCCGGTAGGTCTTCCATAAGGCCCGTAACGATTTTCATGCTAAAGTGGCCCCTGAAACTTCAGTAAATTGTGTCATTTTGTGGCCCCGCATTTTTCCGCAGTTGGAAATAAAGCATTATAATATACACAAATTCAGCAAACAGAGTTCAAAAAATGATTATTTTTATTTTTTCTTTCAGGCTCTACACTCTTAAAACAAAGGAGTGAAATCCACTCCTATAGGAGAAGTGCATTTTCGGCACCGGTAAGGAGTGGAAATTAACTCAGACTGAGTTAAAACCGCTCGTTTGTTTTAAGAGTGTAGCATTTGATTTTGATTCAGACTTTAACCATAGTACGAGCAATCATACACAAAAGTTGCTTTTGAAAACCCGCCAAAATTTTCTGCGCCTATAGATCGTGTTACCCTAGTCCAGGACTTGGTTATACCCCACTGTCATTTAAAAAGTTTGTTACCTAATAAAATACGTAACGTTATGATGATATTTGATGACGAATCATATCATTTCGTCATGCAACAAGATTAAGCTCCTAATATTAAATTTAATTACGAAAAGAAAATAGTGTAAATTTAAATTTGACATTTATGTGATTTTTTCGAATTTAAATAATAAAAATGTACTAAATACAAAACTAGTTGCACAACAAATAGTTTTTAATTAATTAGTGTGTGAAATAAAAATTGAAACGAGTATTAGCAAAATTTTTATTAAAGTTTTAAACAAATAACAAGTAGTTTTGTTACAGAATCTGTCACTTCAACCGCTTCCACACAATATTTATGCTCAACAGGAAATACACTATTTATACACATCAGAAAGAAATTTGCCTATAAGGAACTTCTAATTCAAACTTTTAAACGCCAAAATTAACTATTTTCATTAATCTTCTTTCGCAAATTAATAATTACTCATTATCGCTTGCTAAATTTGTTTGAAATTCGTAAAATAATAATTAAATTTTTTAATAAATATCTTTTAGTCGCCACAATTTAATTTACAGTTCGAAAAATAAATAATTAGTAAAACTGATGCTTTAAAAATAAAAGCGAAACTTTGCATGTTTCTTGTGCAAAGTTAGAATTCTCTATGCATCTTTCTTCATACATATATAATGAACCATCAAAAAAAAACTCGATGGGAATATTTCTTATGATGTCACGCTCTCTATACTGCGCTGTCATTGGTTGTTTCGTTTTCTTTGAAAAAGTGTTAAAACAGCTCATTGGTTTTTTTTTTAAAAAGGTCACACGCAACGTATAAACGTAGTGTGGAAGCTAAAAAATGATTACACAAATTGTCGATTCACACAAATTTTCCACGATGCAAGAAACAAGTAAAAGTTAAAGCTCAACAATGAAATAATAAATCATTTAATTGTTTTAAACTTCACCCAATCTAATTCATATTATTAATTAAAATTACGACATCGTACAGGCCCAAATCGCCGATGTGAAATAATTTTAAAATAGTTTGCATTTCTGTCGTGAAAAAAAATATAGTATCTAAATTCTAGTAATCGGTCTGATCTTTCGACTGTAACACCGCAGTTACACTAGCTCAATGCACTGCCTTGGTCGCTGCTTTGAGCCTGACCTTGGATTTGCCAAGGATTTCCAAAAGGTTTTTTTCGTTGAGATTGGCGAGAAATTGGCGAGTGATTCTATATCGCGTTCGATTTTATTCATTGTTTGAAAACCAACGGAGATTATGGATGAAAAAATTTTGATTGCTGCTTGCGCTTTACATTTAAAAAGCATAGATAATTATATAGAGGTAATTAAAAAAATATCTGAAAAACGTCGTCGAAGATGGTGGATGATAGCATGTCATCGCAACCGAACGATGTACGTAGAAAATATTTAATTATTTTTATAGTATATTTGTCATGGAATGATATCTTTCATTACAAAACAATATTAACCTTGTGCATTCATAGCATACCAAAATGTGCATTTTTATGGGTTTTTTTTTCAGCCTGCTCGATTTACCATGGGGGAAAGGCATTAATTGCCAATAACCATATAAAACACTTCATTATGGGTTTTTTTAAAAAATTCAGTTAAGTATTTTTCACCCCAAAAGGAAAAGTTTTCAGTTTTGAGTTAAATGCTTTTTTTTTTAATAAATTTTCTCGCAGCAGAAATTTAGAAGTTTCGTAATATTGGGTGTTGAAGATGACTTTAAATAATAAATTAGCATCGTGTGTTTTTCTTATGTAAATTACATACACAATGTTGGACGAAGGCAACAATTCATACACAATGTTGGACGAAGGTACTCCGGTATCAGTATTTGTGCGTTCGAAACCCGTTACTGGAATAAATTACTTATACCATACATTGCAAAAAAAAACCCTGTAAATTTACAGTCCCTTTAATTTTTAAGTGCAACAGCCGTATTTGGTAGAAAACAGTCTGACCCAATAAATAAACGCCCGTATCCCATAGACTGTTAGAAATTTAGGGAAATCTCCGTATTTTTAGTTTTTAACTGTTTGTAATGTTTTTAACTGTTTTTTTTTTAGCGAAAAATGACTGTTTCTTAACGGGATATGATTGGAATCTCTGTGCCGGTTCCTGCCCATTATTTTACAGGGAATTTTTTTTAAAGTGTGTAGGAGAGTGTTTTTTCTTGATTGTTTTTGTTTTCGGGGACTATTCTTTTCCGTAGTTATATTTTTAACTTTTAATGTCGGAGTATTACTGAATAAAATTAGGTCAAGTAAAAAAGTGTTTATAGTATTGTCTGCCAAAAATTTCGAAATTAGTAGTATTAAAAATAACTGATTAAGCTATCCACTCCAACCAGGTTTTAGTATTTTAATGCAAAATCTGGTTTAAAAATTTAAATTTATTGATTACGGGTGAGATTATAAGATATCGAATACTTTTATTAACATAGAAGCATTTTATTATCAACATATTTTACAGTGTTAAATTTTGTATTTCATTCATATATATGTTTGAATTTTACTTTCAAAATAATAAATGCGTCCTGTTTTAAATCAAAATATATTAAGTAAAGCCTATGAGAAAAACTCATGTACTTATGTAAATTACATACACAATGTTTTAAAATAATTTTTCACTATGTAGGATCGCTTAAAAAAGAGAGAACCCGCCAAGATGGCTGCTCTCTACCTATGGTAACCCTTTCCTTTGAAGTTTCCGCTTTTTTTCCCGATCGGATTGGGAAACTTGCTCGGGTCATCGTCCCGAGCAAGACATTGGATTTCTGCGGTTACACTGCTCGGGTCGGTGCCTTGGTTAACGCCTTGAGCTTCGCTCAAGGCGCTGACCGGGGTAGTGTAACTGCGGCTTTACAAGAATAAAACACTCCTTCCTTTTTCAGAAACCAGCGGCTTTTTCTACTCACCGTGGTGTGTACTTATTGTTTTGTTTAACTCTTATTCTTTTATTTTTATTAGTTAATTCAGTATTTTGCCAGTCAATCATTGTTTATTTTATTTGAATATTTTCCGGATTACACTTGCATAGCTAAAACTAGGTCATTCAATGTAATGTAATCTCTGTAAATCTGAGAGAAACTTCGCTTTTTGCTGCTCAGGGAAAAATCTGCTTTAACTTTCTTGCCTTTAGGGCATATCACAAGAGCAAAAACTCTCCAATCAAACCCTGAACAATATTTTCAACGAAAACCTCAAAAGTTTCACTTTTTGCACTTTACAGGTGAACACAAAGATATGCATGCTTCTGACAGCGACAGCCCTGGTCGCTTTCGCTGGGCTGTCGCTGGGTGATCCGGAACCACTGCCGTACCGCCTTCGTCGCCAAGCTGTGACTGACACCCCAACGGTTGATATGACCACTCCAGGCACAGACTCGGTGACCGTGTCACGGGATGAAGCTACGCTCCTCACAGTTATTTCTTTGTACCTCGGCTCAATTCTAGCGTCCATACCCTTCTTGCAACCGATTATAATAATCTTTCGGTTTGCTAATTCCTGGATGTCGTAATTGTAAGGACAGTTTTATTAAAGAAAAGGTTTATGTGTGATTGTGGTTTATTATTTAGTAGTAGGTTAGTACATGCACTTTCCGGTTTGTGTGCTTGATCAGACACCCGCTTATAATCCTTTGTCAAGTAAGACAGACACAGACAGAATTTTTACTGGCACAGAGAGAGAAAGTACTCCCAGGGCGAGGGCGGAAATCAAACCTACACCCTGTACAGTGCCGGGACTGTTAGCGTAATGGGCTGCGATCAAACCCACTAGGCCACCCGGGCACCAGGGGTTTATTATTATTTATATTAAGTATAACGTAAGATACGATTGGTAACGCACGATAGTAATGGTTGGGGGTTAGTTTGAATCATCGTCGCACTAGAGCTATGCGAGGGCTATTGCAACGGGCGTCGTAATTTAGAACAACAGTCAAATGACGAGCCCTCACCTGAGTAAGCACTCAACAACGCAACTATTACAAGAACTACTATTGCATGCGTGAAGACGATGTGGTTTTGGCGCGATGGTGTGGTGGTTCCCATATCATTCAAAAACCACCGCCGTCTTTTAACACTTTCGCTACGCAAGATTTTTGTTTCCGCGTAATATGTGATAGGAATATCATTATCAAATCCTTAATTGTACGGCCGCCTGCTACGTTTTAGAAGTGAAAGTGGGAAACTAGAAAAGTAGAGGGTGGCGCAATAAAAGTGGCCTCGGCAATGAAGATACGAATGCAGATAAATGCTTGTCGAAAGAGGTATTGAGAAAAAGTATTGAAGCCGCCTGAAAGCCTCCAAGGATTATTATGACAACATTTCGAATTACGCAGCAAATTTTCAATCTTCACATTCAATTAAATAACATGAATCGAACTATTTTGTCAATAAACAATTCGCTAGTCATTGCTGTTAAGATCAATGTACAGAAACACGGTTAATTTTGAAATGAAAAGATAATTGTCATTATCAAAACAAAAAGACGCAATTCTCAACCAAAAATCCTTCAGTAGAAACTTCAGGTATTTTGTATACTTACAGAGACTTAATCACAAGGATTAATTAAATTTATTTCCACAGTGCTATTGAAAGCATTCGAAACATGGTAAGTATAATCTGCTTATTATTATCAGAACAACAAGCTCTGTCAGTTTTGTTATTAATAAATAGTCTTCCAAAAATATTAGTTTTATTTATTTGTTTATTTATTTAGAAAATACACACACTACAGATAAAAGAATCCAATTACAGTGGTGCAAAGAAAATCACAAACAAATAAAACACCAAAATAAAACCGCAAATACACTAAAAATACTATAAAAAGACATAATCAGTTAGAAATTCGTACACATGTAGCTTTAAAAACTTCAAAAGACATATTAAAAATATCCAGATCATCTCAGAACTTATTGTACAATTTATAAAATTTATACAAATAAAAATTCGCAATGACAATTGATTTTGTAAGAACATTAACAAATAAGCGATGATTTTTTAAAAATCTACATTGAACAGCAAAATGAACAGAGTTAAGAATATCAACACAATCTATTTCATTCTTTAAAACTTTATAAAAGAACAAAACATAGAAAAGATCAGATCACGGGATTTAAGAGTTGGAACACATCAAAAGTATCCCCCAAATAGGTAGAAGATATGAATTGAAAACTCGTATGTGTGTATGTATGGGTGTGATAATACTTAAAATATAATATAACGAAGGGAACTTATTTTGTATTTGTTCAATAATCGAACTTTTATTGTTATTGTAAGGATCCCAAATTATTGAACAATAATCTAAATTTGAACGGATTAAGCTAAAATATAAAGTTTTTATGGCCTTCTTCAATTTTGTGAGGATTTTTTTTTCCAGATCAAATTGACCTACTCAGAGAAAAAAAAGTATAACGAATAATTCATTTCAAACAGTCATTTATATAGGTAAAGTAAAGATCATATATTACTAGCAAAGACATAATTAAAGACTCCATAAGACAATTAAATAATTAGAAACACATTTTTTAGTGAATCTTTTAGTTTTTCTTTTAAGGAAACCAAGAACTTTATAATCTTTAGAAACAGTGATATCAATATGATGAGAAAAATCAAGCTTTGCATCGAAGGTAACACCAAGATCCCTAATGAAATTAGAACAAGTTAAATCGTTATTGTTAATTTGATAAGGATAAACAAAGGGAACAGATTTCCGATTAAAACTCAGAACACTACATTTTGATGTATTAAGAAGTAAATTATTACCAATGCACCAACCATACAGGTGATCAAGATCCCTTTGTAAAAGTTTAGCGTCATCTGAGGAATGGATGGGCCTAAACAATTTCAAGTCGTCGGCAAATAACAAGAAGTCACAAAATTGTAACTGATCACAAAGATCATTAATAAATATAATGAATAATAAAGGCCCCAAATTAGATCCCTTAGGAACACCCGAGTTATTAGTAAATTTATTAGAAATAGCATTGTTGAAATATACATAGAGTGAACAATTACCTAAGTAAGTAAAGAACCATTTAATAAGATTATCATGAAAACCAAAACCAAATAATTTCCCCAAGTAGAACTCCAATGTCGATCGAATCAAAAGCCTTTGAAAAATCGGTGTATGGGTCATTCTCTGTAAAAGGGACAAATCGATGTCCCGGATAACTTGCTCTTTATTTACAAATTATATATCCATGTTTGTGATTGATTACTTTAAACTGACCCACAACCTAACTTGTCCCACCAAAAAAATCTATATACATAAAAGGCAACTTCCGTTTGTTTGTATAAGACACGAGATCTAAAGAATTACGCAACAGATCGTCACGAAATTTGGCAAAAAAATTCATCTCATCTCCGGAACAAACATAGGCTAAGAATTTTTTGAATCAGAACATTCCTTCTATCGTTTTCGAACGTTTTTATTCGAATTTTCTGAAAAAACTACACCACTTTGGCTCAAATCCGATCTTTTTTTACTTTTCTGATGCCATCGGCTGAAAAAGTTAAATAAAACTTTTAACGAAAACATTTAAAATTGAAAATGTTTATTTTATTCCGTTGCCATTACCTTCAGAAACTAATTTCATTATTTGAAAAATAATTGACATGTTTCAAGTGACGTAATTCCGCCAGTCTCCATTCCCGGATTTTATTGTGGGTTTATTTGATGTGATTTTTTCATTGATTTTTCTGTTGACTGCATGTATGCATATTTAAGCAATAAATGTATAGTTAAGCTATTACTGATCTATGATGGTTAATAAAGGCCATCGCACTAGAGCTGCATGTTAGTGTTTTATGTATTTATTTTTTCGCCAAATGTGTTGCCAAATTCGCCAAATTATTAACTAAAACTCGCCGAATGGGCAATTTCTTTTATAAATAATTTATAAGCAGGTCGGTTGTTCGAAAGTCATTGTGTTAGAGCTGTATAATGGGTGTGTTTATAGCAATATCTATTTTCTCGCCAAATTATTTCCCAAAACACGCCAAATGAGCTAAAAGGTTTTATGTATTTATGAGGGAATTGTGATGACATTTATGAGTGCATTTTTTAAAATAAATGTTTGAGACCATTTAAAGATTTGGATATTTTTCCATTTTTAATTCTTACTGATTATTTTTTACTTAAATGTGTATTATTTTTAATTTGAGCTTCTTATCAAAGGTATTTTCGAAATTAATATTAATCATTACTATATCCAAGTTGGGTAATTAAATGGAAAATTACTGGGTAATCTTCATATCTTATGGAACTAAAATGAAAAAAAAGTAGTTAAATTGACTGTTAAATTATTTTTCCACCTCTACCCGTGCAACGTCGGGCATAACAGCTAGTATCAAATAATTATAATTTACTGACAGAAAATTTCGTTTAAATACCCGATTTGTCACTCCCTCACGCTGTTTCCTACGTGCGTTTACAACTTTTAACATCATAAAAAGGCCGTTTTAAATAAATAATCCTACTTAGTGGAACTATTTATGGTTAGCTATTTTCTATAGTTTTAGAATATGTATTTAATGTTTTTCTACACTCAATGGTTTTAGTAATTTTATTAATATGTATTGTCCCTGGGTTATAGAGTCACTCCTACAACACTTATTTTAAGTTCAATTAAAAACTTATTAGACGACTAAGAAATCGAATTTAAATTGGCATGTCATTCTTAAAGGATTGAGGCTTCTAAATAAACCATCAGTTGTTTGGCTTCATGAATGGTAACGTTTTTAGGGTACTTTTAATATTAAAAATAGCATGCGAGTCTTTTACTATCGTCACTCCCTCAATCTCATTTACCAATTATAGATAAGTGTGAGTATTTTTTTTTACTAGTATCAAATTGTGGGCATTTGGATGTAGATTAACATACAATCAGTAAATTTGATCAAAATTCTTTGAAAATTATATTATTTGATATTTCCTACGGAATCGTCACTCCCTCACACGTCACTACCTCACATCTCAGCCTTGAAAGTCTGTACACATTTGAAGAGCTCAGGTTTTGTAGGAAGGGATCCACCAACATTTTGATTTGCACAAAAAAAGTGACTTTTCACAAAAAGTGAAAACTTTTTTGTGCAAATCAAAATGTTGGTGGATCCCTTCCTACAATACCTGTATGAAAAGCTAACCAACTCAATTTTTTCAAAAAGTGATTTAACTTGTTTTGCACTTGAGCTCTTCATTTGATAACTTCATCTTGGATCTTTCTTTCCAAGCGCAGGCAATACGACCGTTTTTTTTTGTGCCTAAATTGTAGGGTGTTTTTTTTAAGTGCATGTGTTTGGATATTTCACGGCTGCCGATGTAGTGATGGATGAGTGGAGTTAGGGTTAGTTAGAATTATCGTCGCACTAGTGCTACACGAGGGCTATTGGTGACGGACGTTATAATTCAAAACTGCAGTTAAATGACGAGACGACACCTGAGTGCATTACTTTTGGGTAAAATTAGTAACTTACAAAGTAGTTAAATATTTTTAAAATGAGAACGATTCATAGAAAATTCTAAAATGTTAAAGTTTATTGAGTCACCAACATTTGTTTTAAGTTAGTCTATGTATATATTGCAAACTCATTCTATTAATAAAAGTACTTTATATTTCCCAAAAAATATTATGGTTTTGCAATTTCTAGTAGTTTATATTTGGAATCTCGGTGCAAACATTTAAATGATCTGTCGTTTGTTCTTAATTTTTATTATGTATATTATTTTCAGTCATTATATATTCTTCGCTCCACCCTCTTTAAAACGAATGGTTGGTTGGTTGGTTGGTTGGTAGACATATATATTCAGGTTTGTGTGCTTGGTCAGAGACCCGCTTATAAACCTTCGTCAAGTAAGACAGACACAACAGACAACACACACACACATAAGTGGATCCATCTAAAACGAAAGGTACGTGGCACTGCAGTGTTAAGTTATGTTGTACGTTTTTAGGCCGAAGAATGATCCATGAAGCTTTAACACAGCCACATTGCGCCTCGTAATTTACAATCCTGGTCAACTGACGAGGTCGACACCTGAGTGGCCACCCAAAGCAAACCAGTGGCGCCATCGTGAACTTTTTTGGGTTCCAGACGGTTTGTGCGGCGATTACAAAGTCACGCTCAATAAAGCAATGCAGGCGTATCCATACCCAATTCCTGCTATAAACAACTTACTTTCAAACCTGCGGGGTGGAGGCTATTATGCTAAAATAGACCTTGCGCAGGCTTACCTCCAATTGGCCGTGGATGATGAGTCTGCGGATGCTCAGACCATTGTCACACACAAAGGGGCCTTTCGAGTAAAAAGACTTCAGTTTGGGGTAAACGTTGCTCCAGGGGTTTTCCAGCATCTTATGGAAGATCTTTGCGCTGGTTTGGAGGGCGTTGTGCCTTATTTTGATGATGTACTCATCAGGGCAGAATCAGCAGCTCAGCTGGCTGAGCGTCTGCGACAATTTTTAATGCGTCTTAAGAAAGCAGGGTTGAGGGCTAAAAAAGAAAAATGCTTGTTCGGCGTTCCAGAGGTAGAGTTCCTTGGGTTCCGGGTTGATAAAACAGGGATTCACCCATCTAAGGGTAAAGTTGAAGCAATTCGAGCAGCCCCTAAGCCTGAAAATAAGCAACAGTTGCAAGCTTTCCTGGGTTTAGTTAACTTTTATCACAGCTTCTTACCAAATAAGGCTTCAATTGCTGAGCCATTGCATAGACTATTACATAATGATGCTCCGTGGAACTGGTCATCTGACCATACAAAGGCTTTTAACTCCCTAAAACAATTGATATCCTCAGAAAGTGTCCTCAGTCCGTTTGACGATTCTTTACCTATCGTGTTGACGTGTGATGCGTCCCCATATGGAGTCGGTGCTGTGTTGGCTCACGTCCTGCCTGATGGCCGGGAGGCACCAGTCGCATTTCATTCACGGACTCTCACGTCAACTGAGAGGAATTACGCACAGTTGGATAAGGAGGCACTTGCAATAATTTCGGGGGTTAAAAAGTTTCACCATTTTCTATACGGGCATCATTTTACAATAGTAACTGACCACCAGCCGTTGCTTGGGATTTTTAATAGGGGGAAGGCAACTCCGGAAATTATCTCGCCTAGAATGCTGAGATGGTCTCTCCTTTTAAATGCATATGACAGTACGCTAGTCCATAGATCAGGTAAAAAAATTGGTCACGCTGATGCTCTGAGTAGACTGCCCCAACCTGCCCCAGATCTCGCGGTTCCTAACCCATTAGAGGTCCTTTTTGTGGAGGATCTTTCTAGCCCTCCGGTGTCCGCGGCTGAAGTAGCTGCAATGACGTCACGTGATCCCGTGTTGTCTAGGGTTTTAAATTTCGTTCTTAAGGGTTGGCCGGAGGGAAATGCTTAACCGGAATTGCGTTCATTTTACACAAAAAGAAATGAACTTTCAGTACATAAGAAATGTATTCTTTGGGGAAATAGGGTAGTTATACCTGGTCCGGGACGTACGAGAGTTCTCGAAGCCCTACATCTGGCTCATCCGGGTATAGAGAGGATGAAAAGTTTGGCACGTTGCTACGTGTGGTGGCCAAATATTGACTTAGACATTCAACATCATGTGGCTAATTGCAGGTTATGTCAAGAGACCAGGCATTCTCCTCCTCGTGCACCCGTACATTCTCCTAATCGTGCACCCGTACATCCATGGGAGTATACTACAACGCCGTGGTCCCGCCTTCATAGATTTTGCTGGACCGTTCCAAGGTCGAAAATTCCTGCTGCTCGTTGATTCACATTCAAAGTGGTTGGAAGTGAAAGAAATGTCAACTACCACAGCATCTTCCACCATCGATGTGCTGAGAGAACTGTTCGCCATTCACGGAATTCCAGACGTTGTCGTCTCTGACAATGGTCCACCGTTCGATTCGAGGGAGTACCAGGGCTTTCTTCGAAGTAACGGAATTCGTCAGGTCCTCGTAGCACCTCGTAGAGCCGCTGGCAATGGTCAGGCCGAAAGATTAGTTCAATCAGCTAAAGACTCTCTGCGTCGCATCGTTCAAGGGTCGTTTAAGAAGCGACTTGCACAGTACCTACTCTTCCAACACATTACTCCATCTTCTGTCACTAACCTGAGTCCAAGTGAAGTGCTTATGGGTCGGCGACTAAGAAGCTGCCTTGACCTATGCCATCCAGATCTTGTTCGTGAACTTCGTGAAAAGCAAGAAACTGAATTCTTGAAGCAGACAGGAAACTGTTCGCAAGTTTTCTCCTGATGATTCAGTGCTTGTCAAGAATTACTCACGTGGTCCTGCGTGGGTTCCCGCCAAAGTAACAGACGTAACTGGTCCAGTGTCCTACAGAGTCATCAAAGATTCTGGTCAAGTTGTTCGAAGGCATGTCGATCAAATGCTCAAGAACCAAGCAGTTCCTTCTTCACCGTCGTTGCCGTCAACTTCAGAAATGGAGCCATCAACTGCTTCGTACCCAATTTTGTTTGAGCCTCCTTCTGTCGACGTACCTACTGAGACCGGGACTGCAGAGGCTACAACAGATCCTACGCCGCAGCCTTCATCGTCAAAGGTTACGCCGCAACCTCCATCAACAAATATATTGTCGCGGCCTAAGCGGAAGAGAAGACCTCCTGAGCGCTATGGTTCCTAGCTGGTGTGAGGGAGTGTTGTGATTACAAGTCTGTGTAGACGTAGATCGGAATCAGCCAACAACCACCTGACCACCTGAATATGAACTATGAACTGTGACCGTAGAACTGTTACTATATATTGCTAGCGTTGTTGTTGCTACGCACTTGTTTAATCCCCTTGTTACCTTTACTATGTTGTGTTAATTAAAGCTCTGTTCCTAAACCCTGGCGTTTCCTTATTGGACAAGATGCAGATTCAACGTCCAACACAAACAAAAATTTTAATGTATTTGATGAGTACAACTCATATTAAATAATTATCTCATTTGCGAAAGATTTTTTTTTAAAAAATTTAAGAATGCAATTTTTCCCATTTACAGAGAATGACCCGTATATAACATCTAGTTGATACCCATCTTCCAAAGAGGAATATATTTATTACAAATATAAAACCTTTAGAATTAAATTATTTATTTCATGCTAAAGGTTTTATAGATGTACCGCTGAAAAAAGATTTTGCGTGACCTGCGAAACTTAATTTTTTATATAAATAAACGACTGATACTTGTCAACTGCTTCGGTATTTGTATTTTTGAAAAGCTTGACCAACAAATTTATAAATTATTGCCGTTATGCTAAATTAAGGGAAATTTAATAACTACATTTTACATTAATATTTTTGCATTTGGGAAGAGGGACTTTTATTTATTTATTTTCTTTTTGGGTAAAAAAAATATATATACCCTCAGCAAAGAAAAAAAAACTATTCAATATTAGTAATTTAGAAAAAGTTATAAACATTGGAAAGTAAATGTCAAAAAAAAAATTTACTCACAAAATAATTTTTTAATAAAAATGTACAACGAAAGTTGTAATGAACTAATTCCAGTTGGCATTTACTTCAAATAGATTGAAAATCAACAGAATTAACAAAATTCCTGAATTATTTCTTAGGGGTGATCCAATTTTGTGAGGATATTTTTTTTCCAGATCAAATTGACCTACTCAGAGACAAAAAGTAACGAATAATTCATTTCAAACAATCATTTACTATAAAGTAAAGATCATATGTTACTAGCAAAGACATAATTAAAGACTCCATAAGACAATTAAACAATTAGAAACACATTTTTCTTAATGACACATTTTCAATAAACATAAGACATACTTTATTTTTAGCCTACTTTTCTTTTTTTAATTCGAAAGAATTAAAAAAATGAAAAAGTAGGTATTGACATGCGGTCGATGTCCGTCTGTCCGTCTGTCCGTCTGTCCGTCTGTCCGTCTGTCCGTCTGTCTGTCTGTCCGTCTGTCTGTCCGTACCCCCCTTCCAAAATCGGTTCTAATCATCGGATCTTAAAAATTCTTTTTTTGTTAGAAAGCTATAACCTCAGATACCCAACTTTCATACTTTTTGTCCGTCTGTCTGTACGTCCGGACGGACATAAATCTACTATCTGTCGGCGAATTTCCCATTGAATTAGCATTGAAATTCAATTTTGAGTCATTTAAGTCACTGTAGGTATTGAAATGCGGTTGATGTCCATCTGTCTGTCTGTTCGTATGTCTGTCTGTTCGTATGTCTGTCTGTTCGTATGTCTGTCCGTCTGTCTGTCCGTTTGTCTGTCTGTCTGTACCCCCCTTCCAAAATCGGTTCTAATCATCGGATCTTAAAAATTCTTTTTTTGTTAGAAAGCTATGACCTCAGATACCCAACTTTCATACTTTTTGTCCATCTGTCTGTACGTACGGACGGACATAAATCTACTATCTGTCTGCGAATTTCCCATTGAATTAGCATTGAAATTCAATTTTGAGTCATTTAAGTCACTGTAGGTATTGAAATGCGGTTGATGTCCATCTGTCTGTCTGTTCGTATGTCTGTCTGTCCGTACCCCCCCCCCCCTTCCAAAATCGGTTCTATCCATCGGATCTTAAAAATTCTTTTTTGTTAGAAAGCTATGACCTCAGATACCCAACTTTCATACTTTTTGTCCGTCTGTCTATCTGTACGTCCGGACGGACATAAATCTACTATCTGTCGGCGAATTTCCCATTGAATTAGCATTGAAATTCAATTTTGAGTCATTTAAATCACTGTTGCCAAATCAACAATGGCATGAGAAACTTTATTTATTTAAACATATTTGAAGCAAAATAATATTTTCATGAATCAGTTTGGAATGACGTCATAAAATGTAGCACAATTTGATTCTTTGATTATTCATTAATTATCTAACAAGAAAGCGGCAAGGCATACTTTTGCATGCAATTATGCTAAGTTTTAATTTACATTTCTTATTTTTTTAATGCAGTTTGGAGTTTCATTACTTTTGTTATTAATAAATATTTAATTATTCCTCGAACTACAAATAAATCGCGAGCAGACGATAAATAATGTTTAATTGATTTGCGAAATAATAATAAGGAAAATAGTTGATTTTGGCTTTTAGAAGTTTAAATTATTAGCTGGATGCTGTGTTTCGATTTTTAGCCTACTTTTCTTTTTTTAATTCGAAAGAATTAAAAAAATGAAAAAGTAGGTATTGACATGCGGTCGATGTCCGTCTGTCCGTCTGTCTGTCTGTCTGTCTGTCCGTCTGTCCGTCTGTCCGTCTGTCCGTCCGTACCCCCCTTCCAAAATCGGTTCTAATCATCGGATCTTAAAAATTCTTTTTTTGTTAGAAAGCTATAACCTCAGATACCCAACTTTCATACTTTTTGTCCGTCTGTCTGTACGTCCGGACGGACATAAATCTACTATCTGTCGGCGAATTTCCCATTGAATTAGCATTGAAATTCAATTTTGAGTCATTTAAATCACTGTAGGTATTGAAATGCGGTTGATGTCCAACTGTCTGTCTGTCCATCTGTCTGTCTGTTCGTATGTCTGTCTGTTCGTTTGTCTGTCCGTCTGTCTGTCCGCCTGTCTGTCCGTTTGTCTGTCTGTCTGTACCCCCCTTCCAAAATCGGTTCTAATCATCGGATCTTAAAAATTCTTTTTTTGTTAGAAAGCTATGACCTCAGATACCCAACTTTCATACTTTTTGTCCGTCTGTCTGTACGTACGGACGGACATAAATCTACTATCTGTCGGCGAATTTCCCATTGAATTAGCATTGAAATTCAATTTTGAGTCATTTAAATCACTGTAGGTATTGAAATGCGGTTGATGTCCAACTGTCTGTCCATCTGTCTGTCTGATCGTATGTCTGTCCGTCTGTCTGTCCGCCTGTCTGTCCGTTGTCTGTCTGTCTGTACCCCCCTTCCAAAATCGGTTCTAATCATCGGATCTTAAAAATTCTTTTTTGTTAGAAAGCTATGACCTCAGATACCCAACTTTCATACTTTTTGTCCGTCTGTCTGTACGTCCGGACGGACATAAATCTACTATCTGTCGGAGAATTTCCCATTGAATTAGCATTGAAATTCAATTTTGAGTCATTTAAGTCACTGTAGGTATTGAAATGCGGTTGATGTCCATCTGTCTGTCTGTTCGCATGTCTGTCTGTCTTTCCGTCTGTCTGTCCGTCCGTCTGTCTGTCTGTCCGTACCCCCCCCCCCCCTTCCAAAATCGGTTCTATCCATCGGATCTTAAAAATTCTTTTTTTGTTAGAAAGCTATGACCTCAGATACCCAACTTTCATACTTTTTGTCCGTCTGTCTGTACGTCCGGACGGACATAAATCTACTATCTGTCGGCGAATTTCCCATTGAATTAGCATTGAAATTCAATATTGAGTCATTTAAATCACTGTAGGTATTGAAATGCGGTTGATGTCCATCTGTCTGTCTGTTCTTATGTCTGTCTGTCTTTCCGTCTGTCTGTCTGTCCGTCTGTCTGTCTGTCTGTCCGTCTGTCTGTCTGTCTGTCCGTACCCCCCTTCCAAAATCGGTTCTATCCATCGGATCTTAAAAATTCTTTTTTTGTTAGAAAGCTATGACCTGAGATACCCAACTTTCATACTTTTTGTCCGTCTGTCTGTCTGTACGTCCGGACGGACAGAAATCTACTATCTGTCGGCGAATTTCCCATTGAATTAGCATTGAAATTCAATTTTGAGTCATTTAAATCACTGTTGCCAAATCAACAATGGCATGAGAAACTTTATTTATTTAAACATATTTGAAGCAAAATAATATTTTCATGAATCAGTTTGGAATGACGTCATAAAATGTAGCACAATTTGATTCCTTGATTATTCATTAACTATCTAACAAGAAAGCGGCAAGGCATACTTTTGCATACAATTATGCTAAGTTTTAATTTACATTTCTTATTTTTTAAATGCAGTTTGGAGTTTCATTACTTTTGTTATTAATAAATATTTAATTATTCCTCGAACTACAAATAAATCGCGAGCAGACGATAAATAATGTTTAATTGATTTGCGAAATAATATTAAGGAAAATAGTTGATTTTGGCTTTTAGAAGTTTAAATTATTAGCTGGATGCTGTGTTTCGATTTTTTTCTAATATGTATAAATCTAGTGTAGAAACGGCTGTTGATGATATTTACTGTTAGAAACCTAGTTTTTTCCCGATTAGAACTTCAGTAAGTATTTAAGTAACAGGAAAGTAGGCTATTTTAGTTCTTTATGAACTTCTTGTTTTTTCTAATATGTATAAATCTAGTGTAGAAACGGCTGTTGATGATATTTACTGTTAGAAACCTAGTTTTTTTCCCGATTAGAACTTCAGTAAGTATTTAAGTAACAGGAAAGTAGGCTATTTTAGTTCTTTATGAACTTCTTGTTTTCATGACATATCCGGTGACAGTATATTAAGTGACATGTGATTCTTTCATGTGACAGTAAATTCCTTCAAAAGCTTTTAGCCTACTTTTCTTTTTTTAATTCGAAAGAATTAAAAAAATGAAAAAGTAGGTATTGACATGCGGTCGATGTCCGTCTGTCCGTCTGTCCGTCTGTCTGTCTGTCTGTCTGTCCGTCTGTCCGTCCGTACCCCCTTCCAAAATCGGTTCTAATCATCGGATCTTAAAAATTCTTTTTTTGTTTGAAAGCTATAACCTCAGATACCCAACTTTCATACTTTTTGTCCGTCTGTCTGTACGTCCGGACGGACATAAATCTACTATCTGTCGGCGAATTTCCCATTGAATTAGCATTGAAATTCAATTTTGAGTCATTTAAATCACTGTAGGTATTGAAATGCGGTCGATGTCCATCTGTCTGTCTGTCCATCTGTCTGTCTGTTCGTATGTCTGTCTGTTCGTATGTCTGTCCGCCTGTCTGTCCGCCTGTCTGTCTGTCTGTACCCCCCTTCCAAAATCGGTTCTAATCATCGGATCTTAAAAATTCTTTTTTTGTTAGAAAGCTATGACCTCAGATACCCAACTTTCATACTTTTTGTCCGTCTGTCTATACGTCCGGACGGACATAAATCTACTATCTGTCGGCGAATTTCCCATTGAATTAGCATTGAAATTCAATTTTGAGTCATTTAAATCACTGTAGGTATTAAAATGCGGTCGATGTCCATCTGTCTGTCTGTCCATCTGTCTGTCTGTCCATCTGTCTGTATGTCCATCTGTCTGTTTGTTCGTATGTCTGTCCGTCTGTCTGTCCGCCTGTCTGTCCGTTTGTCTGTCTGTACCCCCCTTCCAAAATCGGTTCTAATCATCGGATCTTAAAAATTCTTTTTTTGTTAGAAAGCTATGACCTCAGATACCCAACTTTCATACTTTTTGTCCGTCTGTCTGTACGTCCGGACGGACATAAATCTACTATCTGTCGGCGAATTTCCCATTGAAATAGCATTGAAATTCAATTTTGAGTCATTTAAATCACTGTTGCCAAATCAACAATGGCATGAGAAACTTTATTTAAACATATTTGAAGCAAAATAATATTTTCATGAATCAGTTTGGAATGACGTCATAAAATGTAGAACAATTTGATTCTTGATTATTCATTAATTATCTACCAAGAAAGCGGCAAGGCATACTTTTGCATGCAATTATGCTTAGTTTTAATTTACATTTCTTGTTTTTTAATGCAGTTCGGAGTAGTTTCATTACTTTTGTTATTAATAAATATTTATTCTTTGAACTACAAATAAATCACGAGCAGATGCTAAATAATATTTAATTAATTTGCGAACGAATATTAAGGAAAATAGTTGATTTTGGCTTTTAGAAGTTTAAATTATAGCTGGGTGCTGTGTTTCGATTTTTTTTTCTAATGTGTATAAATCTAGTGTAGAAACGGCTGTTGATGATATTTACTTTAGGAACCTAGTTTTTTTCCCGATTAGAACTTCAGTAAGTATTTAAGTAACAGGAAAGTAGGCTATTTTAGTTCTTTATGAACTTCTTGTTTTAAACTACAATCAGTTTATATGTTAATGAATATTCTAAATTCGAAACAAAGATAAATAGATTTTTTTAAAAAGTATGTATTTCTAGTGTCAGGGGATTTCGGCCCTGTCGAAATTTTGAAAAAATGCAAAATTTTGAAATTTGAAATAACCCAGAACCAGGACATGACCCCATTAGTTTCGTTATATTTCACATTTACCTTTCTACACTGTATTTATAACGAAAAAAGTGAAGCTTTTATAAAGACTGTCATGTACGACCCACTTTCATAGCCTAAACTACAAATGATACGGATAAATGTGATACGCAAAAAAATTCAGCGCATCGAAACTAGAAGTCATTGAAAATCTAATAGTTGAGTTGAATTATCGTCGCTCTAGAGGTACACGAGGGCTATTGGCGATAAGATATTTGGTAATGTAGACCACAGTCAAGGGACGAACCGACGCTTGAGTAGTCACCCAACTTTGTATATCGTAGTGGCGTTTTTATTCCGTATGCTCTATTTGTATTAGAAATAGACTAGTAAATAAAATCGGTTTGCGGGTACCAATATACGGGGCTAGAAATAACCACGTCAATCGTCTTAAGAGTCAAGACGTCAGAATTACGAACTCTTTTTCTGTCTTTCTCAAAAACCAGATGTCGCCGTGTTTTTAAACTTGAAAAAACACTTTATCGCCTACTTGGCGTAATTGCAATTGTTCAGTGCGCTTTTTTTTATCGTCAATGAAATTCGATGCCCCCTAAGAATAACTGTCTTGGCCGTGGGCAGTTCAAGTGATTACCATCTTGGCTCAGGGACTGGGTTTACAACCCCCCCACCCCCTTCTAGAGGGGCGAATATTCTAATTTTATCTAAAAATAGAACATTTTGAGCTCTGAAAGTTCAAAATCTGTAACTGAAGTATGAACTACACATTTGCGCCAAGTTACGAGTCAAACAAATGTCTAGTTTAAGGGGGTCCGATACCTTGCACAACTTTTTCTTTATGTTTACACTTTCTGAATCCAAATTTTTTTCTACGTGAGCAACGTCTATAAACAATTCTTTTTAGCCCCAAAACACTTCAAATTATGTGCAAAATTTGACAAAATTTAAACTTTTCATCAAATTTTTGCCTTTTTTCAAATTCCTACCCCAGTTCGAATTTTCAATTTTGTGTGTTTATTTATTATAGGTTAAATTTATTATAGGTTCTTTATTAATATCCTAATAGATTTATGCATTCAAATTTTAGTTAACACGCACTACTGTTTTGGGGAAAAATATTACTAAAAAAATCACAGATTTTCATGGGAAAAAACGAATTTTCAACATTTAACTTTGTTTACGAAAAATCAAATGAAAATTAAGCAAAAAGAATGCATACTTTTATAAGAAATACTATTTTTTTTATTTAACAATATAAAGACAGCAGTTTAAAGTGCTGTAGTTAAAAAGCCTTAGCATTTTGAAATAGATCAAAATATGAAAATCTCGTCCGGAGATATTAGCCTCTAAATTTCATTTTAACGTTAGCAGAATACAAAGTTATTAAATGAAATCAATCATAACTCTTTTGGAATTATGAATTTAATTTGTTATCTGGTTTGCTATGAATTGTATACTATTAGCTTATTATGTTCCCATACAATAAAACAAAAAAGGGCAATTTTACCAATTTCAAGGTACTGGACCCCCTTAAAGGCCTATCACATGAGCGAAAATTCTGAAACCTAATCCTCAACTTAACCATATCTTTAAAGCAAAACTTTATTTAAAAAATGTAATCTGCCATCAGCTATGGAATTTGAGGTTATAGAAAGTATCGTCAACTCCCCACAACCTGTTTGATCCAAACTAGTATTTTAACCAATCATATACATAGATTACTGCTTACGTCCCAGCGAAGAGATACTATGTCATTTTAAAGCATTCGTAGATTCAGCCAACTTCGAAGAGCAAATATAAATTTGCGCCAAACGTGAAGATGAAGGTTTTTTTACTTATCATATCGAGCGAAAAATCTCCAACCCAACCCTCAACTTAACCGTATTTTCAACGCAAAAGTTAGAAGCTTTCGTCACAGCTAATAGATACTACGTCAGTAAAAGATGACCGCTATTATGCTGCTGCTTTTTCAATTGCTGGTATTTTAACCAATCATATGCATAAATTTCTGCTTGCGTCACAGCGAAGAGATACTAGGACATTTTAAAGAATGCGTAGATTCAGCCAACTTTGATGAGCAAATATAAATTTGCGCCAAACGTGAAGATGGAGGGTTTTTTACTTATTATCATATCGAGCGAAAAATCTTCAACTCAACCGTATTTTCAACGCAAAAGTTGGATGCTTTCGTCACAGCTAATAGATACTTGGTCAGTAAATTATTACCGCTTTTATGCTGCTCCTTTTTTATTTGCTGATCATACGCGCACGTAAATTCCGCCAACATTGATGAAAAACCTTAATTTGCGCCAAACCCAAAGCATACCATTGGCGCAATCGTGCGCTTGTTCGGGACTTTCGACACCACAGATTAACGAGCAAGTATGTCGAAATGTACTCGGGACAAACGCAGACAATCACAAGTTTGTGCACCATATATATAAAAGAACACAGGTTAAAAATTTCAAAATTCTAACTTAATTAGCAAAAAAGCCTTAGGGATTTATTAAACACAAGAATTGAAAAACGCGAAACACAGAAAAAAGGTTGCAAGCAGACGAACTACGTATTCAAACTTATAGGAATGACTCCAGAAAATATTTAATAACTTTTTTTCTGCAAAAAAATATCATTATGAAACTTTC
This sequence comes from Oedothorax gibbosus, assembly GCA_019343175.1. Taxonomy (NCBI): domain Eukaryota; kingdom Metazoa; phylum Arthropoda; class Arachnida; order Araneae; family Linyphiidae; genus Oedothorax; species Oedothorax gibbosus. The sequence goes on from CM033273.1 coordinate 10,996,171, forward strand.
AGTAAATGTTCAGAAAGATATTGCGAATAATAAGAAGTAAAAACTGAAAAATCGATATTTTGACCAATTTTTGGGTACCGTATCCCCTTAATGAGGATTTCATATTTGATAAGTTAATCACTGAAATAAATAAGGTTTAGGATAATAATAACGCACGATACTATTGGTTAGGGTTACTTTGAAAAACCATCGCACAAGACCTACACGAGGGCTTTTTGCGACGGGCGTAGTAACTTAGAAATACATTCAAGTTGCCGAGTCGACATCTGAGTGGAAACCCAACGTAACTATTATAAGAACTACTATTGGATGCTTGAAGGATGGTGTATTTTTGGAAAATGGTGTGGAGCATCGTTCCAAAACCCCAGCCGTCCTTAAATGAGGGGAGACTGGTCTCCAAACCGAAGTCAAAGTCTCTCTCTGCTAATTCGATGGGGAAAATTGGTTCGAATATTTGATTTTCAATATAGTTAATTTTACAATGAACTATCCGAACCAATTTTTAAGCAATCGAATTATTGAAACATGTTGGGGGATGCTTGAAAAGAAAAAAAAAAGTGAAGCCGCATGAAAGTCATCAAGATGCACCCAAACACTCCCGTACGCGCGCTTCTTATGATGAAAATCGCGACGTGAGATCAAAAAAGACGAAGATGTGTACTACTAAGTGTACTACACGATTTTCAATTACCCCTCAAAAAAGCTGTACACATCAATACGGTTTGGTATATAGAATCGGGGGAAATCATCACCAAACTCAAACGATGAAAGAACACAATTGAAGCTGGTAGAAACATTTTGATTTTAGTAAGTTTAACGAGGTTGTAGCAATTATCAATTAATTAAATATTCTCATAGAATTACAAATATAATTAATATCTAGCAAATGACAGTGTCTTATTGTTCCATTTGGGCCCCCTCTTCTACCTCCGCCTAGTTCAAAGTTTAAATTGGTTCCTTTCGAATTGGTTCCTTCTTTTCACTTGGCGACGAATCGTACAACATCAAAAGGAAATTATGTACCCCTTAAGTTAATTTCAATGCATTTCAAACAAAAAGAGTGAGACGGCAGATAACCTTTGAGCACATACGCAATTTTCTGGAAAACTTAAGTATGACCTTCGACAGGTGCTGGGAACCCGTGTACATTAGAGCACTACATCCCTACTGAGTTAAAGAGATGCGACGAATTGCCAGCCGCTCCTGATTGGGCGAGGACCAAAATTGTCCCCTGAGGCGGAATAGTTTTGTCCCTCATAGAGTTAGCATAGGGAAAAAAAGTAGCCTTTGCAATCGTCAACAATCCATAAAATTTAGGGAAATTACAACTTTTTTATGTTTATTTATGGTTTCCTAAATGTGTAAATAATATTCTAAAACCATAATTTTCTTCAAAAATACTTTAGTAGTTAAAAAAAAAAGACAGTTTTCCTGTAACAGTACGCTTTCTGAATGTATTTATGATGGCTGTTTAAACATATTATGCATAAAATATTGCTTCATTTATTTGTAAAAAACAGTATTTATTCACTTTTATGCGTGTAGAAATCTTTCCACCTTTTAAATATTCAAAGAATCTTCTATTTTCTTGAAATACGAGTATAAAAATTGATTCGCGTGTTTTCTAGTTTGCTACTTCTTGGCGTCTCCTGGCGAAGATTCTTTTTTGTAAACAAACTCGTCTGCTCAAATAAAAAAAAATTATCGTCTATCGTGTCACTTATTAATAGTATTGGTAAAAATTGAATTTTTGTTATAAGTAATATTTATTTTGTGATTTATTAATAAAAGAATATTAACTTGTATTTTGCCAAAACATGTACGATAAGTGTTAAACCGCCAAGCTCAAAGAAGCCTGACCAGTTTCTCCCTGGCGGTTTCTCATTGGCAACCCGGCTTGGAAAATTTTGGGCCCCTTTGTCGCATCTCTTTACACACAGGGTTGGAGGGCTCTAGTGTACATAATTTGAAACCCGTACTCTTTTAGTTTTTAGTTTTCGTCGGTTTCAGTTACAAGCGGTTCAGTGCCAAGCAACAAAGACGTACAAATCAGGTAAACATTCCAATTCAACTTACTACAACTTAATAAGTAAAGCAACAAAACGCAATTTTTTCAAAATCGACAATGAACAGTCGGTCTACATACAGTGGTGGTCAAAATTATAAGGAGAACTGAAAATTGAACAAAAAAAATATTTCTGAATTAAATGAAAATGTATTTAGACATGAAACACTTCTTTATGCTATAAATCATTTAAAAACAATAAAAAAACTTAAAACACAAAATTTGAGTTTATAAAAATGATAAACAACAAGAAGTTCATAAAGAACTAAAATAGCCTACTTTCCTGTTACTTAAATACTTACTGAAGTTCTAATCGGGAAAAAAAAAACTAGGTTCCTAAAGTAAATATCATCAACAGCCGTTTCTACACTAGATTTATAAACATTAGAAAAAAATCGAAACACAGCACCCAGCTATAATTTAAACTTCTAAAAGCCAAATCAACTATTTTCCTTAATATTCTTACGCAAATTAATTAAATATTATTTATCATCTGCTCGTGATTTATTTGTAGTTCGAAGAATAATTAAATATTTATTAATAACAAAAGTAATGAAACTACTCCGAACTGCATTAAAAAATAAGAAATGTAAATTAAAACTAAGCATAATTGCATGCAAAAGTATGCCTTGCCGCTTTCTTGGTAGATAAATAATGAATAATCAAAGAATCAAATTGTGCTACATTTTATGACGTCATTCCAAACTGATTCATGAAAATATTATTTTGCTTCAAATATGTTTAAATAAATAAAGTTTCTCATGCCATTGTTGATTTAGCAACAGTGATTTAAATGACTCAAAATTGAATTTCAATGCTAATTCAATGGGAAATTCGCCGAAAGATAGATTTATGTTGGTCCGGACGTACAGACAGACGGACAAAAAGTATGAAAGTTGGGTATCTGAGGTCATAAGCTTTCTAACAAAAAAAGAATTTTTAAGATCCGATGGATAGAACCGATTTTGGAAGGGGGGTACGGACAGACAGACAGACGGACATCGACCGCATGTCAATACCTACTTTTTCATTTTTTTAATTCTTTCGAATTAAAAAAAGAAAAGTAGGCTAAAAAATACATTGTTAGGAAATTGGACAAAATTATAAGGACATTTAAAATTTTTAAGTCAAAACAATTAATAATTAATAAGTTCACCATTATTTTCAATTACTTTAATTAATCTTGACGTCATAGAGCTCGTTAGTTTCTTTAAGGTGCTCACATGGATATTTTTCAATGCCTTTTCAATTGATGACATCAGTTTTCGTTTGTTATGGTACCGAGTGCCATTTTTGTAAACTTCATGCGCCAAAATACCCAAAAAATTCTCTATTGGGTTTAGATCGGGACTTTTAGCTGGCCAATCAGTCAACAGTTTTTCAGAATTAGGGTCAAATCCTGGTTTTGCAGCTGCGGACACATGTATTGATGCATTGCCCTGCTGGAATAAATAGTCACCTCTACTTATCAACGATGCTTCTGATGGCAAAAGATTGTCACCCAGCATATCAACATAAATATTTGAGTTCATTTTCCCTTGAAGAAATACTATTTCTGTAGTTCTTTCAGAGGCTACGTAACCTGCCCAGACCATTACTGAGCCGCCGCCATATGAACGCTTTGAATTATTTCTTTTTCTTTGCGAAGATCATACCGAAAATACTTAAGCCCATCAGGTCCGTCTAGGTTAAACTTATTTTAATTAGAAAAGACAACATCATTCCATTTTTCACCCATAGAAATGAACTTTTTAGCAAACTCCATCCCTAGTCTCTATTGGATTTTTGTAAGAGGGGGCCGTGACTTCAGTTTTCCGTATCGAACCTGTTTGGCATTTTGTAAAACACGGCGAACGGTTCGAGCACTGTAGTTCAAGTGCAGTTCACGCTTTATTTCCGTCGATGTTTGCTTTTTGGAGCATGCTCTACTTATAATTTTCATCTTTTATCTCTCGAAGACACAGAAGATGGCCTACGTGGGTGTTTTCGTTTTCTATAATTTCCAGGATTTTTCAAAAAATTATATATTACAGTCTTTGATCTATTCAATTTCAATGCTATTTCACGTCCAGTAAGTCCAGAATTTTTATAAGCGATTAATTTTCCTTTTCTAACACTGAAAGCTTCGTACCTAGTGGTATGGCTGAAGATAAGTGTAATGAAGTTTTCAAACACTCGCAAAATATTTATAACACCATGGAATGACGTGTACAAAGCAAACTTTGCTAGTTTTATATAAATTTAAGCTTCAGACTTACATAAATACAATTTTCCTTATAATTTTGTCCAATTTCGCTGTATGTTAAAATTTATAACGCATTTTAAAATTATGAAATTTATGTATATTTGCAAAAAAAATCTTATTTAAAATGTTTAGTTTACTATTGGCTAACATACATAAAATTTGCATAATTCAATCGTGATTTGTCGAAAAGATCTAGCGATTTTTCGATTGTCCTTATAATTTTGACCACCACTGTATTACAGCTATACCCACGGCGTGATCCAGAAAAATACAGACTGTAGGTACAACTAATTTTGATTGCCCTTTTACGGTATAATTTGCGTATGATCACCAGCAATGTTAATGCCAGTTAGCGTATCTTATCAGCTTCTTTATAACATAAAGTCAAATTAAATTCTTTATAACATCAGACCAATTGTGTTAGGTCAATGTTCAATCATAAGCTCAAAACAAAATGAGGCCTAAAAAAGTTTAAAATTTACAGAAATTTAGGAGCCCCTAAAATTTGAAAGCCGTGGGTACACGGGCCTAAAATGCCTTATGGAAGACTGCATCACGAATCTAAGTCAATTTAAATTCTTTTCTAACCAGTCATAGACTTAATATTTAGCGTTTAGCTACCACACTACGTTTATAACGCAAAAAAATGAAATTTTTATAAAGGCTATGTCCGTCTGTCTATCCCAAACTACAAATGCTACAGACAAGTGTGATGCGTCAAATATTCAGCATGAATTTAGATGAGATTGAAAATCTCAGAAAAAATTCAAAATCGATGTACATCAATTATTAAAAATAAATGCACAATTTAACACATTTAAAAAAGCAAAATAAGTCGGGTTTTGATTAAATCGCCATTGCCATAAACAATCGCACGAGAAACTTTATATTAAAAAGTAGTTTAAAGATATTTATTTGTCTGTTGTAAATCAGTTTGTAATGACGTCATAATGTATGTCCCAACGAAATTCTTTGGTTGTTCGTATAATTTGTTTAGAAAGAGACACAAAGGCGTTCATTTTTTTTAAATCCAAAAAAGCAGACGTAATTTTTCATTAACATTTAAGCATTTATTAATAAATAATGACATTTTATTACTAACTATTTTTTTTTTGCAAAGTTTTTCCATTGTGTTTTGTTTTTAAATTATATTTAAAATCACTCTTTGAAATACAAATAAATTTAGTAAACGATAAGTAATAATTATTAAAATTTCGACGAAAATTTTTTTCTTTAAATCTGATGTTTAATAGTTTTATATAGAACTAAATGCTTTTTAGACGCGTGGATTTTATGCGGAAGCGGTTGTAAGTGACAGTTTCTATTACAAACCTGCTTGTTTACATTATAGATTCTCACCGGCAACGAAAACATTGTAGCTCTTTAAACCAGGTTTCTCATAAATAAAATGCGATGTTTCAAATAGAACTCTCTTTCAGACCTGTGCGGTTTGTATGGACGAATTACATCGGCTTGGCGACTTTCACTTCACTTTTTTTGACGCCAAGCATCTCCAACTTATTCTAGCATCCATTATTTAAAGACCCCTTAGTCGAATGTAACAAATTCCCAAATCTGCTCCATAATCAATGGAAAGTGGTCAGTATACTGTTACTATGAGATTGAATTAACAGTATGGATAACTTATTTCTAAAAAAATCATTTAAATAAATATTGAACTATTTTTAATACATTTTTTGTGTATCTTTTTATCCTCATCAGCCACACGATTCGCGTGGTTAGCAATTTTTAATGATTTTGAAAAATTAATGTTGGATTGCTATAGCTATCAAGATGTTTTCAGTTGAATTGGAATGTTTACCAGATTTGTGCGTTTTCGTTGCTTCCAAAGTACTGAAATCGCCAAATATAGACCGGCCCCTATAATACAGCTGATCCATATTATATTTAGAGGGGGGAAGTTTTAGCTTCCATACTACGTTTATAACGTAAAAAATGGAAGGTATTATAATCGTTTTCCCTTCAAAATTCATGGTTTAAAGGTATTTTAAACACAATATACAAATAAATTGAAAGAATTTTTAATTTCGCACCAATGGATCACGTAATATCAGAAGGTAAAAAATCCAAGATGGCGGAAGACGCCATCTTGAATTTGGTTCTTTTTAAGCGTTTAAGTAATACTTTATGATGATTTTAAAGCATTTTAAAATAAAATATACAAGTAAAAATGAAAGAATTTTTAACTTCGAGCCAGTGGATCACGTAATATTAGAAGATAAAGAATCCAAGATGGCGAAAGCCGCCATCTTGATTTTGGATTTTTGGAATGTTTAGGTAATTATTTACGACAAAAAGCACCTAGAAAAGAAAAAACTATTAATTTTGGCCTAAAAGAACTCGAAATATTGAATTCGAAAGAAAAATCCAATATGGCGGAAGACGCCATCTTAACTATAAAAAAATACTCAAATTTAGCGAAAAACTATCTTCTACATTCATATAATCGACATATTAAAACTAAAATTAAGATAGAACTAAAATAAAAAGAATTTTTAATTTAGGGCCTATGGATCGCTTTATATAAACGGTGAAAAAATCCAATATGGCCGAAGCCGCCATCTTGATTTTTTATATTTTCTTCAAAGTAATGTTCTATAGTAACTAAGTATTAAAAATATACTTAAAATATAAATATTTTGTTGGGTTAAATATAAAACAAAAATATTAATAGTGAAAAAATCCAATATGGCGGATTCCGCCATTTTAATTTTTTTATTTTTCAAATTTTCTTGATAATTGTGATTATTTATTACTAAATGCATCTATAAAGACAAAAACTATTCACTTTTGTCCAATAGATCGTCAAATATTAAGATTACAAAATTCAAGATGGCGGAGACGCCATCTTGAATAACTAAAAATAATCAAGGGTACCAAAAAAGTACTTTCCATATTCGTAATCTACACCCTCGAATCTATAAGAATCATCAATAAAAAAAACTTAACCTCTCAGTGCAGGGTTCGGCCAAAAATCGGGGTTTGGCGGCCTGACTAAAATGCTTGTCGAGAAAAACTATTGAAGCCGCCTGAAAGCCTCCAAGTCCAACCTATTTTTTCATTGGTTGGTTTGCCATTACTAGAGTAGAGCTGTACATGAACCATTGACGAGTTCAGATCTTAGTGCGAGCTGTGTAAGTTTGCGCTGATCAGATCGTGCACATGTGAAGAGGGCATTGTTACCGGCAAATAATTCGCCAAGCTTTTGTTTGGACTTAATATTGAAGCGATCAATGGCTTCACATGGCAAACCTTTTTTTTGCATTGGTTTTTGACTCAGAAGTAGGGATAAGATAGGAAATGCTACCAAGACGGGCCACTTTTATTTGCTGCGCCTTCCTGTAGGACCGGCCGCGGCCATAGGGACGGACGAAACCCCACCTGTCATATCCCTACTTCTAAGCAGAGCCACTTTTATTTTCGCCAACCTGTATAAGTCAAAACACTTAATGAAGTCATAATAAAATTGGGAAAGGGTGGCATTATTCATTTAAGAGAGTTATGGGGTGTTTTTCGAATTTAAAAAAAAATTCTAGAACTACTTTTAAAGCCAATACCAAAAACCGACGAACTTCCATGCCTTCTATGGAACTGAGAAAATATGTTAGAGAAAGAATAAAGATAATCATTTTTCATTATCGATTGCATGTTTTGACGCAGTCTTTTAATAATAAATTGACGACAATATACTATAATTTTATGAACCGTCACGACCCAAGGTTATGTAATGAAAAAGTAAGTGAGTTACCTCCAGATTTTTTTGGTGAAAATACTTCAATAAAAAATTATTATGACAACATTTCGAATTACGCAGCAAATTTTCAATCTTCACATTCAATTAAATAACATGAATCGAGCTATTTTGTCAATAAACAATTCCCTAGTCATTGCTGTTAAAATCAATGTACAGAAAAACGTTTAATTTTGAAACGAAAAGATAATTGTCATTATCAAAACAAAAAGACGCAATTCTCAAACAAAAATCCTTCAGTAGAAACTTCAGGTATTTTGTATACTTACAGAGACTTAATCACAAGGATTAATTAAATTTATTTCTACAGTGCTATTGAAAGCATTCGAAACATGGTAAGTATAATCTGCTTATTATTATCAGAACAACAAGCTCTGTCAGTTTTGTTATTAATAAACTAGCAAATAAATACCCGTACTTCGCACGGACTAAAAAAAAGTTTTAATTGATCCAAGTATATGTACAATTTAATCCATTATAGGATAATAAACTTATGTTATTATTCCCGCTCATTATGAAGTATTAAATATTGTTACTTATATTACCTTAAAAATCCAATATAAAAAATACGCTATAAATGCACTCATAAAAGTCATCGTAATTTACCTCATAAACATATAAAACATTATACCTCATTTGGCGTGTTTTGGAAAGAATTTGGCAAGAAAAGAGATATAGCTACAAACAGTCTTATTATACAGATCTAGAACATTTTCCTTCGAACAACAAACCAGCTTATAAATTAACAAAATATATATTATTTGGCGCGTTTAGGTCAGAATTAGGCGAATTTGGCAAAATATTTGGCGAAAAAGTGAAAACAAAACCCTAATATTTAGCTCTAGTACGATTTCTTTGAACGCGTTTTTGAAAGAATTTGGCGAGAAAAGTGATATAGCTACAAACATTCTTATTATACAGCTCTATCACAATGGCCTTCGAAGAACAAACCAGCTCATAAATTTTATATATATATATATATATATATATATATATATATATATATATATATATATATATATATATATATATATATATATATATAATATTTGGCGCGTTTAGGTAAGAATTTGGCGAGTTTGGCAACGTATTTGGCGAAATAATGAAAACAAAACCCTAAAATGTAGCTCTAGTACGATGGCCTTGAACAACCATCATAGTTATAATTCATGGAAGTAGCTTAAATATGCACATTTTTGCAATCAACAGAACCATCAATGAAGAAATCCATCACCTAAACCCACAATAAAATCCTAGAATGGAGACTGGACGAAATTACGTCACTTGAAACATGTCAATTATTTTTCAAATAATGAATTTAGTTTCTGAAGGTAATGGCAACAGAATAAAATAAACATTTTCGGCAGATGGCATCAGGAAAGTAAATAAATGATCGGATTTGAGCGAAAGTGGTGTATTTTTTTCAGAATATTCGAATTTTATCTAAAAATAGAATATTTTGAGCTCTGAAAGTTCAAAATCTGTAACTTAAGTATGAACTACACATGTGTGCCAAGTTACGAGTCAAACAAATGTCTAGTTTAAGAGTCTATATGAGACATACCCACAAACAAACACACACACACAAAACTTCATTTTTATTATTATAGATAGTCTTCCAAAAATATTAATTTTATTTATTTGTTTGTTTATTTATTTGTTTATTTAGAAAATACACACACTACAGATAAAAGAATCCAATTACAGTGGTGCAAAGAAAACCACAAACAATTAAAACACCAAAATAAAACCGCAAATACACTAAAAATACTATAAAAAAGACATATAATCAGTTAGAAATTCGTACACATGTAGCTTTAAAAACTTTAAAAGACATTAAAAATATCCAGATCATCGGAGAACTTATTGTATAATTTATAAAATTTATATAAATAAAAATTCGCAATGACAATTGATTTTGTAAGAACGTTAACAAATAAACGATGATTTTTTAAAAATCTACATTTAACAGCAAAATGAACAGAGTTAAGAATATCAAAACAATCTACTTCATTCTTTAAAACTTTATACAAGAACACAACATAGAAAAGATCAGATCACGGGATTTAAGAGTTGGAACAGCAAAAGTATCCCCCAAATAGGTAGAAGATATGAATGGAAAACTCGTATGTGTGTATGTATGGGTGTGATAATACTTAAAATATAATATAACGAAGGGAACTTATTTTGAATTTGTTAAATAATCGAACTTTTATTGTTATTGTAAGGATCCCAAATTATTGAACAATAATCTAAATTTGAACGGATTAAGCTAAAATATAAAGTTTTTATGGCCTTCTTCAATTTTGTGAGGATTTTTTTTTCCAGATCAAATTGACCTACTCAGAGAAAAAAAGTAACGAATAATTCATTTCAAACAATCATTTACTATAGGTAAAGTAAAGATCATAGTTTTGGGTCATGTATCCCAATGCATAGGGATACATGACCCACCTATTAGGGATACGTGACCCAACCCTAAAATGTGGTAGTATAACTTAAAATAATCAAAAAACTTTTACCAAATAACAAAACTAATATCATATTATAAAGTTTATATAGATTTTATAGTATTTTTAGACAAAATTATTATTTTTATTCTTATCTCATTAATTATGCTTATATTAACGAAATAATCAAATTTAAAAGTAAATTCTGTTCGAAATACAAAACTGGGGCTTCTTTTATTTTGCAGAGAAAACACATGTGGTTGAAGAATCGCTACTATTTTATCAATATCATTTTGGGATGTACTATCCATTTTAGGACATTTAAAACATTTTCCGTCGATTTTTTTCTGCATATTGAATTGTAAGCTCGTTAAAAAAAATTCCCTTGTACCTTCCAAACAAACCTTATACTTCGTTAAGGACCCAGTCATTACTTTTGGGACTCCCGTGATTTTTTAAAAAATTTACTTGGTCCATTTCTGTCTACTTTTGTGTTCTTTACTTGGGTCACATATCCCTAATTGGTTTGGGTCACTTATCCCTAGTTGCACTTTTTTTGTTTAATCCCAAAACAAAGTCATTTGCGAATAATTACATTATCACTATTATGCATGTAACTGTAGCTAATAGCATGAACTAAACAAATAACTAATTGAAAAAATCTTTCTTTAAAACCAAAAAATGTAGACCGAAAAACCTTACGGCCTCAAAAATTTACTTTCAATGCATGAAAACGTATTTCTTCGCATAACTTAACAAATACGCAATGATTCAGCTCGTTTTTTTCACCATGTGATCAACTGGCTGAAAGGAAAAAAGTGATGCCACTTTCAACTCACAAAACTTTTCCATTGCTGAGAAAAAGGCATTGGGTCATGTATCCTTAGGGGTCAAATGTCCCTAGTTCCCCCTATCGCATCCCCTTAAAATGAGAAAAATGTATATTTTGAACAATCATTATTTATTTGATAAAAATAACAAAAGCATAAAAAGATTTAAAATTAAAAGTTGATTTAATAAAAATATTTAGAACTATTCATAGAAAATTCTAAAATGTTAAAAAAATGTTGGTGACTCAATAAACTTTAAGTTAGTCTATGTATGTATTGCAAACTCATTCTATTAACAAAAGTACTTTATATTTCCCAAAAAATATTATGGTTTTTCAATTTCTAGTAGTTTATATTTGGAATCTCGGTGCAAACATTTAAATGATCTGTCGTTTGTTCGTAATTTTTATTATCTATAATATTTTCAGTCATTATATATTCTTCGCTCCACCCTCTTTAAAACGAAAGGCACGTGGCACTGCAGTGTTAGGTTATGTTGTACGTTTTCTGGCCGAAGAATGATCCATGAAGCTTTAACACAGCCATATTGCGCCTCGTAATTTACAACCCTGGTCAACTGACGAGGTCGACACCTGAGTGGCCACCCAAAGCAAACCAGTGGCGCCATCGTGAACTTTTTTGGGACTTTCGCCTCAGATTACAACAGATTTAACGATCGCATATGTCGCAGCGTAAGTCAGGACAAATACACAACACAAACATCCCTGCCCATATGCCGGGATTTAAACCAGAGGCTTTCTGACTGCCTGGACATTCCTCGACCATTCAGCCGCCCAGTGTGTTTCCACGATTTCACGAGATTGATTATGTGTCTTTTTCTAGATTATGATAAAAATCAGTGATATTAATTATAAACCACGACAAGGTTAAATTTTTTTATGGGCTTGGGATTTATATTTATAAGTATGCACTTAAACAATTGATGTTAACAGTAAAATAAAATTGTAAATTTTTCGTTTGACAAAACGATCAGGTTACAAAAACTACTTATATTATAATTAGAATTCAACCAATTGATGTTAAATAACACTGAAATATAATTATGTAGCAATTTTTTGCCCCACTCTTTTCGGATCAAGAGTATTTTCCTAGTAACTAGCATTGAACGTAATTCGTTCCTATTCCATGACTAAAACACCGTGCGTACACTTGAATCAAGTCAAAAAGGCATGAAATGTTTTCGGTGCCGCATGCACCATATATTGTATTTCGCGCATGCTCAGTACTTAAAGGAGTTTGTGCCAGTTGTTTAGTGTGGTATAAATATATTTTTTTATTGAAAAACCCTGAAATGGATCTAAACCAACAAAAATTGAATGTATTTGATGAGTACAACTCGTATATTAAATAATTATCTCATTTGCGAAAGTTTTTTTTTTAATTTTAAGAGTGCAATTTGTCCCATTTACAGAGAATGACCCGTAAATAACATCTAGTTGAGACCCATCTTCCAAAGAGGAATAAATTTATTACATATATAAAACCCTTAGAATTAAATTATTTATTTCATGCTAAAGGTTTTATAGATATACCGCTGAAAAAAGATTTTGCGTGACCTGCGAAACGTCATTTTTTATAAAAATAAACGACTGATACTTGTCAACTGCTTCGGTATTTGTTTTTGAAAAGCTTGACCCAACAAATTTATAAATTAATGCCGTTATGCTAAATTAAGGGCAATTTAATAACTAAATTTTACATTAATATTTTTGCATTTGGGAAGATACACTTTTATTTATTTTGTTATTTTTGGGTAAGAAAATATCTATATATCCTCAGCAAAGTAAAAATATTTCAATTCAATATTAGTAATTTAGAGAAAGTTATAAGCTTTGGAAAGTAAATATCAGATTTTTTTTTAATCACAAAATGATTTTTTTTAATAAAAATGTACAACGAAAGTTGTAATGTACTAATTCCAGTTGGCATTTACTTCAAATGGATTGAAAATTAAAAGAATTAACAAAATTCCTGGATTATTTTTTAGGGGGGGATCCATTTTTGTGAGGATCTTTTATTTCCAGATCAAATTGACCTACTCAGAGACAAAAAGTAACGAATAATTCATTTCAAACAATCATTTACTATAGGTAAAGTAACGATCATATATTACTAGCAAAGACATAATTAAAGACTCCATAAGACAATTAAATAATTAGAAACACATTTTTTCTTAATGACACATTTTTAATAAACATAAGACAAACGGTATTTTTTTAAAAACTACAATCAGTTTATAAGTTAATATTCTAAACAAAATATTCTAAACAAAGATAAATAGTATGTATTTATAGTGTCAGGATTTCGGCCCTGTCGAAATTTTGAAATAATGAAAAAATTTTAAATTTGGAAAAAACCCAGAACCGGGACATGACCCAGTAGTTTCGTTACATTTCACATTTACCTTTCTAAACTGTATTTATAACGTAAAAAGTGAAGCTTTTATAAAGACTATGTCATGTCCGACCCACTTTCATAGCCTAACTACAAATGTTACAGATAAATGTGATACGTCAAAAAATTCAGCGCATCGAAACTAGAAGTCATTGAAAATCTAATAGTTGAGTTGAATTATCGTCGCACTAGAGGTACACGAGAGCTATTGGCGATAAGATATTTGGTAAGACCACAGTCAAGTGACGAACCGACGCTTGAGTAGTCACCCAACTTTGTATATCGTAGTGGCGTTTTTATTCCGTATGCTCTGTTTGTATTAGAAATAGATTAGTAAATAAAACTGGTTTGCGGGTACCAATACACGCTAGAAATAACCACGTCAATCGTCTTAAAGGTCTATCACACGAGCGAAAATTCTAAAACCTAACTCAACTTAACCACATCTTTAAAGCAAAAACTTTAAAAAAGATATAATCTGCCATCAGCTATGGAATTTGATGTTATAGAAAGTATCGTCAACTCCCCACAACATGTTTGATCCAAACTAGTATTTTAACCAATCATATACATAGATTACTGCTTACGTCCCAGCGAAGAGATACTATGTCATTTTAACCCTTTCAGTCTCAATGACAATTTGATATTATCATTTTAGAATTTTTTTTCTGATCGTCTAGCCATTTATGATATCAAAAAGTACATCATTCAATTCTTCAAACTTTTTTCTATTCGAAAATATTTTTTATTAATCCCAATAGATGTCAACCCTATTATTTTTTTTAATTATGATCAGAAAAATGATAATGCCAAATGGCATTACTGGGACTGAAAGGGTTAAAGCATTCGTATATTCAGCCAACTTTGAAGAGCAAATATAAATTTGCGCCAAACGTAAAGATGAAGTTTTTTTTACTTATTATCATATCGAGCGAAAAATCTCCAACCCAACCCTCAACTCAACCGTATTTTCAACGCAAAAGTTAGATGCTTTCGTCACAGCTAATAGATACTTGGTCAGTAAAATATTACCGCTTTTATGCTGCTCCTTTTTCAATTGCTGATCATGGCCACTCGTAAATTCAGCCAACATTGATGAAAAACCTTAATTTGCGCCATACCCAAAGCATACTATTGGCGCAATCGTGCGCTTGTTCGGGACTTTCGACACCACATATTAACGAGCAAGTATGTCGAAATGTACTCGGGACAAGCACAGACACAACTCAAATATCCATGCCCGTGCCGGGATTCCAACCCGGGACTTTCTAACTGCCTGGCCAGCTCCCTAACCACTGGGACGCCCAATACGCTAATTCATGGGCTTATATAATGCAGTTGACTTGTTCTATGCAGAATAATGTCGTGAACAAAGACATCCTGTGGCTTCTCTGAAACTGAAGGGTGACGGGAAAATGCAGACCACCATCACCAGACTTATTACCAGACAGACACTCACGCTTACGCTTACATTCGTTCAGGGACAAAAAGTGTACCCGTGCCTCAAATGCAATACCAACCAAGCTTCCCCGGAACATTTGCTGTCCTGTTTAGATTTGCAGAAGAGTGACCTTCTTGGGGAAAACCCTGCGCTAGATCGAGACTTTTTGTAGGCGAACGATCTTTTGAACTTGGTCTAGTTGATGTAGACGAAGTGGAATAAGAAACAACAACAATATGTGGCGGTTCCCACACGCGCAACCTCAATATATCATCCACACGCTAGAGGGCGCAGATTTACCACTGCGTTCCTACCAGCATTCTGAATAACAACGAAAGTAGTAGTACACAGGGTGGCGCAAATAAAAGTGGCACCAACGTGGAGATAAGAATACGACAGAAATATTGCCAAGTCAAAAACCAATACAAAAACAGGTTTGCTTTGAAGCTATTGATTGCTTCAATATTAAACCCAAACAAACGTTTGGTGACTTATTTGCCGGCAACTACGCCATGGTTTGAGAAGCTAGTTGAAATGAAATATAAACAAGGTTTGTACGCTTGAATAATATTTTATGTCCACTTGAAAGCTTTCAGGCGGCTTCAAGAGTTTTTCTCGCCAAGCATTTCAACGTATTCCTATCTCTAAATCGGGGCCACTTTTATTTTCCCCACCCTGTATAAAAGCCGAGGTAACTCATCTCAACCTTGAGGATCCTTTTGGTAGACTGTGGGTTACTGAGGCCGCTACAAGAATAATGTCTCTATAGTTTTCGCTTTCTCTTGCAGGTGGACACAAAGAACTTCCTGCTTCTGACAGCGACAGCCCTGGTCGCTTTCGCTGGGCTGTCATCAGCTGTCTATCCAGAGCCACTGGTGGCCCGCCTTCGTCGCCAAGCTGTGACTGACACCCCAACGGTTGATACGACCACTCCAGGCACAGACGTGTCACCAGGCACGACTTTGTCACCTCAATATTATTACAACCTCGCAATCATTCTTAATTATTTTCTTACAAAGTTACTAGAGAGATTCTGGCCGATTATAATAATCTACCAGCAGTATGCTAATTCCTTTTTGTCGTAATTGTAAAGACAGTTTTATTAAAGCATTGGTTTCTGTGTTGTTGTGGTTTATTATTTTATGTTAATTATAACTAGGGTGACCAGGCGTACTGCATTTCGCAGTACGGTTTAGTTTGTTATTCAATCATACAGCTATAAAAATTGTCTAAATGGTCTCCCCTTAATTTTTTCATAGTTACTTTAAACAAAAACAATGTAAATAAAATATAATTTATGAAAATTAAGGGGATACGGTACCCAAAACATTATTTCTAGAAATAATAACATAAACTTGTACATTATAGTGGTTATATATGATGTTCACTCTAAATAACATTTTCTAGCAATAAAAACAAATATTTACAAGTAGTTTTTCATTTATTAAAAAAAAAGTCAAAATTTTGAACTTTTTTAAAACGCTACTCCTCTTTCAATTTTGAGAATAACTCCACCAAACTGTTATAGTTTGTTTTTAGTAATATTTGTTCAAGAACTGTGCATGGATTTTAAAATGTGAGCTACAGTTAAAAAGTAACATGCATTTATACTGAAAATCAAAAAAAAATTCAAATTATTGAATTCAACATTTTTTAAAAAAACAACTATACATAGACCTTATTCCATGCACAAGTTTGTGCACCATATATATAAAAGAACACAGGTTAAAAATTTCAAAATTCTAACTTAATAAGCAAAAACGCCTTAGAGATTCATTAAACACAAGAATTGAAAAACGCGAAACAGAGATAAAAGGTTGCAAGCAGACGAAATACGTATTCAAACTTATAGGAATGATTCCAGAAAATATTTATTAACTTTTTTTCTGCAAACGATATCATTATGAAACTTTCAGTCAATGTTTAGAAAGATATTGTGAATAATAAGAAGTAAAAACTGAAAAATCGATATTTTGACCAATTTTTGGGTACCGTATCCCCTTAATGAGGAGTTCATATTTGATAAGTTAATCACTGAAATAAATATGGTCAGGATAATTATAACGCACGATACTATTGGTTAGGGTTACTTTGAAAAACTATCGCACAAGACCTACACGAGGGCTTTTTGCGACGGGCGTCGTAATTTAGAAATACATTCAAGTTGCCGAGTTGACATCTGAGTGGAAACCCAACGTAACTATTATAAGAACTACTATTGGATGCGTGAAAGATGGTGTATTTTTGGAAAATGATGGTGTGGAGGTCACCATATCGTTCCAAAACCCCAGCCGTCCTTAAATGAGGGGAGACTGGTCTCCAAACCGAAGTCAAAGTCTCTCTCTGCTAATTCGATGGGGAAAATTGGTTCGAATATTTGATTTTCAATATAGTTAATTTTATAATGAACTATTTAAACCAATTTTTAAGCAATCGAATTATTGAAACATGTTGGGAGATGCTTGAAAAGAGAAAGAAAAAAGTGAAGCCGCGTGAAAAATACAACTAGTAGATAGAATTTTTAATTTCGGAAAAATGGGTCACCTAATATTAGAAGGTGAAAATTCCAAGATGGAGGAGGCCGCCATCTGGATTTTGGATTTTTTAAATGTTTAAATAATACTTTATGATGATTTTATAGCATTTTAAAATAAAATAAACAATTAAAAACGAAAGAATTTTTAACTTCGAGCCAGTGGATCACGTAATATTAGAAGATGAAATATCCAAGATGGCGGAAGCCGCCATCTTGATTTTGGATTTTTTTAATGTTTTTTTTTTTCTTTTACGACAAAATGCACCTATAAAAGAAAAAACTATAAATTTTGGCCTAAACGAACTCGAAACATTGAATTCGAAAGAAAATCCAATATGGCGGAAGACGCCATCTTAGATATAAAAAAATACTCAAAGTTTACGAAAAACTATTTTCTAGATTCATAATCTATATATTAAAACTAAAATAGAAACTAAAATTAAGATAGAACTAAAATAAAAGAATTTTTAATTTAGGGCCTATGGATCGCTTTATATAAACGGTGAAAAAATCCAATATGGCCGAAGCCGCCATCTTGATTTTTTATATTTTCTTCAAAGTAATGTTCTATAGTAATTTATGTATTAAAAATATAAATATTTTGTTGGGTTAAATATAAAACAAAAATATTAAAAGTGAAAAAAACCTATATGGCGGATTCCGCCATTTTGAATTTTTATTTTTTAGTTTTTCTTAATAATTGTAATTCTTTATTACTAAATGTATCTAAAAAGACAAAAACTATTCAGTTTTGTCTAATCGTTCGTCAAATATTAAGATTACAAAATTCAAGATGGTGGAGACGCCATCTTGAATATTTAAAAATGCTCAAGGGTACAAAAAAAGTACCTTCCATATTCGTAATCTACACCCTCGAATCTATAAGAATCATCAATAAAAAAACTTAACCTCCAAGGGGTCCCCCCCCCCCCCCCCTTGGGGCCCTGACTATACGCGCGCTTCTTATGATGAAAATCGCGACGCGAGAAGCACCAAAATATGGAAATAAAACAAAACGTTAAGATTAAAAAAGACGAAGAAGTGTACTATTAAGTGTACTACACGATTTTCAATTACCCCTCAAAAAAGCTGTACACATCAAGAGGTAATTATGTACCCCATAAGGAAATTTCAATGCATTTAAAACAAAAAGAGTTAGACGGCAGACAAGATAGAAAGCCTTTGAGCATACGCAATTTTCTCGAAAACTTATGTATGACCTCCAACGGGTGCTGGAAACTCGTGTACATGATTCGAAACCCGTACTCTTTTAATTAGTTTTTATTCGTCGGTTTCAGTTAAAAGCGGTTCAGTGCCAAGCAGCAAAGACGCTCAAATCAGGTAAACATTCCAATTCAACGTACTACAACTTAATAAGTAAAGCAACAAAACGCAAATTTTTCAAAATCGACAATGAACAGTCGGTCTACATATTACAGCTATACCCACGGCGTGATCCAGAAAAATACAGACAGTAGGTACAACTAATTTTGATTGCCCTTTTACGGTATAATTTGCGTGTGATCACCAGCAATGTTAATGCCAGTTAGCGTATCTTCTCAGCTTCTTTATAACATAAAGTCAAATTAAATTCTTTATAACATCAGACCAATTGTGTTAGGTCAATGTTCAATCATAAGTTCAAAACAAAAAAATGGGGCCTAAATAAGTTTAAAATTTACTGAAATTTAGGAGCCCCTAAAATTTGAAAGCCGTGGATACACGGGCCTAAAATGCCTTATGGAAGACTGTACCACGAATCTAAGTCAATTTAAATTCTTTTCTAACCAGTTATAGACTTAATATTTAGCGTTTAGCTACCACACTACGTTTATAACGCAAAAAAGTGAAATTTTTATAAAGGCTATGTCCGTCTGTCTATCCATCACCCACTATTTCATTTCCCAAACTACAAATGCTACAGCCAAGTGTGATGCGTCAAAAATTCAGCGTGTTTTTAAATTATATTTAAAATCACTCTTTGAAATACAAATAAATTTAGCAAACGATAAGTAATAATTATTAAAATTTCGACGAAAAATGTTTTCTTTAAATCTGATGCTTAATAGTTTTATATAGAACTAAATGCTTTTTAGACGCGTGGATTTTGTGCGGAAGCGGTTGTAAGCGACAGTTTCTATTACAAACCTGCTTGTTTACATTATAGATTCTCACCGGCCAAGAAAACAATATAGCTCTTTAAGCCAGGTTTTTCATAAATAGAATGCGATGTTTCAAATAGAACTCTCTTTCAGACCTGTGCGGTTTGTATGGACGAATTACATCGGCTTGGCGACTTTCACTTCACTTTTTTTGACGCCAAGCATCTCCAACTTATTCTAGCATCCTATATTTAAAGACCCCTTAGTCGAATGTAACAAATTCCCAAATCTGCTCCATAATCAATGGAAAGTGGTCAGTATACTGTTACTATGAGATTGAATTAACAGAATGGATAACTTATTTCTAAAAAAAATCATTTAAATAAATATCGAACTATTTTTAATACATTTTTTTTCGTGTATCTTTTTGTCCTCAGCACACGATTCGCGTGGTTGGCGATTTGTAGTGATTTTGAAAAATTAATGTTGGATTGCTACAGCTATCAAGATGTTTTAAGTTGAATTGGAATGTTAACCAGATTTGTGCGTTTTCGTTGCTTCCAAAGTATTGATATCGCCAAATATAGACCGGCCCCTATAATACAGCTGCTCCATATTATTTTTAGAGGGGGTAGTTTTAGATTCCACACTAAGTTTATACCTTAAAAAGTGGGAGGTATTATAATCGTTCAGTCCGTCTGTCTGTCACCCACTTTCATAGCCCAAAGTACTACACTCTTAAAACAAACGAGCGGTTTTAACTCGGTCTGAGTTAATTTCCACTCCTTTCCGTGCCGAAAATGCACTTCTCCTATAGGAGGGAATTTCACTCTTTTTCGGAGTGGGAGTTAATTTCCACTCCTTTCCGGTGCCGAAAATGCACTTCTCCTATAGGAGTGAATTTCACTCTTTTGTTTTAAGAGTGTAATGCTACAGGCAAGTGTGATAAGTCAAAACATTCAGGGCATCGAAATTAGAAGACATTGAAAATCTCAGAAAAAATTCCGATTTCGAAGTATTTCAATTACTAAAAAAAGCTGCAAAATTTAATGCTCATTTAAAAAACATAAGCCATTTTTTATTAGAATTAAACCACCATTGCCATTCGCAACAATCACTCTAGAAACTTTATTTCTTTTAAATAATAAACTAAAAGACATTTTTGCGACATCAATCAGTTTGAAATGACGTCTATTTCAGATTCTTTGTATGTTATGAAATGTTTTGGTTCTATTTAAAAGAGAGGAATATAACATATTTATTCTTTGAAATATAACTTAATTTAGCAAACGATAAGAAATAATTATTGTATTGTCGAAATAAAATAAATTAATAAGCCAAATTTAGCGTGTAAATGTTTAATATAGAATTAATACTGTGTTTGGCGCCTATATTCCTGCTAAACACAAATGTTGGCGGGCTGAGTGACAGATTCTGTTACAAACCTACTTGTTATACTTTGTGTCTGTCTGTGTGTACGCTTTTCTGTCCGTCTGTCCTTTGGCGGTCTGTTTTAAGTCATTTCAAACGGTTCTATTTTAGTTTTTTTTTTGGTAGAAAGGTACCACATCAGATATTCTTTTTTGCGTCGGTGTGCTTATTCTTACTACAAGAATTCAATGACCATTAAAATAACAAAAAAGTATGCTATTTTAGTTCTTGTAGAACTTCTTGTTTTTGCATAATTTTTTTCGCATGACAAGTTTTCTTACCAATCATCTTTAGTATGTTAATACATCGGTACAAATAAGCAGGAATGCAAATAGTTATTTATGCAACTAGTGTGAAAAGCAAGGCTTTTTTAAACGAGTTGAATAAATAATTTCACGAGCGAGGTACGAGCGAGTGAAATAAATTCACGAGTTTAAAAAGGCTATTTTCAACGTGTTGCCATACACATTTTTTATAATAACGTGCAAAATAGTATTTATTAAACTGGCATTATTGATTGGCTTATAAAATTTATTGGCTTATTTCATTATCACGTTCAAATGATTTGAAGGTGTTTAGTTATATTAATGATTATTTTAAAATCACTTGCAAAAAGTATTTCTTAGATTGGCATTGGAAATAAGACGCCAAATAAAGAATCACGTTCGAATAAAGAATTTTACACCAATCACAAAGCCGCCGAATAAAATATCACGCTCAAATAAAGAATTTTACACCAATCAGATGCTCGTATCTACTTTGTCGCACTAGTGCGTAAAAATAACTTTGAAACACGATTTCGTTAAAAGCATCACTTTTGTCACGATTATTGATTTGAAAAAGTTAGTTTTTTTGCACGATATTATAAAAAGACTATTATAAGTTTAATTCTACATGCGTGAAACATCTTAAGGGCGAATGAGCCCAAATGACCACGGGAATCCAAACGAAAGTGCCTCTGTGGTAATTCCAATGAGGGAAAAATGATTTTCTAAGCCCTATTTCTCCGGTTGCATTGAATATTTTTAAAAATGTTTTTTTATATGATTAATGTAGCGGACTTGCAGGTCTCTATAATCCCAATTTTTCAAAATGGTTATATATATTAAATTTTTCAAAATGGCTAAATATTTTGTGCAAATTTATTTATTGAAATTTAAAAAAAAATATTCGAACTAATTTCGAAAAGTGGGATTATAGAAACCTGCAAGTCAGCTACATTTATCATATAAAAAACCGTTTGTAAGATATTGAATAAAGCCGAAGAAATTTGGTTGCAAAATAATTTTTCCACTGGATTAACACAGAGGCACTTTGGTTCGGAGATCCGCGGTTGATCGGGTACATTCGCCTTCAAGACCATTTCACTTTATTCCCCTTGATAAGCATCTCCGTATCCTTCTCCATAGCTAGCCTACCAGTCCTCTACGCATAGCATGTTACGTTATATAATAAACATAAGCAAATACAGTCAAACTCTGTTACAACCATAGAGATAGTAAAACCGTGCGCTATCGCCCGATAGTGGCAGGGCCGGCCCCAGGGTAGGGCGATCCGGGCGGCCGCCCGGAGCGCAATGATCTAAGGGCGCCAAAATCATGGAAAATGAAAATAAATTGATAAAAAAAATTAAGTTACAAAATCAAAAATTCCAAAATCGCCGAAAATGGTTTTTAAATCGAACCGTTTAATAATCTAATGCCTCAAAAGTAATATAAATAAAAATAATTAATACAGCGCGCTACATTCAGTGCCGGATTTCGGCCTAGGCCTAGGGGCCCAGTCAGGATGGGGGCCCTTAAAAAGATAAAATCGCCTAAAATTTTGAAACTCCGAAAACCTGAAGGATTCCAATTCTGATAAAATAAAATGTGGGGCCTTTTTTTTGTTTTTTTATGAGTTGCGATATTGTGCACTCATAAATCAGTGAGGTCAAAGAAAATAAATAACAAAAACTGCCCCCCAACCCCCCGGATTTAATTTTAAACCGAGTAATTTTTTTGCGCGAATAAGATTTTATTATGCCAACTGATACCCAGACAGACGCTATTGTAGGTAATTTTCTTTTTTTTGGGAATAAAGGCGCCGATGTATCGTCCACTATACTCTACTCTCAAACAAGAAATATAAAAAATACATACAAATAAAATATTGACAAATAAAATATTGACGCATTTATTTGAATTCGCTTTTTTTTCATTGTGTTATTTTTAAGGTTTTTATTTTGCTTATGAGTAAAATCAGTGTATTACAAAACTCTATGATTACAAGTTAGGAGTTTTTGCGCGTCTTTTCTATCGTGTTCTTTTTTTAAGATAAAGATTGGATGTCATAAGCGTTAGAGCAAAATTTTGGTTAATTTAATTTCTACACTAAAGTATCTGAAGATATGCATATGTTTGTAATGAAACTTGGGCGCTATTTTTTTTATCTTTCTATTGTTTTTATCTGAATGCTTAGCATAAATCTAAGAATGGCTGTTCAGTTCGGTTTTCATACATTTTAATGGCTGTTTCATATTTAAAGCACGTTTTATAATTAATGGGAATATTTTTTATGACGTCACCTCTCTATACGGCGATTTCATTGGTTGTTTTGTTTTCTTTGACAAAGTGTTGAAACAAGCTCATTGCTTTTTTTTATACAACGGCATAAATGCATGCAATTTTTAAATTATTTCACATCGGAGATTCGCCTGTACGACGTCGAAAGTTTAATTAAACATATGAATTAGCTTCTTTTAAGTTTGAAATATTAAATCATTTAATTGTTTTTTTTTCAGCTACTTAAAACTTTTCAATATTTATAGTTATTAGTTATTTTATTGAAATGGTCAGTGAATATTATATATTTTCCGGCCATTTCGCGAAGTGGTCACGATGAATCGGCCAAAACGCGAAGTGCTTATTTAAAGAATGTCTGATTGTTTTATTTTATTAAAGAGTTAATTTGCTAATATTGCCCCTTTTGTTTTCTTTTTTAATTTAAAAGTATAAATATTATAATTTAAAAATACAACATAGACAAGATTTTAAGTTAAAATTTAAAAAATTTAATATTTTACTTTGTCTCAAATTGCCACATCCTACCTCAGCTAGTAATTTTAATCGGTTATATGGAGCCAATAAACGTGCCAATAATTTTTTCTTCCAACTTTGGCTGATCCTCTCATGCCACTTCGCGATCTGGCCGGCCTATTCCCGAAATCAAGGAAAGGTTGGACATTGACCAGCCAATTTACAGCCAATTACTTACATTGCCAGTCACTGTGGCTTCAGGGGAAAGAAGATTTTCAAAACAAAAAATAATAAAAAAAATTATCTCAGAATGATGCAGACGCAAAATCGTCTCAATGGATTGGCAATGATAGCTATAGAACACCAAATTAGTGACAAATTAGACTTGAAATCACTGGTTCGTGAGTTTGCCGAAAGAAAATGTAGAAAAGGGGCATTTTAATTACTTTAGTTAGTTAGAATATATTTATAACATGGAATATTAGTTTAGTTAGCAAGACTATATTTTAATTTTTGTTATTTTGCCTTAAGTGCAAA
Organism: Oedothorax gibbosus; assembly: GCA_019343175.1. NCBI lineage: Eukaryota > Metazoa > Arthropoda > Arachnida > Araneae > Linyphiidae > Oedothorax > Oedothorax gibbosus. Next base: position 11,021,012 of record CM033273.1, read on the forward strand.
ATTGCTTATCTTGTTATCTGATAATTGAGTTTTTAATAAAAAGTTTTTGTTGTTTTTTAAATTTTGTCAATGTTTTCTTGACTTTCTGATATGGTCGCATGAGATTTACTTAAAAAAACGGGGGGGGGGCGCAAAGTTAAGGTTTTGCCCGGAGAGCCAAAATGTCTAGGCCCGGCCCTGATAGTGGGCGATAGCGTACGGTTTTACTATTTCAATGGTTACAACCACCTCGTGTATAACAACAACTCGTTTCTAACGCCATAAACGTTGGCCCCTTGAATTATCCATAGACCTTAATGTTAAAATATCTTGCTTATAACGACAATTTTTATATTAACTCAACGGTTATAACGCAAAAAAATGTCTTTTTAAAGAAGGTATTTTTTAGGAGATTTTTTTAAAAGAAAATTCGTTTTTGCATTTAAATTCGTTTTGTCCACCAAATTATGCGATAAGTTGCCGAATTTAAAATGTATTTCTGTTTAAAAAATTATGTACCAGAGAAGGGTAAATTAAACTACTTCTAAAGCACTTAGGTTTAAACATCATTCAATATATGTTATTTTATAGCTTCAATTAATAATACGATTACATAACACGTATTTTGCATGATTTACTACACTATGTTCAACCTTTTTATAAAGTTTCTCGTTCTTAACTTCATGAACACGTTGCTTCGAAAGATCCAGCAAAGCTGGTTAAAAACCAATAACAAACAGATCCACAGAAGTCATTGCTTTAATAAGTGACATACTCCTTACAAACAACCACTTATCAACCAGAGAAAAATCCATATATGAAAGTAAATCCCCGGTAAGCTAGTATAAATGGTTGAAGGAAGGGCAAATACATTAAAAATGGCCAGACATATGAAATAATCGTGGCGACTATTCCCTGGTTTCCTCCAGTGGGTGCCGTGGTTGTTACGTCTGTGCCTGGTTGAGCCGTCGAAGAGTCGATGATTTGGCGACGCAAGCGCGCCACCAGTGGTTCTGGACTGTGGGCGGCTTCTGACAGTGCAACGAATGCTACCAGAGCTGTGACTGTCACAAGCAGGAAAATCTTTGTGTTCACCTGCAAGGGAAACTAGATACACTATTCTGCAGAACACTGTAAACAAAATTTTAATTTACGAGCATTTGCCCTTCAATTTTTATGGGCAACAGCCTTATATTTGATGCAAAACGGTCTGACCCACTAAATTAACGGCTTTATCCCTTAGAGTGGTTGAAAATTAGAGAAATTCCCGTATTTTTTCAGATTTAGCTCATCTATTAGTTATAGGAAATGATGGGCATGAGTGTTTTTTAACGGGATGTGACTGGAATCTCTGCTGCCGTTCTCTGCCCGTTATTTTACAGGGATTTTTTTAACAGTGTAGGCAGGTAAGCTGCAGTATCTGAAACCATGAATTGGACTATTTTTGTCCCGAGTTATCAATCTCTTAGCATACACTACGTGTCCAAAAAAAGTCGCAGGTGAATTTAACTTTTCTCGTTTTTAGAAGACGGTTATTGGATGAGCGTTGCAGATATTTCCATAATCTTTGTTCGATGCAAGCTCGAAACGTGGGCCCTACAATACTATATTATTTAGTTAGAAGTAAGGATAGATAAAAGCGGTAGGTGGGTCGAGAAAGTGATGTAACAGAGTTCAAAAGGGTGAAATTATTGACTAATACCTATGTAGAACAAAATGTAAAGACATAGAAGGAACTGGTGACATTGAATAACAAACTGCTCAACGCGATATCAAAAATTTGGAAAGGTGGTGGTGGAGCTCTCTGTTAGCGAAAAATGCGCCGTCGAAATTCTATTCTGAACGAACGTTACCGACGTTCTCTGAAGTTATTAGTGAAGAAAAATCGCAAGAAATCTACCGTTCAAGTCACTGAACTCTTCAACAAAATCTATTTCCAGGCGCACAATGTGAAGAGAAATTAAAAAGCAGGACTGAGAAGCTGTGTTGCAGTAAGAAAGCCCCTTTGTGAGTGGCATCCATCGACGATAAAGGCTTCAATTTGCAACGGATCGGCTCGTAAAAACTGGACTGCTAATAATTGCGGAAAGGTCATGTGGTGCGATGAGTCCCAATTTACGCTATTTGAAAACGACCACCGTGTAAGGGTTCAAAAAGAGGCACATGAAACAATAGAACCTTCATGCTTCGTTCCGACTGTGCACTGTTCCGACGGCAGTGTAATGTTCTGGGGTTGTTTATGTTCGGCTGGACTATGCCCGGGTGCACCAACAAAAGAAATCTGAACAAACTTTACCAAGGTTCTCTAGAGCTATCAGTAAAGACAAATCGCAAGAAATCGACCGTTCAACTCACAGAACTCTTCAGCAAGGGAAACAAATCCATTTCCATGCATACAATAAGAAGCTGTGTTGCAGTAAGGAAGCCCTTTGTGAGTGGCATTAATCGACGATATTGCAATCGACTGCAATTTGCAACGGATCGGATCGTAAAAATTGGACTGATAATAATTAGGGAAGTTCATGTGGTCCGATGAGTCACGATTTACGCTGTTTCAAAATAACCATCGAGGAAGTGTTGAAAGATAGCCACATGAAACAACAGACCCTACATCCATCGTTCCGACTGCGCACTCTTCTGGAGGTAGTGGCGTACGATGTCGCTCTTAACGGTCTCGTTGGGTTCCTACTCAGGTGTAGACTCTTCACTTGACTGTGGTTCTAAATTACGACGATCGGCGCCAACAGCCCTCATGTAGCTGTAGTGCGACGAAAATTCAAACTGACTTAACTAGAGACTGGAGGTAGTGTAATGATCTGGGGTTGTTACTTATCGGCTGGACTAGGCCCGGCTTTCATGTGCACTAACAAAACGAAATCTGCACAGTATCTAGATATCGTGAATGATCACATTGTGCCAGCAATTGACTTTTAAAAATGACTCAACTGGTGTATTTCAAAGCGATAAAGCCGAAGTACATCGGGCTAACATTGGGAAATTTTGGTTAAGTGAACATGATACAACTTTTCAACCCTTTATTTGGCCACCACAAAGTCCAGACCTCCATGCTATCGAGAATCTGTGGCACCACTCTTCCATCATCCATTAAAGGATAAAAGAAGGGAGAAGGAAACCTTTTGAGGGAATTATGGCCCAAAATGAAAATACTCTCCAGAAACTCACTGCAACGATTCCACGACCGACAAATGAAAGCCGTTATTGAGGCTAAAGGTGGAAAAGCAAAATACACAGCTCAAAACAATTAGGGGAGCTGTTTGCGTTCTTTTGTTAACCCTTTCAGTTCCAACTTCTTATTTTTTTTTATTCTAAAAATAAAAAAATTGGGAAATAGATTCATTATGCATCCAGAATGAAATGGTAAAAAACGGGGGGGGGGGGTAATTTTTTAACTAAAATTTAATGGGAAAAAAATTGGAATCATAACTTTTGAATAAATTATAACAATATTTTTTTTTCAAAACTTTATTTGTTTAAAAAAAAGTTAAAATCAATTTTTAAGCATCTAAGAATGCAAAGCGTGAAGAATTTAGGGTAAATTTATTTCATAAAAATGTTTTGGGAGTGAATTTTATTTTGCCATGTTTTTCATATTTTCATTTAACTAAAACAAATAGTATTTAATTCTTCAAAAGACATGATTCTTCCAGCTAACGATACATAAGTGCGAGCTGAACTTAGTGAGAAAAAAAATCAGAAGCTGATGAATCCAAATGAAGTCATTGGGGGTGAAAGTGTTTAAACCATGCGTTCCCCTAATTGTTTTGAGTAGTGTATTACGGCCTGCAACTTCTTCTTTGATACGTAGTGTACTTTTTATGGGTTACCGATTTAGAATTTTCCAGATAAATTCGCGATGTAAAAAGAAATACCAATTAATATTTCAAACTGAAAAAACTAAATCTTAAGTTTCTATGCAAATATTCAAGAAAGTCTTGTAGTAAGGAGTTACTCTTTGAACTAATGTAAAATGCCTTTTCATGCTATGCCCCTGAGCAAAAAATAAAAAGTCTAATTTGTCTCTTATGTATATGTTACTATTTTTTATGAAATTGGAGACAAATTTGGAAATAACAAGGAAATTCCTTTTTCATTTGTATCTTTGTGCACTTTTTTAAAATTTTTGTTCCTCTAGGAGAAAAGTTATAACAGTTGATTTTAAAAATTTACTTAAAAAATCACAAAGCAAGAGAGTCAAACAAATTTCGGAGGTCTTGTAAGTTTTTTCAGCGGTAAGTTTATAAGACATTTTGCATTAAAACAAATGTTAAAGTTACTATTAATCAAAAAAACAGAGCTTGCTTGTTTATTAATGGCACACAAAAAGGTATATTTTTAAATCTCAAAACAAAAAAAATCTGCTAAATCGACGTGAACCTTCTGACGAGTAAATGTTAAACATCCTTTTTTTTTAAAATAACTTTAAAAATAATATACTTTTAAATACATAATTCTTTGAAAATATGATAGTTACTACTTGAAAACAAAATATTCCGGCGAACTTTATAAAATTGAATAAAAACTTATTTTAGATATAGTAATCATATTATACTTACCATGTTTCTAATGCTCTGGACTCTGCACTGCAAAACTAAATTTAAAGTAATCCTTGGGATTAAGTTTCTGTAAGTATAAGAAAAATAACGAAGTTTTTATACTAAGTTTTTTTTTGTGTGATGAATTTCTTCTTGTTATCTTGAAAAAGACATTTAGAGGCGTAACGTTTATATTGTGATATTAATTAATTAACAGCAATGATTATCGAATTTTTCTTCGAAAAATTTCTCGATTCATTTTATTTAATTGGATGGGAAGATTCGAATTTTGCTGTATAATTCAAAACGTGGGCATATGATTTTTAACAAGCTTTTTTGGAAAACGTAGGAAGCTATACACAATTATTTTTCAAATTATATAACCTTGTATTGTGACGGTTCATAGATTATTTTTTTGGCAGGATAGTTCGCAGTTAAAGAAAATGACACATGGATGCATAATTATGAAGGAAATAACAAGTACAACCTTTTTTTCCAACGGGGCTGCGTTATTGACTGCTAAGCCTTTGCAGAGTCGGCATATTCCCCAGAACCGAGAGCCATTTTTCTGTTGCACCATCTTGGCGACTCTAGCTACAAATTTTTAAGCTTACATTACAATGAATTTGAGCTCTCTGTGATGTTAAAGTATGCCGAGACTTAATTTTGCCAAGAGACCCATTGTCAAATTTTGCCCAATTTTGCTCAAGGGATCCTTTACATGCCATATAATCATATTACATGCGTAGTACATTATGACATGCGTAGTCCGCGCCGCAGTAAAACAACCTGACATACTGAGAGCTATCAAATCCTACAGGATAAGATGACTGGGACCACGGCCTACTCAACCACTAAGACCGAAGAAGCTTTCCCAAACAAGCTCGGGGACGGAAATTTTGACGTCATAGTTCCGAGTGACGTTTTTCCGAAGATGAAGACAACCTGTCTCGAAACCTGTTCGGAACCACTCGATCACGGCTGACCATAATTTTAGGGTTCCGAATGCGTCCGAACTAGTTAGTCGATCTTCGGCACAGGTAACAGTGACGTCAAGATTTCCGTCTATGCTCATGTTTGAGAGCTTCTCTGGCCTTGTTAGTGAAATTGGCCGTGCTGGGACACGTTTTTCGACATGAAGATTCAGACGCTGCTAAAAAAAATTGAAATTTTCAAGGATTGAGAGGACATGAAGAAGAGAGAGACCAGTCACAAGATGGTTGGACAGTGTTGAGAAGGACTTGAAGGAGTTGACAGTGCAAAGATGGGGAAGTCTGGCTGCAAATCTTCCTGCCTAGAGAAAGCAAATTAATAAAGCCTTGCCCTGCACTAGGCTGTAGTTGAGGTTCGTAGACTTTCGGTATTGACTTTAATTTACATTTAGACAGGGGTTACTTTCAAAGAAAAAAGAAGCCCACCGAAACTTTCACAAATAAATAAAATCACCCTTTCCCCGCTTTATTTGGCATCTACTTAGGATTTTGAAAAATGAGAAAGTGGTTATTTAGTGTCTGGACAGATTTTTTTTAAAAAGTGTCCTCTTAAACTATTTTACTAACTTAGTAGACTTTTTTACTTTCAATTACCTAATATGAAATATAAGCTAATGAAAGTATTTCAGTGGGGGTAGAAAATGGATTTTTATTTTGTGTTTTTTTTCTACACATGTTTTAGAGTGTGCTTATTCTAAACCAGTGGTTTCGTCCGTCTGTCTGAAATCACTCTACAGTTCAAATTTGCACTTCAAATTTGGTACACGACTTCCCGGTACCTGTTGTACGTCATAATCAGTTTTTCGAGAAAAAATACGCATTCACATTCACAATGGGTATCTGCCATATTACTTTTTATCTTTTAAAGTTATTGAAATTACCTTATAAGGTATATAATTACCTTTGAATGTGTGTAATTAATTATTGAGTGGTAATCGAGACATGTAGTGTTACACACCCCTAGTTTTGCCTCACATTAGAATAAAATCCTCCCACGTTTTGTATTTCTTACAAGGAAAGGTTTTGAAGTATTCATAAGTCAGATCGGTGACGTGTCACAACTACAGATGAATATTTTGCAATTATATCTTATTCGTTTCACGTTGTCATTACAAATATACTTTAGAATGAAAACTACTTTATTTAATGTCTTTTATCAATGTTATGCATCTTTTTTTTATAAAAAAAAATTACAAGAAATACGCAATAAGACGCAAAACACAATGCAAGTCACAAATTTACATGTCAGATCGGTAACATCAACTTCGGAAACAAGTATCGGGCTGAAAACAAAATTTCCGGTAGAGAATTACGTCAATGAATCGTCCTCGAAGACTGTTTACAAAGTTGCATGATGAAACTTTAAAAAACTACGGTGGAAATACAAGTTGGAATATTAAGTTTTTTTAAATACGTTTGAGCAGCTCAGATAGCGCGCCCTAAAATAAAACAAGAAGTTCATAAAGAACTAAAATAGCCTACTTTCATGTTACTTAAATACTTACTGAAGCTCTAATCGGGAAAAAACTAGGTTCCTAAAGTAAATATCATCAACAGCCGTTTCTACACTAGATTTATACACATTAGAAAAAAAATCGAAACACAGCACCCAGCTATAATTTAAACTTCTAAAAGCCAAAATCAACTATTTTCCTTAATATTCTTTCGCAAATTAATTAAATATTATTTATCATCTGCTCGTGATTTATTTGTAGTTCGAAGAATAATTAAATATTTATTAATAACAAAAGTAATGAAACTACTCCGAACTGCATTAAAAAATAAGAAATGTAAATTAAAACTAAGCATAATTGCATGCAAAAGTATGCCTTGCTGCTTTCTTGGTAGATAAATAATGAATAATCAAAGAATCAAATTGTGCTACATTTTATGACGTCATTCCAAACTGATTCATGAAAATATTATTTTGCTTCAAATATGTTTAAATAAATAAAGTTTCTCATGCCATTGTTGATTTGGCAACAGTGATTTAAATGACTCAAAATTGAATTTCAATGCTAATTCAATGGGAAATTCGCCGACAGATAGTAGATTTATGTCCGTCCGGACGTACAGACAGACGGACAAAAAGTATGAAAGTTGGGTATCTGAGGTCATAGCTTTCTAACAAAAAAAGAATTTTTAAGATCCGATGGATAGAACCGATTTTGGAAGGGGAGTACGGACAGACGGAAAGACAGACAGACAGATGGACATCAATCGCATTTCAATACCTACAGTGATTTAAATGACTCAAAATTGAATTTCAATGCTAATTCAATGGGAAATTCGCCGACAGATAGTAGATTTATGTCCGTCCGGACGTACAGACAGACGGACAAAAAGTATGAAAGTTGGGTATCTGAGGTCATAGCTTTCTAACAAAAAAAGAATTTTTAAGATCCGATGGATAGAACTGATTTTGGAAGGGGGTAGGACACGACAGAAGACGGACAATCAGACCAGCACAGATGTCAATCGCTATTTTTCAATAATCTTTCGAATTAAAACAAATGAAAAGTAATGCTAATTCAATGAAATTCGACTAATAGTAATATTATTTATACGTACAGTAGATACATATATATATATATATATTATATATATATATATATATATATATATAATATATATATATATATAATATATATATATATATATATATATATATATATATAATATATATATATATATATATATATATTATATATATATATATATATATATATATATATATATATATATATATATATATATATATATATATATATATATATATATATATATATATATATATATATATATATATATATATATATATATATATATATATATATATATATTATATCGAATTATAGTTTTCGTGGACGTAAAGAAGACAAAGTTATTAACAGTTTTAAAAATACGAGAAATAAAAAAAAATCTTATAAATTAGTCAGATAGGTAATGTTTAGAAAATTTATATTTGTTACCGAAATGTGTGTGTGTGTGTGTTTCCTTAACCGATATTTCGTAAACATGTGCTCAAGACGTTTTAGCATGGCTTATAGCTATATTTTGAAGTTTTAATAGAACTAAACTTGTTTTTCTATCAACAATATACCATTTTTGAAATTGGTTCGATTATTTTTTTATGTATAATTATTTATTGAAAATTAAAAATATATATATATGCGAACCAATTCCAAAAAGTAAGACATTTATAAGCTACATTTATAAGCTAAGAAGCTACATTTATAAGCTACATTTATCATATAAAACAAACCGTTTGAAAAAATATTCAATACATCAGCCTGAGAAATGTGGCTTAAAAAATATTTTTTGCATTGGACAAACACAGAAGTAATTTGGTTTGGAGTCCATTCTCCCTTAAATCCTCGTCTGCAGAGAAACAATAGGTCATTGCATCAGGACCATTAGGAAAATTGTTTGATTGTGGGTTTTACGTTAATGGGCGTTTCGTCCATCGTACAATCTTCCTCTTTTACCCGGACTTACACAGGGTGGCGCAAATAAAAGTGGCCCCGGCTTTGAGCTACGAATGCAGGGAGATGTTTGGCGTCGAATTCATAACTTATTCCAGCGCTTCACTTGGCATACCTGTTTTTTCATTAGTTGGTTTGGTTGTTACTAGACTAAAGCTGCACATGGACTGTTTGGGTGTTCAGATCTTAGTGCAAGTGTTCGTTGATCAGATCAGTGAAGATGGCATAACTACTGGCAAATAATTCGCCAAGCGCCTGTTTGGGTTTAATGTTGAAGCGATCAATGACTTCATTTGGCAAACCTGGATTTGCATTGGTTTTGGACTTAGAAGTAGGGATAAGATAGGAAATGCTACCCAAAGAGTTCTATAGTAGGGAAGAAACTGAACCCGGCAACAGCACCATGGACCAACACGGAGACAATATAGGGTGGCATGTGGGGCCCGATGGCCGAGTGGTTTGGATCGCAGGCCATAACGCTAGCAGTCCGCGCGCTGTAACAGGTGCGGGTTCGATTCCCGCCTTTGCCCTGGGTGTACTCCCTTTCTCAGTATCAAAATTATAATTGCCGAAGATCAATATCTGTATTCAATTTTTTTACAATATATTAAACGATAAAATTGATTGTCCTTATATACTACAAGAATTTAATTTGTTTGTTCCTAGCTATATTACAAGAAATAAATATATTCTTAAAGAACCTTTTTCTCTAAAAACTATCTTAAAAATCAGCCATATATACAATTTATTAAACTGGTTAACAAACTCCCAGTAAACAGTGAATTATTTTTTGACAACTTTGCGAAATTAAAAAGAGATATTTTATCGTTGGCCTTATAAATACTTTTTTTTCTATTCCTGTTCTTCATTATAAACTCTTTGTTGGTGTGTGTTTTATTCAATTTTAATGCATTTATTTTTTTTAAATTTTAATGCTTGTATTTTATTCATTTTTTAATGATTGTATTTTATGGATTACAGATATTATTTATCAATGTTTGTTGTTTATATTTTATTCGATTTTAGTGTCTTGCCTCTGCTATGTAATTGGAAATTTTCTTTTCTGTATAGCAGTCTTATAATAAATAAATTAACTAGCACTTTTGCCACTCTATTCGGGCTCCGTAGTGAGCCATGGCTGCCGATGGCAGCTCAGTACGAGTCGTTCCTCTACCCTACTATAGAATTCTTTGATACTACCAAGACGGGCCACTTTTATTTGCGCCTTCCTGTAGGACAGGCTGCGGCATAAGAACTGACGAAGCCCCACCTTTGGTAGTACTTAATAGTAATTGATACCATTTAAATTTTTAATATCTTCCCTTTTCCCGTGTTTGAATGCTTCCGACTATCAGAGTGCCATGAATGAGAGGTTGGACAATACACACAATGCCCATTTGCCATTATACGATGTGCGAAAAACAAACATAAGAAATTAATCTTGTAATTCAGTCTGTCAAAGTAATGGCACAAATTACAAGGAGTCACACACAACTGGTCTCGGGTCTTCAACTGAATGAAATTTGTCCGAAAAGAGCCATGAGTATCCATTAAATGGGAAAGGGAACGGTTGGCCGGGTCTGCAAACCGAAATATTATCTCTGTCTTATACCACTTTTTGTCCCGGTAGGACTAATTCGTCCGGTAGGACTAATTCGTCCGGTAGGCCTAAATCGTTTAAGTCAGCTACAGTTATTATATTAAAAAAACTAGTTAACAAAAATGTCTCAATGCAGCCGGAGTTATTTGGCTTGCAAAATTATTTACTTGGATTAACATAGAGAGAAGACTGGTTTGCACCACGGTTTGGTTGATGTCCGTTTGGTTCTTTTCTGTGTAACACAGACCAATTAACATTCGCTGCCTGCCAGACAAACATTTTAATTCCGACCTAGGCAACTTCTATCGCGTCCCCAAAATTACTAAGCGCCGACGGAAATAAACATACCCTAGCTACACAAAGGGGAACAAACGGTGACTATGCAAAGTATCTGATGATTCACTTGTGCTGATTACGAGTCATTACATAGATTGACGGAATCGCGGCTGCTTCGCCGTTGAATGTTGACGGAATCTGCAAATAGCTGACTGGCTGAATTTTTAACAAATAGCTGAATTGTTAACTAACCTAATCTATATATATAAAAGGCAAAGTCCTGACTGACTCACGTATCAACGCCTAGCCAAAACTATTGGAGGTACAGCTGCCAAATTTTAGGAAAATATTCTTTTTATATTGTAGGCGTCATTTAAGAAGCGATTTTTCGAAATTCGAACCCAAACGGGTGTAGGATAGCAAAACGTGAGCCGATTAGTGAATCAAGCGATTTAAATAAAACCATTTTACAACGCTTGTCTCATAGAAAACTGATTAAAAAAGTAAGAATTCTTATATATTTAAAACAAAATTACTAAAATATCTTTAAAGTGTACTTATTTATTCATAACTATCTATTCTACATTAAATACAACCAACAAAATTTTTATAAATCACTCCAGTGAATTAATGCCAGCTAATTTGGTATCTTGCCACACTGTGGGGCGGCTGGAAATTTTGCTCTAAGACTGCGTCACGTTATTGCTGCTGATGGCGGATATGTGGAAAATATCGTAGTATGAGTAAACCCATAATTTTCTTATCCTTTATTTACGTTTGTTGGCTAATTTATATCAGGCATGAAAGTGCAAACTAATAAAAAAGGCTGAACACTGAATTCAATATTTTTTGCACTATCGGCGTAACGACGTACAAACCAATTAGAAATTTAGTTATATTATTTCCTTAAAATACACACATAGAAAATAATGCTTAAATAATGTAATTTAGTTTTACTTTAAAACTGTATATATCGATGCCATATTAAATCATATTTAATAAAAAAATCTGATAACAATGAATTACTCTTACTAGATAAATTTAAAATCATAACACAATTACCATTTAAGAGTTTAGAGTTTAGATCATCCCATTACGTTGCAAGCAGGGTTCTATTTATTAAAAAAAAATTTCAAAACTTTCAAAAAAATTCTTGACTACCTCTTTGGGATTGAAATCCCCAACTCTTGGTCTTTCAATACACATCCTTATTAACATGGTTCATACTAAGTTAGAAAAAAAAATTCAAACACTTTTCAAAAAAAAATTCAAGGACTCGAAATTCACTAACAACCTGAATATATAAAGCTTCTATAAGTGGACACTCCATTTCTTTTAAAACTAGAATTTGTCTAAAATCAGAAACCACAGTATAGGCAGAAAGTAGAAAAAAAAGCTCAAACGTAAACAAAAAGTATTTTTTAATTAGAGCTGTTCTTGTGATTACGACTCACGGACACTGAGTCAGACACTTGATCAGAAGAAAATATTCTGGTGGTTCGACTTGGCCTAAACTGGAGCTACAAAAGTAACGAGACACTATTCCGATCAAACAGAGCCAGAGAACTGTCAATTATTTTGATGCAATGTGACGCAATCGGTAGGTGAAAATTACTAGACAGCAAAATAAGTAAACCCGGAAGCTTTATCGGACTCCTCTTCTAATGGGAGATTGCAATAGCTGGCCGAGATTTAAAGAAAACTTAGTGTAATCTAATCTTAAATCATCTTCACATTTTAATTAAAATTTGTATCTTCATTATAAGAATCTGTTATTCGAACTTATTGTTTATTAAAATTTAAGTTTAGTTTCACCTAATTACGGCGCAAAGAAAAAGTAAACTATTCGCAAGTTTGTTTACTTTTAAAGCAAATTGCGATACCGCTTTAATCGAACCCTGGTTTCAAAAGTGCACCACTTGTTCAAAAAATTAGCCATCGGACTCCGAAGTTAACTTAGTGAGAAATCGGTTTATCGGCTTTTAAAACTATCGGTATGCCGATGGAAACCGATGTTTTTTTTTATAAGAAAAAATAATAATATTTCGAACTCAAATTAAATGAGATCGTAACCGAGTTTTTTCAGAGACGTGTTTACGATGATCGCATTTGAAATATTTTCCAATTCTTAGCATAATTGCAGTTACGTCTAGTTATTTTTATAATATAGTTTTGTTTCAAGACGGACCATTGAACCAAACTTATACGAATCGTAATATTTATTAGTTCGCATCGAAATCGCACTAGTAGTGACTCGTTATTTTTATAGTTTTAGTTCAAACAGACCTACCAATCAAACTTCAACACCTCGTAATTTATGCTTATTTTGAGGTAAAATCGGACTCTTATTTTTATAGTTCAAGGACCAGTGAACCAAACCAGACCTCAATGCCTCGTAATTTTTGCTCGATTATTTGCGGTGAAATGGCAATAGATTCCGTTATTTTTAAAGAGTTCAAGAAGGATCGGTCAATCAAACATTGACGTCTCGTAGTGTTTTGTTTTGTCTTAGACCCCCCCCCCCCCCCCCCATATATAAGGGTGACAATTTCTCAACGGTTTTGCATCGATCTCAGGATCAGCCAAAATGAGATTAAAAAAGGCGGATTTCCGCCGAAAGGCGGAAAACTTTCATGCCTGTTATATGCTAACACATGTACAAATTTTTGAAGGGTCGATTCTTATTATAGGATTGACCCATACAAAAACAATAGCAGAACCACTACACATACATGCACCTTTAAGCCATACAAACCCTCCTTTATGCTATTTACTAATTTTCTGTCCTTTTATTAATATAAATAAGCAAATTACAATAATTGCTATGTATCGACTGATGGCCAACATCAAGTTTTGTAACAATAAATGCAACAACCTATCAAACTGAACAGCCTCCTAAAAAAGATATGTGTTGAAAACTTGTTGAACCTGTAATTTTAATCAGATGTAAATTCAACCAAACCAAACTAAAAGTACTACATTCTTGTGCAGCACAAGTGCAAGCTTTCATGCACGACCGAAATTGCGGCCAATTATTTAGCCGTTTTTTATTGGCGGAGGCCGGGTAAATATTTCGGAATTGCATCCTTTAAAATTTCCGGTCAATTTTGGAACACCCTGTAATTTGATTAGCTATTTATGTTAAAACTTGCGTTAAAATTCTCTTACAAATGATTAATTTTGGATAATCATACAACAAAATCAATCTAAAAAATATTTGGTGTAAGGCTATATTTAATCAAACCATATCCAAAATGCATTTTAAATGTTTTGTTAAATGCTTCATTAAACCTCACCCAAGTTCATACACACCTCAATTTTTCATGAAAAAAACTCGCCAATTATTTTAGTTTTCTTCTTACTCCGCCTACAACATTAATCACTACACGCCAACTTGGCCACCAATGATCATAGAGATAAGAAGATGGAGATGCTACCGAGCAAAAAACAATACAAAAACCGGTTCGACAAGTGAAGCCGTCGATTGCTTTGTAGTAAGCTCAAAAAACGCTCTCGGCGAAATATTTGGCGCGATTTTAATACAGAGAAGTTTGCAAAGGCTTACTACATCGACTTGGCGATTTCTGACTATCTATTAAAAACAATTACAACGCATTTTTCTTACCTGTGAAGGAAATTGCTACCATCTTGAATAAATTCAGACCTTGTGCTCCAGCTTACAACTGTGCAAGTAGCCATTTTTTTAATAACGCTTTTTAAGGGACAAAACGGTACGTTTCAGCATGAACTAACATTGAGTAAGCGGTTTGTTTGGGCTTACTAGGGTTGCTAGGTTACTTTCTGACGACTTCACTTTGCATCTCGCCAAGCATCTTCTTAACTCTATATGCTAATGATTATTCATAAGGCACAAGTCGAGTGTGGCGAGAAAAACAAAACATTTTCGTAGCTTTTTTCACGGCAGAGGTGAACTTTTGGCGCCTTTTGTGAAAGATGCATTCTATAGACAGGTAATTGAATCTCGCGGTTAAGATGTTAAAGAATATCATCCTATTGTTTTTCACGTAATTTTTAAAAAGCACGAGAAAGACACAATGAGCCTCAAATTCTTATGCTAACAATGTAATTTAATGTATTTAATATTTCTAGCTATCTTTCTATGTAGAAAATATACACATCCTACTCGTTACAAAAGCTAAGTCGTTAATGGCTATAGCTAAGCCATTAACCACAACTAGTAACACCATTAACGGATTCATTTCCGAATAAAAACGTTCCCAATCGTGATTATTTTGTTAATTATAGATCATATTAAGATAAAACAACCCTTAAAATGAATGTTTTGTTAACGTTCCTGTTACAATATAATTTATTTTCAAACTTTTAAGAACTGCAATGGGCTTGTTTCAACACTTTGCCACAAAAAACAAACTAACCAATAAAATCGCAGTTCGGAGCACCTGACGTTATCAAAAAACCAATGAGCTTGTTTCAACACTTTGTCAAAGAAAACAAAACAACCAATGACATCGCAGTATGAAGAGTGTGACATCATAAGAAATATTCCCATTGTTCGATAGAAGAATAACTGAAAATCACTTTCAGCATTTGATTGTAGGTATTAGCCGTTAACTTGTATAGGAATGACGTTGCACGAGTGGTCAGGAACGATTTTGGAGCAGTAAAATTTTGTAGCTTCCACACTACGTTTATAACGTAAAATGTGGAAGGTATTATAATCCTTCAGTCCGTCTGTCTCTCCGTCACCCACTTTAATAGTTCAAACTACAAATGCTACGGACAAGTGTGATACGTCAAAAAATTCAGCGCATCGAAATTAGAACACATTGAAAATTTCAGAAAAGAATTAGAGTTTGAAGTACTTCAATTATCTAAAAAACTGCAAAATTTAATGCTCATTTAAAAAGCATAGGAAGCCATTTTTATTAGAATTAAATCACCATTGCCATTCGCAACAATCGCACGAGAAACTTTAATTCTTTTAGACACTAAATTAAAATAAATTTATTTTTGCGACATCGAACAGTTTGAAATGACGTCAAATATATTTCACTACAAGATTCTTCGTATGTTGATATGAAATATTTTCATTCTATTTAAAAGCGAGAAACATTACATATTTATTCTTTAAATATAGATTAATTTTTGCAAACGATAAGTAATAATTGAATTTTCGAAATAAAATTTAAATGAAACTAGTTACATTTAGCATAAAAATGTTTAATATAGAATTAATGCTGTGTTTGTCGCCTTTTTACCTGTTAACCCGCTTCCACACAACAGTTGTGTTTAAGTGACAGATTCTGTTACAAACCTACTTGTTATAAATTTACAAAGCTTGTTATGGGGCATTCATAACACAAAAATATGAGTATTTTCAGCATAGGGTATTTTCAGCATATTTTCCGAGCTTCTTCAACATACATTAAAAGGTTTTTTTTTTAATTCCTTCGGAAACATTTTTTTAAATATAGATTTGTTAGAAAAGCATGTCTATATATGAATAGGATTTTACTGAGGTTTTTTTAAGGATATTGCCATTTCAAAACATTAGAAATGGCAATAGGTCTTTGCGACTGACCCTCCTTGAAATTCAAAACGAAAAGCAATAATGTAAAAAAACTGCACTAAGATTAGAACGTAAGTACTGTACTGAGAAGACGATATTTGTCTTCTACTTCATAATAATAGGTTTTAGATTTCAAGTAAGATGTTGACCTTTAACCATTGACTTTATACGCTTTATACCGAAACATGATAAGAGATGCTTGCTTATGGGGGGGGGGAGGGGGATAGAGAATAGAGATATTGAAAGCAGTAATTTATACTAGCGTCATCAATAAACTTGTTAGTCGCTTGTTATTGCTTTCAATTACCTTATATGAAAGGTACCTTGAAACCTTAATACCTTAAAACCTTAATAAAATAACCTTATATAAAGGTAATGAAAGTATTACGATGAGGTTGAATATCCGAAATGAAGATTTTGTGTTTCTACACATTCTGGAGGGTGCAAATTTTAAAAAAGTGGTTTTCGGACATTGGTCTGTCATTCACCACTCTGTCTGACGTCATGAGCTTTGAGAAAATTGCGCATGCGCAAGGTGTAGCTGCATAGAACATTTTATGTTTTAAAAGTATTGAAATTACATTATTATTGGGTAAAATATAATTTCCTTTTAACGGATTAATTTATTGAGTGGTAATTGAAAATCTTAATATAGTTAGTCTTAATAGTTTTAAAAAGAATATAAACTTTTATATTCGGTCTACTTGTTACTGTTCGTCTATGTTGGACATCATGCCTAGTAATATTTTTTGGTCAGTTCAAAAAAATTACGAGTTATGACATCCAACAAAAACGGTAACAGATGGTCCGGAGGAATTGTTTCTGAAATTCGGATAATCAGCAACACTTCGGATAATTGAAGTCCTACTGTAATGAAGTATGGTAGCTAACAGCAGATGTGACTTTAAATTTCAGGAAGGAAGGGGTCTAAATATTTAAGTGACCGGAATGATATCCTTCCGATATCATTCTGACACATGGATATCAGATCGAGAGGCAATCGCATGATATTATGGGTTTTTGAAAAGATTTTGGGAAAATTTCAAAGTTTGTGCAATTTTAACTTGAATTTGTAAGTGTATAATAAAGAAGGTGGAGAGGCAGTTCAAATAAAACGGCGTTTTGCTATAAAAAAAAAGACAATCTAAAGCACACACAAAACCATATAATTTCATCTTTTCCACTAATTTTGCCGGCTTTTCTTTGAGCTTTTTTGCTTCAGTGGAAAAAAAATTCATTCGCCTACGCTCTGTAAACAAAATAAAACGAGTTAACTGATTTTAAGTACGGATACTTACGATAATTGTTTGACAAAGTTGTTACTGGCATTTTTATCGGAAACTTGATTTAAATGTAATTTTTACCAGGGTATTGGTTTCGAAGAATTAACGTTGTACTAAAGGTAAACGACGGCAATTAGCCACGGGTCACGTAATTTTAAACCTTGATCAATAATTCAATGAAAAATATCTTCATACTATTAAATTGAAAGTGAGTATTAAAATTTCGCTGCGTAATTGAAACATATTCGTCATTTGCTAATGTTTTGTTTGTTCAAATAAACTTAAACAGAAAGTTTATTTAAACACAAATTTTTCTTGCCAATCATCGTTACTGAGTTAAAAATAAATTACGTTTTGAATTCCTATCGTATAGTTGCCGCCAACCAAATAAGAACAGAACAAGTGTAAATGTTCTACGAAGAGGATCCTTCCGCAGATGTAAATATTACCATTCAAAACAATATAATTTATTGAAATATATCTTAAAAATCATGAATTTCGTTTAGGATTCATTAAGTACAGGCCAAGTATTGTAATATTCAATAAATTTTTCTCAACAAAACTTGTTAATTTAAATATTTGTGAAAATATTCATTATGTTGATTTCAACCAATTATTCCCTTCGTTCGGTCGAGATACAACGAGATTGTCACACTTACGAGATTGTCACACTTACGCATCAAAAAGAGTAGATTATAGAGTTAAGAAGAAGATATAGAGATGCTGCCGGGTAAAAGCCAATTCAAAAACCAGTTCGCCAAGTGAAGCTATCGATCGCTCTGTAGTAAGCCTAAACAGTAAACAAACGTTCGCGGCGAACTACACTGCTCAAAACAATTAGGGGAGCGCTTTGCGTACTTTTGTTAACCCTTTCAGTTCCGTTTTATTTTTTATTCTAAAAATCTAAAATTTGTGAAATAGATTCATTATGAATCCAGAATGAAATAATAAAAAACAGGGGGGGGGGAAATCTAATTTTTTAACTAAAATTTAAGGGGAAAAAATCGGAAGTATAACTTTTGAATAAATTATAACAATAATTTTTTTCGAAACTTGACTTGTTAAAAAAAGTTAAAAGCAATTTTTGAACATCGAAGAATGTAAGCGTGAAGAATTTAGGGTCAATTTATTTCATAAAATTTTTTGGGAGAGAATTTTATTTTACCATGTTTTCCATATTTTCAATTAATTAAAACAAACATTATTTAATTCTTCAAAAGACATGATTATTCCTTCTAACGATAAATAAGTGCGGGCTCAAGTTAGTGAGAAAAAAAATCGCAAGCTGATGATTCCAAATGGAATCATTGGGGGTGAAAGGGTTTAAACCATGCATTCCCCTAATTATTTTGAGCAGTGTATTTGGCGTGATACTGCCGTGGAGTTTGTAGGCTTACTACATCGACTTGGTGATTTCTGGCTCTCTTATAACAACTGTAATTGCACAACGCATTTTTCTTACCTGTGAAGGAGAATTATCCCCATCTTGTATGAATTCAGATATCGTGCTACAGCCTACAACTGCGCGAAAAAATTATTTTTTTGATTCTTAGCCTACTTTTCTTTTTTTAATTCGAGCAAATTAAAAATAATGAAAAAGTAGGTATTGACATGCTGATGATGTCCGTCTGTCCGCACTTCCCTTCCAAAATGCTAGGCGAATGCCTAACCGATTAGACTGGGGAGCCCAGTCGGTTAGGCATTCGCCTAGCATGCAAAAGGCCCCAGGTTTGAGTCCGGGCATCGCCAAAATAACTGCCGAACCTATAAACGGCCCGTGCAGCCAAAATGTGCGACGAATAATATCCCGTGTAGAGGGAGTGCACGTTAAATATCCTTCAAAGTCCTAACGCTGCGTACGATGTCGCCCTTAACGGTTGCGTTGGGTGCCTACTCAGGTGTCGGCTCGTCACTTGACTGTGGTTCTAAACTACGACGCCCGTCACCAATAGCCCTCGTGTAGCTCTAGTGCGACGATAATTCAAACTAAACTAAACCTTCCAAAATCGGTTCTATACGTCGAATCTTAAACACTTTTTTGTTAGAAAGGTATGACCTCAGAGACCCAACTTTCATACATTTTGTCCGTCCGTCTGTCTGTCTGGACGGACATATGTTTGTCGGCAAACTACCCATTGAATTACCATTCAAATTTAATTTTAGGTTATTTAATTAAGGTTTAAAATCTTTGTTGCCACGTCAACAAGGGCTTGAGAAACTTTAAAAATAATATTTGAAGCAAAATTTATTTTTGTCATAAATCAGTTTAGAAAGACGTCATAAAATGTAGTACAATGTTAATCTTTGTTTTGTTCATTATTTTTTTACTAAGAAAGCTGCAAGGCATTACATCTTTAACGTAAAAATATGATTATTTTTAATTTACATTTCTTATTTTTTTAGAGCAGTTTGGAGTAGTTTCATGTTTTGATATTAATAAATATTTAATGATTCTTCGAAGTACAAATAAATTAGCAGCGTATTAATTTTATTTGCTAAAGAAAATGAATGAAAATAGTTGATTTTGGCTAAAAGTTTAAATTGCAACTGTGTACTGCTTTTGGCAATTTTTTTTTCTAATGTGTATAAATCTAGTGTAGATGCGGTTCTAGGTAAAAGTTGCCGCCAACCGTATAGTTGTTCTTTTCTACTGTTACCAACAGAAAATATTTAAGTAACACCAAAGTAGGCTATTTTAGTTCTTTTTGGACTTCGTGTTACCACTTTCTAATTAACAAAACCATGCGTTTTAGAATTTACGGTTTGTGTGTGCTTCCTAGGGCTGCTTGGCGACTTTCTGGCGGCTTCACATTGTTTCCCGCCAAGCTCCATCCTTTCTATGGACTAGATCAGGGGTTCCCAACCTTTTTGCCCCTGCGTACCACTTAACTTTTTGAGAAATTTTGGCGTACCACCAGACCTAAATATTTTAATAAACGTATAGTATTTACTCTTCTAAAAGTGTTCAAAGGCTTTTTGAACTTCATATTTAATAGTTAGATAATTGTTTATTTATAACATGCTTATAATAAAGCAGAAATAAAAAGATTAAAAGAGTATTAATTTACAGTTTTATTTATTACCCATAGGTCTAAAAACATAAAAAAAATAGTAAAAACTCAGCAAAAAAATTAATCATCATGCAAAATATACTTTTATAGTGCGAAACTTGTTGTTGTTTGCCTGTGATTAAAATACCAACATTAGGAGTAATAGAAGTTATCTTCACTCTTAAGTCCTCTTCGACACTTATTCTGCTTCTATGTTTATTTTTTATGTACAAGAGTTTAGAAAATCCACTCTCACACGAGTAACTCGTAACAAATGGCATCAAAAATAGCAGAGCTTACCGGAAGATCAAAGGGTACTGGGTTTTACATTCGATCCAGAATTCAATTAAAGATTTCTCTTCAAACTAATGTTAATTTTAAAATAGTGAGTAATATGTTTGCGTGCTCACTGTTCATGCGTACAGAAGCTAACAATAGCATAATGTTGCTCGCATTACTCACGCGTACCACCTGAAATTTTCCCGCGTACCACCAGTGGTACGCGTACCACCGGTTGGGAACCCCTGGACTAGATCAAGAAAAATTGTTCTTTAACTGTTTCTCTCCATTGAGCAAACAAACAATAGCCCACGTGAGTAGCCCACTTCCAGTTCATAAATAAGAGAGATCTAAAATATCGTTTAGAGGCTGAAAAAAAGATTTAATAGCTACATTTGAGCAATCTAACCTTGCCACCCTGTCTCAACGAGTTATAGACTGCCGTTGAATGACATCACACCTATATAAATGATTCCACAAACAATGTGGTTAAAGGATACTTTAAATCAATTTCATGGTTACATTTAGAGTATGACGGAGAGGTGGTCATAAAACGACGCCCTTTTAAACAATTGTTCTTCCGAATTTTCCACTTTTTTTTTAAAAACGTCAGTTAAAAGTTAAGCTTTGAACTTTCGCAAAGCTTTAAAAAGGTGGAAGATTGCCTGATTACTAATAACCCATGTTCCAATAGAATAGACCATGTGAAACTTTAGTGCAATCTTAATTTAACAAAAAAAGACTACAATAAAATTGATTAATTTTACCGACCACGCATTCGTGGCAGTCTGAGTCTGGTCGAAAAAATCAGAAAACTGTCAGAAAAGATAATAATGAATCCGCTATTACATTAAGGGGAATGGGCGCGCTGAACCGGGGGTCTCCAAAGCAAAGTGCATCAGTGTTAACCCAATGGCGAGAAAAATATTTTCTCTGCCACATTTCTCCGGCTGTATCGAATACTTTTGTAAGCGGATTTTTTTATGTGATAAATGTAGCTTACTTACAGGTCCCGACCTTCCCCCTTTTTGAAATTGGTTCGAATATTTTTTTTTTAATTTTCAATAAATAATTCCACACAAAATATTCGAAACAATTTCAAAAGTGGGAATATAGAGACCTTGTCTACATTTATTATTAAAAAAGACCGTTTGTAAAAATATTCAATACAGCCGAGAAATGTGGCAGAGAAAATAGCTTTTTCGCCATTGGATTATCACTGAGGCACTTGAGTTTGGAGACCCGCAGTCCAGCGCGCCCATTCTCCTTTAATTAATAATAATTTTAATCCTATTAAAAAAAATTATATCTTTCTGCCCGTTTTCGGATGTTCTCTGAATTTCATAAAAATTTAATGAAATACATTTCATTAAATGTTATTATTCCGAGGAAATGCTTGTTATCTCCTGCTTTTTGTGCTTTTGGCTTCCACACTACGTTTATAAGTGGAAGCTTCCATAAAGGCTATGTCCGTCTGTCCGTCATCTTCACAAAACGAATCACAAGTCTCACAAACACGTGGTATGTCATATTAAAGCAAAAAAAATAGGCAAGCGTTATATCCTAAATTTTATTAAAAATTTAATTAGAAGTATATTTGGACTTTAACTAAAAATTTAATCTACATTTTAAACAAGAAATTTAAAATTTTATACAATATTTCAAAATAATATATAGTTAAATGTTATGATAGCTCCGCTAAAAGTTTTAAAGCAAAAATTAATAATTATTTCCAAATTTCAAAAAAAATTGCAAACGATAAAGAATTAAATCTGCGAAACAAAAATTAATGAATCTGTTTAATATTTGGCTTTTAATGTGTAGAACTAGGCCGCGTGAGTCAATTTTCTTCTTAAATTGTATAAATAGTGTATTAAAGTGGTTCTAAGTAACATTTACTGTTTGCTAAATTTTACTTGTTTGCTGGTCTACCAGCTACCAGCTATTTAACAACAACAAGCTATTAAACAAGTCTACCAGCTATTTACCAACCCAAAAAACAGCAAAATTTGTAGACGTCACTTAAAATATTTCATTTTTAACATCATTTGTAAATAAATTAGCCTAATATCAAAGTAATGAAATTGTATAAACATACGAACTCATTTGTGTCAATAAATTAAATGAAATAAAGTTAGCGGCGTTAAAAAATAAAAGTTTTTTCCCTCATATATGTATCTATGTACCAGTAACGTACAGCGGTGGTAATACAATGTTTCAAAAAAAAAGTTATTCCAGATGTTGCTTATATGATAAGTTCCGTAACAGCAGTTTATAACCTTGTGTTCTGCAATAAATCGTCATCCAACTTTCAACATAGTTTTTTATTACGCTATAAATTAATAATGAATGAACATTTCTAACTCTAACAGATGGAACGATGAGAAAAGCGATTTGCATCTATCAACGTGCGCCATATATTATTCGATTTAATTGACGTGTTTCAGGAGAATTCGTTCACAATGGGGTTGTTTCACGGAGGATCTGGCAATAGCTCCGCGGTCTTGTTTTCCTGTCTCTCGAATTACTTTTGTTTTGGTTTAGTTGGTTGGTTGGTGGACCTATATTCAGGTTAGTGTGCTTGGTCAGCACACAAACCTGATTATCTCTACCAACCAACCAAAACAAAAGTAATTCAAAAGACAGGAAAACAAGACCGCGGAGCTATTGCCAGATCCTCCGTGAAACAACCCCATAGCTTTCATTCCTATGGACATGTTTCAGGACGCGAGTGGCAACAGTTCCCAGGATATTGTTTTCATTTTTAGTCCATCTAGAATTACATTTGTTTTGTGCAATACTGTATTTTCTTACCTTACTAAAACGAATGCTGTGTACAAAGTTTTCTTTCAGTAGAACTGCAAGATTTTCTCTCTTCATGAATCACGTTAAATTGCTGTCCAATTATTTCGCTTACTTTTTCCGCATAAGACAAAATATCACCGAAAACGAAGTTTCCTCACAAAAATTTTAGTCGAAACGAAACCGATAACATTTAATAAATAGCAGGAATAAAAACACTTTGCACGTGAAGAACTCTCATTTTGAGAGTGAAATCGGAACAACCAATGAAATCGCAGGAAAGCAAAAATGAAAACAGGATAGTTACATCATTTGCAATAACATCATTCTTCCATCGGACAGGTGCTCCGATTGGTGCTCGGTTCCCACGTGACATTGATTCCTTAATCGAAGCTCAAGAAAGAATTTTTCATTTGTGTTGCCACTCAAGATCTGAAACATTCCCATTGCGGCTTAATGGATTCAATGGGCCCGTTTCATGTCGTGAGTGGCAGCAGCTCCAGCGGTTTTGTTTTCATGGTCGATCTGTGGCGGTTCACCACACACGCAACCTCAATATGCAATCAACAACTAGGTGGCGCTGATTTACAGCCACGTTCCTACCACTATTCCAGATTACAACGTTAATAGTAGTATATAAGACGAGGTAACTCATCTCCACCTTGAGGATCCTTTTGGTAGACTGTGGGTTACTGAGGCCGCTACAGTGGTGACCCGGACGTGATCGTCACCCACTCCAACGATGCTCCTGCTACGATGCGCTCAACCACGGTTGCTACTCGCTGCTAATGCACTCAACGCTGCACACAACTCAACTCAACGGCTGGCACGCAACTCAACCGCAGCTCAACGCACAGCGAAGCAACCCGAGCACGGTTCCTTACCTCGTTGTTTCTTGGAGGGACGTTGTTTGGACCACACACGCAACCTCAGCAATCAACAACTTGGTGGCGCTGATTTACAGCCACGTTCCTACCACTATTCCAGATTACAACGTTAAGTATATAAGCCGAGGTAACTCATCTCTACCTTGAGGATCCGTTAAGTAGACTGTGGGTTACCGAGGCCGCCTACAGATCCTTCTAAAATACATTTGTTTTGGTGGTTATTTGATCTAATTATTTCTATTTAATATTAAAAAAATATATTGGAATTGCCAAATAAATTTGGAAAGTATATTGTCATAGCGATTTTTTTCTCTTATTGTTCGCTTCGTCGTCTTGTTCTTTTTACGTTATGTTGTAATCTGTAGATTAGTTTTATCTAAATACTAAAAAAAAATGGTTAAATACAAAATATTCGCTAAATATAAAATATCCTTAATACTTAATATCGGTTTTTACTATGTATTGAGAGTGAAAAAAAACCAATGAAATCGCGGGAAAGCAAGATTGAATACTGGAAACTTTTCTGGAAAAAACTGGATTTTCTCAAAAACCTTATTATGACGTCCGGCTGTACTAAAATCTAGTGTACCAAATGTGAAGTCTCTAGCTCTTTTCATTTTCCAGCATCACCTTTAAAACAAAGAGTTCTATGGCAATTACGTTTTGAGCAAGCGCGATTTTCTCAAAAACCTTATTATGACGTCCGGCTGTACTAAAATCTAGTGTACCAAATGTGAAGTGTCTAGCTCTTTTCATTTTCCAGCAACACCTTTAAAACAAAGAGTTCTATGACAATTACCTTTTGAGCAAGCGCGATTTTCTCAAAAACCTTATTATGACGTCCGGCTGTACTAAAATCTAGTGTACCAAATGTGAAGTCTCTAGCTCTTTTCATTTTCCAGCAACACCTTTAAAACAAAGAGTTCTATGGCAATTACGTTTTGAGCAAGCGCGATTTTCTCAAAAACCTTATTATGACGTCCGGCTGTACTAAAATCTAGTGTACCAAATGTGAAGTGTCTAGCTCTTTTCATTTTCCAGCAACACCTTTAAAACAAAGAGTTCTATGGCAATTACGTTTTGAGCAAGCGCGATTTTCTCAAAAACCTTATAACGACGTCCGACAGGTACTATTAACTCGTGTACCGAATTTATCCGTAGCTCTTTAAGTTTGAGCTGTCGAGGGATTTCAGACAGACAAAATGACAGACGGACGGACCAATGTTTAAAACCACTTTTTTAAAATCAGCACTGTCCAAAACGTGTAGAAAACACAAAATCTCCATTTCAGTTCAGTTTAGTTTGAATTTTCATCGCACTATAGAGCTACACGAGGGCTATTAGCGACGGGCGTCATATTTTAGAACCACAATCAAGTGACGAGCCGGCACCTGAGTAGGCACCCAACGCAACCGTTAAGGGCGACATCGTACGCAGCGTTAGGACTTTGAAGGATATTTAACGTGCACCCCTGCACACGGGGTATTATTCGTCGAACATTTTTGGCTGCACGAGCCGTTTATAGGTCGGCAGTTATTTTGGCGATGCCCGGACCCGAACCTGGGACCTACCGCATGCTAGGCGAATGCCTAACCGACTGGGCTCCCCAGCCCCTCTCCATTTCAGATTTTCGATCCCATCCCAACTTTCATTACTTTCTTATATTTCACAAAAGCAAATAAATACCCGTTCTTCGCACGGACTAAAAGAATATCAAATCGATCCAAGTATATGTGACATTTAATTTGCTATAGGATAATAAGCTTTGCCTTTGGTCCCGTTCATTATAAAGAATAAAATCCCGTTATTTATATTGCTTTAAAATTCTAAAATAGAAATACATCACTATAAAATGCACATCCTCTCCTCATATCACAAAAGTCTTCCTCAATATAAATTTACTGTCATCGCAATTTTCCTGATAAATTCAAAATTAACCATAATTGTATAACAATGTTATTTCACGTCAAAACCTCCATTCCGGTTAAAAAAACATTTATCTCATTGGCAGGTTCAATTACTTTTCAAATCATTAATTTAGTTTCTGAAGGTAATGGCAAGAAAATAAAAGCAATTTCAATTTGCAACACAGTCAAACAGACACACAGACACTCTTTCTTTTATTATTATAGATTAGGTGATTAAAATTAAAAATTAGAACGTAATTGAAATTTTAAACAAAACCCACCAAATAATTACAAAAAAAAATCTGAATCATTTTCCCCCTATACTGCGTCAGTTCTTGTCCAAAGAAAAACGTCCAAAGTGGTTCGGTCGGAAACAGGTGACGTCATACGTGTCAGATTGATGTAGCATCTCTCTTAATAAAGAGGCGCGGTCGATCTCAATCAAGAAAGAAAGTCAAGGATGCTACTTCGCGTCCCACGGGCTCTTTTGTCTTAACTTGACATCCGTTCGATAGAATTGCCTTAAGTACAGCAGAAAGGATTCCGATTATCCGAGCTCCAAGTATCCGAACTCTAATGGGGTTGTTTTTGATGATGTAACTCTCCTGTTTTTATTTTTGGATTTCCTGATTTTTCATTGTTTCGATTTCACTCTCAATATGAGCGGTTTTTTTCGTCTGATGATATTCTATTTTATAGAGTTCTTAACGTATAACTTGTTTTTTTTATTCCTGCTATTTATTAAACTTTATCGGTTTTAAGTCGATTTAACTTCAAGCATGCAAAGCATTAACAAAACGGCAATGTTCTCAGGAAACTTCGTTTTGATTATATATATATGAAGTAGAATAACATTTATTTCACAGTAGAGCATACTTATTATTCAGTTAACTACAGAAATGAAGTTAGTTTCGACGTCCAAGATCTTTTATTATAAAGAAATCATTTAAAGTATTTAACGGGACGGAGTCCGGAGCCGAAGCTCAGCCCGCCAAAAAGAGCACACAACCTTACATTTCGAAGTCTAATTAAAAAGTGACTATTTTTAATGGCTGTAGGAAGAGTGGATCAGAAGTCAAAACAAAGTCTGCTGCGTCTGCATTTTCTCTGGGAAAGGAATGTATTGACGCCTATTAAAACATTGGAACTGTTCGATTGATCGGCAAGACATTAACTGATAGTTATTAAGGAAGAACTGAATATTAGAATATTATAGAGATTTGTGTGGTTAATATTATAACTTTATAAAGATTTGTACGATATATCACATATATTTTTTTGCACAGAAATTAAGCGAAATTTTGGGACAGCAAATTAACGTGATTCACGAACAGAAAAAAGCTTTAGCCCTACTGAACGAAAAGTTTGTACATAACATTCGCTTCGGTAAGGTAAGAAAATATTGTATTGTTCAAAACAAATGAAATGCAATTCCAGAAGGCCCAAGAATGAAAACAATACCGCTGGAACTGTTGCCACTTACGACGTCAAACGTGCCATTATATCATTTATCCTCCATTTACATCCACCTATCTACTTAAGAAAAATTATTAACTTCCTTTACAAACTTCTTTGTAAAAAAATGCTTTTCAAAAAACTTTTTTCTCTCATTTTCAAAATCTATATATACAGTAATTAATTCAAACATACAATTTTATCTGAAAAAATATCCGAATATCCGATTTTTGGATTTTCCGAATAGGAACTGGTGCTTATTGATATTGATAAATTCTATACCTATCTTGGGACTTGGCAGTTGTTATATGCTCATATTGAATAGTGAATAGCACTGCTAATAAATATGGTAATTGTTGTTTTTGCAGTTTGGAACAATATTTTTTGCATATGCCCGACACTCGATGCAATTCATTAAAAATATGTTTTATAAACACATATTGATCAAAACACAATCTATAAAAAAAAATTGAAACATGCATGTTCAAAAAGTTTTTTAATGGCACTTTTAAAAGATTCAGGAGTGAAAAAAACACCATAAATTATTCCATATTTTGAAATCCAATTCTATCAAACAAATGAGAAAAAAATGTCCGAAGCCATACAATTGCGTCTTGTATACTAACCACCTGGCTACATACTATCAGGTGTTTGCAGTAATGCTAATGCCAGCATTAATGCTCGGAAAATAAGCCGAGTTTTCTGGTTGGAAATTGATATTTTCAAAAGGGGTCAGGTTTAAAAAAAAATTGTATGCATGAGCACAATCTGCGTGTGCTAGGTATTTTACCGTCTTTCTGGTGCAACGCTAGTAACAGCGGGACGAGTATTTCTACGCTAACGGGATTTCTCAATTTTTCGCTTCCACATTACGTTTATAACGTAAAAAGTGGAAGGTATTTTAATCGTTCAGTCCATCTGTCTGTCCGTCTGTCACCCACTTTCATAGCCCAAACTACAAATGCTACGAACAAGTGTGATACGTCGAAAAAAATCAGCGCATCGAAATTAGAATACATTGAAAATTTCAGAAAGGGTTAGGTTAGGTTAGGTTAGTTTGAATTATCGTCGCACTAGAGCTACACGAGGGTTATTAAATTTCAGAAAAGAATTCGAATTCGAAGTACTTCAATTACGTAAAAAACTGCAAAATTTAATGCTCATTTAAAAAGCATAGGAAGCCATTTCTTTTAGAATTAAATCTTCATTGCCATTCGCAACAATCGCTCGAGAAACTTTTTCTTTTAGACAATAAATTAAAATAAATTTATTTTTGCGACATCGATCAGTTTGAAATGACGTCAAATATATTTCACTACGAGATTCTTCGTATGTTGATATGAAATATTTTCATTCTATTTAAAAGCGAGGAATTTACATATTATTCTTAAAATAAATGAAAACTAGCAATTTACTAAATGTTTAATAGAGATTATGCTGTGTTGCGCTTTTTATTTTTTTTTTTTTTTTTTTTTTTTTTTTTTTTTTTTTTTTTTTTTTTTTTTTTTTTTTTTTTTTTTTTTTTTTTTTTTTTTTTTTTTTTTTTTTTTTTTTTTTTTTTTTTTTTTTTTTTTTTTTTTTTTTTTTTTTTTTTTTTTTTTTTTTTTTTTTTTTTTTTTTTTTTTTAGGCAATTTCTTTTATAAATAATTTATAAGCTGGTCGGTTGTTCGAAGGTCATTGTGTTAGAGCTGTATAATGGGTGTGGGTAGCTATATCTATTTTCACGCCAAATTATTTCCCAAAACGCGCCAAATGAGCTAAAAGGTTTTATGTATTTATGAGGGAATTGCGATGACATTTATGAGTGCAATTTATAGCGGATTTTTCATTTTGGAATTATAAGGCAATGAAACGGGATTTTATAATTTATAACGAGCGGAAACAATAAGTTTCTGATCCTATAACAGATTATATGGTACACATATTTGGAATCTATTTGATATTTTTTTATTCCGTGCGAAGAACGGGTATAAATTTGCTAGTTTGAAATAAAAATAAAACACTTGTAAAATATTTAAGTGATATGATTCAGTTTGGATTGTTGTAATATCACAATAGAGTTCTTTTGATGGTTTATTATGTATGTATGAAGAAAGATGCATAGAGAATTCTAACTTGGCATAAAAAAATATGCAAAGTTTCGCTTTTATTTTTAAAGCATCAATTATACTAATTGTATATTTTTTGAACTGTAAATTAATTTTACAAACAATAAATAAGTGAATTTTCACCCGAGAAACTTAATTCTTTTAGACAATAAATTAAAATAAATTTATTTTTGCGAAATCGATTAGTTTGAAATGACGTCAATTATATTTCACTACGAGATTCTGTGTATGTTGATATGAAATATTTTCATTCTATTGAAAATCGAGGAATATTACATATTTATTTATTTTTTAAATATAAATTAATTTTTGCAAACGATAAGTAATAATTATTGAATTTTCGAAATAAAATAAATGAAACTAGCCAAATTTAGCATGTAAATATTTAATATAAATCAGTGCTGTGTTTGGCGCCTTTTTACCTGTTAAACACAACTGTTGTGTGGAAGCGGCTTAAGTGACAGATTCTGTTACAAACCTACTTGGGTTTTTTTTATTACTTGAAAGGTACAGTTGCAAAACTCACATTCCCCAATGTATAACTAAGATATAGAGTCCGGCACGTTCATTGGCGACTTTTGATAAAAGTAAATTTAGTTATTTTCAGATTTTCTACTATCTAACCATTTCAGTGCTTCAAGTTTAAAATATATTGCATAGTTACAGAAACGTAATACAAAACGTCCATTTAAATGAATGGCAGGTCCCAGGAGAAGTAATACATGGCGTTCATTTTAATAACAGGATACGGATCAGCAAGTGACACTTCTAAATCAACTTTTATGTCACTGTGGTTTACTTAAGACAGATCCTCGTACAAAGATGGTTTGTTGTTTGAATTATTACTGACACTAGAGCTAGAAGAGGACTATTGGCGACGGGCGTCATAATTTCGAACCACAATCAAGTGTCGGGTCGATACCTGAGTAGGCACCCAATCAAATTTTAAAGGCGACATCATACGCGTTGTAGGGACTTTGGAGCACATTTAACGTGCACTCCCTCGACACTGGGTATTATTCGTTGGACTTTCGAGCTTCTCAGACCGTTTATAGGCCGGCAGTAATTTTGAGAATGCCCTGATCCGAACCTGGGTACTTTTGCATGCAAGGCAAGCGCCCTACCCACTGGGTTCCACTTCCCCCATTCTCAAGCGGATAATGCAAGGCGGATAATTACACGATGTGGATCAAAAAGTGACACTTTTCATTCCAGACATTAACTTTTAATTTCCACTGTGGTTTAATTGCAAGCCGAACACACTCATAGCACAAAGAAATGGGTGGTAATTACTTTTTAATGTGATATCAACATCTGTCGTTACATACTCAATTGTGAAAGAAATGAACGAGGAGTTATATTGTATCTTGTTCTTAACTCATTAAGGGCGCTTGGCAAGAAAACTTGGAATAGGGAAGAAGGCTATTTTCTTAAGGAAAATAAACAATTTAAGACAAATATTGTTCAGTACTAGGGTCTTCATATGTCGGATATATTACGTTACACGAAAAACACATTTTCACAACTCAAAGTAAACGGTTTTATCCGGAAATAAAGGTGTTAATTGTATTCACAAATATTTCATTAAAGGGCTAAAGAAATCTACAAGGAGTGAAAGCAGCTTCTGAAAATATCTTACTAAGAATTTATGACGAATGAAAAGTTAAGGCTTTTAAGCGGGACGCAATAGTTATACAAAGACAGTTTTAAAAAAAGAAAAGACATTTTAAAAGAGTAAAAAGTAACATCTTAGAACTCAGTTGGGTTTTTTTCAAGTTTACAAACTTTTCTAAAAATCCCAGTAACTTTCTTTCGAAAAAGATAATTGTGATAAACAATTCCTTGAAGAGAACAGACATCAATAGATTTCACCGTATAATTACTAGATATGAAAACATCAAAAAAAAAATTGAAATGGTGAAGTAAATTGATAATGCATCAATCAAATTGATGGAAGGGAGGCATTGATTTTGATACCTCGGATAATAGATTTTTGATTTTTATAATTTTAAGCAAGGATGTAATGAGGAAGAAAATCTAATAACCATTTGACTCCCTATGATTCTATTTGGAATCATCAAGCTTGTGATTTTTTTTCTCTAAGTTAAACTCGCACTTATTTCAAATGAATTTGATTAAGTTTTGCGTATATTTTACTATGAAAATATATATTCTTTTTGTATCGTTAAATTGAAGAATCGTGTCTTTTGAAGAATTAAAATATGTTTGTTGTAGTTAATTGGAAATATAAAAAACGTGGTAAACATAAAATTCACTCTGGAATAATTTTATTAAATAAATTGACCCAAATTTCTTCATGCTTACATTTTTAAAAGTTTAAAATTTTGATTTTAACTATTTTTAACAAATAAAGCTTCAAATAATTGTTATAATTTATTCAAAAGTTATGATTCCAAAAAAAAAATTTCCTCCTGCTTTCACCATTTCATTCTGGATGCATAATGAGCCTATTTCACAATTTTTAGAACACAAAATAAAAAGTTGGGATTGAAAGAGTTAAATACCGTACGCAGTAAGTGCTAGTCGCATATATAGAGATAATTAACTAATTAATTTTTGGTTTGTACAAATCCATTAAATTATTTCTTATAAAATTATTTCTTTTTTAAATTTTACCCCCCAAAAATATTCTACAAGGCAATATTTTGTACATCAATTTTCTATCTAAATATAAATACGCTTTTCATAGAATTTACATAATGTTTTATTTATAAACATACAGACATTTAAAAATATTTTAATGAACTTTTCCAAAAAAAATTTAAAAATTTAATTCATTACATTGTTTGAAAACATAATTAACTGAAAAAATAAGTTTTTTTAATTATATCTGAATGAAAGGAATGAAAGTGTTAAAAAATTAACTGTGAAATTTAGAACTGTTTTTTTACTAACTACATTTGCGCGAAAAAATGTGTGTCGTTACAAGGGTTACAAGTCGTCAAAAGCATTTTACATATTTCGCAGTAGTTTATAAGAATTGCAAAGAAAAATTTAATTGACAAAGGGTGTCAATTTTGTCCCTGTACTTAAAATCTACCACACCGAAGAACACCCAGAAAATCAAGATAGGTAGAAAATTATGAATACTTATAAGTCCTAATAAGCAGAAAATCTGATTTCTCAGAATATCCTGAAAACTGTCGCACGGGTGTCAGTGAAACTATTTACTGGCAATTAATCTTTAACGTACTACTTACTTCATACTATCATTTTACTTCTAGTCCCGTAAAGAAAGGGTAAAGACGAAAGTCCTCAACATTTTTTTAAATGGTAGAAGGAAAGTTCTAAAAAAAATTGCTCGAATTATAAGCTAAAAATTTTTATTTTCATCAGAATTTCTTCAGCTTTTTGAGGGGACGCGGTACCCAAAAAAATTAAATCCATATTTTTATCGCTAGCTTTCAAATTAAACTATTTTTACAAAGAACTAACATTCAATAAACATAGACGAAAAAATTATAAATATTAAAACGTAAGTTTTTTTTTTAAATTAAAAATTTTAACGTTTTTTCTAACAATTTAAAGAATTTTGTAATGGATTTCTTTTTCAAAATGTTCCCACAACATCTATTAATAAAAGTTGGTATGGATATTGAGCTATCAGTTAAACAAAAAAAAGTCATGTAGCTTTATGTATAAAAATGGCCAAAAAATAAGATTTTTTGTAAATTTTCACCTTCATCATTTTTTTTTAAAAAACATCTATTCACAATAGACCTTATCCCATACCAACTTTTGTTAAACGCATATGTTTCAACACAGGAAAAAAGTTTTGGATCTCTACATTAGCTTACCTAAAAACTTTAGGGTTTTAACCATTCACAAGCTGAAAAAATTAAAAATTTAAAAAATCAACATAAAATTTCAAAAACCATTTTACCAAATCACTATATCCTTTTCAATATAAACCTCCACCATTATAAAATAATCGATTTTTTTTGCAATATACTTAGCTCACAGCATTCGAGCATGTTTAATTATTTTCTGGGCAGCCCTAAATTTTCCCCCTTAAAAAAAATTACGCGTAATTATTTGAAATAAGAGAAAAAACACATTTTGTATCGCTGCCAGTCAGATACCATTTTTCAAGAGCGATGAAGTCTTCAGTGAAACGAAGCAACACCGTTGGGTGCAAAAGGTGGCTTGGATTACCGACTTGGCTTAGCACAGTTATCGCCAAAATGTTTATTTGAAAAGACCTAAAGCTAGAGTTCCGCCTACTGAAAATTTTCACATAAACTTAGGAGATTGTGGGTTTTTTTTTACTAGGATTAGATTGAACTACCGTTTGAATTCAAAATTCCCCGTTTCAATTCAAAATGCTACAAGCCATAGACTGATAAAAAAAAAAGTTTCTAAAAAAGCGCCATTTTTGCACTGTTTTAATCTACACAATTTCTCCAGCCTCAAAATGGCGGGGGAAAGGTCAGCTTAAATATGGCGGAATAAAAAATTTCAATATCTCTCCATCATCCGATAGATATTTGAATATTTTTCCTAAAAAGTATTTAAAATAGCTTATTTTAACAGACTAAATATCTAATTATGAATAAAAAAAAATTTAATAAAAAAAACATTTTCAAATATCTGGTAAGTTTTTTTTTTTTTGCAATGTAGCAAATTACAATTTTGGAAAGCAAATTAATAACCCTTCTGCTTCTAATAGATATTTGAATATTTCGCCATAAAAAAAACTATCTTAATGTAAAGCCTATCAGTCTATCAACCTATATCTATAATAATAAAAGAAAGTGTGTGTCTGTATGTCTGTTGATCGTAAAAGACCTACTTATACCGCCCTCAGAAATTCAAAATTTTGAAAGTGCCAATGAGCTAAATTGTGTTTTTTAAAAACAAAACCAGAATGGAGGTTTTGACGTGAAATAACATTGTTATACAATTATGGTTAATTTAGAATTTATCAGGAAAATTGCGATGACAGTAAGTTTATATTGAGGAAGATTTTTGTGATATGAGGATGTGTATTTTATAGTGATGTATTTTTATTTTGGAATTTTAAAGCAATATAAGTAACGGAATTTTATTCTTTATAATGAACGGGAACAAAGGCAAAGCTTATTATTCTATATAGCAAACTAAATGACGCATATACTTGGATCGATTTGATATCCTTTTAGTCCGTGCAAAGAATGGGTATAAATTTGCTAGTATCTTAATGTGAAAAGAAAATAATCATTTTCACAATAACTAACCTCCTACGAAAATCCGGCAATCGTTACTTATTACCCGGAATCCGGAAAATGGTTAAACCTGATATCGTAGGGTTAAACCCGGCGAGTTGGCAAATCTGCGTTGAGAAATTGTATGGTTCCTTTAAAAAAACGAAACATAAATCGCACCTGTCAACTACGGGTGGTTTAACTGAAAAAAAGCGGAGAGACAAAAAAAATAAAGTCATCTTGACTGATGCACAAGATCCTAAAACGAAACTTAAGCAAACATAGCAACATTAGATTTGTTGCGAGAAAAAAATTAGCACATGTATTCCTGCCAACACCGTAATTTCTTAGCATTAAAATTACTGTTGCAGCAGATTTAACGGTCATGAAAGACGTGATGGAACGTTAACGTCTTCAAAGGCAGACAGAGCAACAAAAAAAAAATAATATAAACTGGAAGAAAATCACAAATTAAGTCTTCTTTCGAAAAAAAATATTTACATCCGCCGAATTTTAACTGTTGAGATTAAATTTAAGGAGAATGGACGCTTGTTTCCAAAAAAAAAGTGCCTCTGGTTGGGGGGGGGGGGGCGCAAATAATTTTCTAAGCCACATTACCTCGGCTGTTTTAATTTTCAACAAATAATTTTACAACAAAATATTTGAACCAACTTCAAAACGTTGGTTTATAGAACCTTGTATGCCAGCTCTACATTTATAATATAAAAAAGCGTTTGTAAAATATTCCATACAGCAGGAGAAATGTGACGTTTTTCCATTGGATTAACACAGAGGCACTTTGGTTTGGAGACCCGCGGTCATTTGAGCTCATTCGCCCTTAAAACCCACATATTTCTCTCGGTGATTCGCACTTGTAAATAAACTGACTACTAATGAATGTGTTGGACTGGAGAATTGTTGGTTAAGTTAAGGGTTTTATGTATATAATGGTATTCTGATAATTGCTGATTGCTATTAATATGATTCATGGTATGGCCATTTCGTATAGTGGTTAACAGTACAATTGCGTTACATTTAATAATGAAAACCTTATAATATTAATTACTTCCATAAATAAATAAACTCAATCATAAATTATTAAGAACTATATTAATTACTTAATTCTACCGCAATATCCCTGGACAGCAAATGAGAAGACAATTAACTAAACATTTATTAACATAAGTATACACAACCGCACGGTATAACACTAGACACTAGACAGTAGATGTTGGGCTGATTTCATAGTCAACAAATGACTTGCGACAGCCAGAAACTTAATCTACAACCAATAACAAACTATTACTTCTCTCTCACAAACATATCTTTATATTTCTATTTACTTCTATAAAATGTTCCAAGTTTGCCCCCCCCCCCCCCCCCCCATTCAACATACTTCATAAAACTCGGTTGACAATCGTGTTACGGTCCATTCTTCTACGTCATCTTCATTATTAATTGCCCATATCTCTTTCCAAGAAATGTCACCAAGTGTGTGTTTTTTGTTTGTTTTTTTAGAACAAAAGAAAGACTCGAGTTCTAATTAAATTCGACACATTCCCGCTACTTTTGTCACGGATGGAAGCTGAAAAGTGCAACTTAAGGATTTACCATAGTATGACAATAATGTAACACTCGCATTATGATGTAATGTAACATTATGATGTTATTTAACACTCGTAACACTCGCATTATGATAACACATTAAGATCTTTAAACATGTATTCCCTGGAAAATAGGAGAGCTAGGGGTCAGTTATTCAAGTTTATAAAACAAGGAGACATGGAGGGCTTAGGTTTTACCTTAAATAGCCGGACCAGAGGACATGATCAGAAATTGAATAAATCATGCTTTAGAAGGGAGGTAAGAAAACATTATTTTTACAATAGAGTTGTCAATGAGTGGAGTGCTTTACCAGATTATGTTGTGTATTCGAAGAGAGTAGAAGATTTTAAGAAGAATCTTGATAGTCATTGGAAATAGGTAAAGTATTAGATTTATTTTGGACCAACCTTGCTGGGCCTCTGGCCTGTTGTTGATCGACAATTTTTGTATTTGTATTTGCATTCGACTACAGTGTAAAATAAAAAACGTTACGAGAGTTTCATATACTTCGGGTGTTTAAAACCTCTTCAGTTTTATTAAACTAGTTAACAGTTTAAAATTGTTTCCTCTATAACGTGGTTTCAATGATGTGAAGTTTAACACGTCCCCAAAGTGACAAGATTACTCCCTTTGTCGAGAGATTTTGATAACGAGTTGGTATGACGCTTAAAATTTGCGAGTCCGAAAAACGCCTAACATCAAACCTTTTCTCAATTTTAAAAAGGACTTACCGGTTTACTTTTTAACTTTACTGTCAATAATAATTAACCGAGTCCTGTATTTTGCTGTTTGTCAAATATTTCATACAGTCTTCGGAATTTCGACGCCTACGCAAAACTTCCATTACCTTAGATTTTATATTAGACATTTGAAATTTAAAAAAAAATTGTGGAAGGAAAAACGCAAATATTTAGAAAAACATTACAAGAGTTACAATGAAGTCAAACCAATCCAGCGATTTCGTGCTCAGACATCCGTTTATTTTGTGGGGACCACCCGTGTTAGGAAATCGTGTTGGTTTTCGATCATTTTTGACGGGGGAACAGACGTGTCTATTTTTTTTTGCTTGTAGGAAGCAGTTATGTGATGTTAGGGGGGGCATCAAATGATGTTTTGTATGTATTCGTAGAGTAATGGCTCTAAAATAAGTTTGTTTTTTTACATAGTATGGAATGTGAAAGTAAAAAGGTACTTAAGAACAAAAGTTAAATTCCAACCTAAAGCAAAAGACACATTTATATTGGTGTATATATACAAAATTACTTTGAATCTATAATAATAAAAGAAAGAGTCTGTCTGTATGTATGTCTGTGGATCGTGAAAGACCTACTTATACTGCCCAGAAAAATTTGAAACTTTTAATATAGATTCCTTTTAATACCTACGTGTGCACCTGATGCTTATTTTTTTCATATTTGATAATTATTTTTAATTAATATTAATATTTTCAAAACCTACGTCATCTATCTAACAGTGAGGGACCATAACAGGGGTTGAAAACACTTAGACGGGGCCAAAACAGGGGATGGACGTCATCCGTCAATAAACGTGAAAATCGAGTAAGACAGCCGTTAAATTTAATACTAAATAAAGTATCGTATTTTTTTTTTATTGTATTTTGTTTTTTCTTATCTCTATTCTTTATTCGTTAAATTCTTTAAATATTACTTAAAAAGTTCTCATTTGTTATTGTTTACTTTGATTTCTGCACCAACACGAATTCGATTTTGTTTTGATTTTGAATATTTTAAAATTACTTTACATTTTCGAAACAATATTCGCAGTTACAATTCGTACTTTCAAATGACTTCGTAGTACGGGAGCCTGGGTATACAGACCCTGGGACAAATTATTAGACGCACTGCAAGATTTCATGTATCAATCAATGATTAATAAAATACCTTTAGAATGACATTTGTGTTCCTGAACTTAAGCTATTGAATAGAAAATACTATCTGCTATACTTAATACATATATCGACATTTTTTTTTAATGATATGACATTCTTTGGTATGTTTTCATCATTACTTAAAAAAAAATGCAGTGCGCCTAATAATTTGTCCAGGGACTGTATATGGGAACAGATATGATATTTGGCGTTTTGCGTTATGTTGCCAAACAACAAAAATGTCTAATTGTGATAAACATTCCATTTCATATTTTATAAACTCGATAGGTATAGTAACCCAACTTTAAATTTTCAGGATCGCCAAATATCGCCAATGAACAGACCGGCCAATATATCATACCTGCACCGTCTAATGAACACATGTTTCTGCCATGGTGAGCTGTATGTTGGATGTTCTCGAGTTTAGGTAAATCTGAAATATCTTGGCTCCAAACAGAAAGAGTGCAAACATTGTGTATCCGGAAGTTCTACATTAATGTTCTAATGTTTTTGAGGATGACAACCACTGTTTTAGGTTAATCTTAGGTAATCAATCTTATTGAAGCAGAGAACCCCATTCCAATATTCTTTACGACAAATTTTCTATTAATTATATTAACGGGTTCCCAGCAAGGCGGACTATACTGCTAGTTAACTCATAAACGAAGATTGGCAATAAAATTTGCAACGCGAAAATCAGATTTCTTGCTGAAGTTTAAATAATATTTAAAACAAATGAAGATCATAATCCTGAACAATTTATAAAGAATAATTTTTAAGTTAGTACTCGAAAAACGAATTTAAAAAACTTAAAGTTAACGTTTCTATTCGGAAAAAAAAAGTGCTAATGGCATTCCAAAACTCGTCGTTAATGGGTTATAATAATCAGGGATTAGAATAACGCTTTACTTGTAATAGTTATAATTTTAGGTAAACGCCGAGTAACGCCGTTAAATTTTTAAGAAAGTAATAACTTATTTACTTTTAGCGGTAACGAAAAATTTCGTTACTTTTTCCGTTACTTCTCACGCCGCGCCGCTCTTCACGGAAATTTTCGGCACAGTTCGGATAAAAATTTAATTCTTTAAAATTTAACTTTTTAACAACGGTGAATTTTCGTTCTTAGCTTTTGTCGGATTGTCACTGTACTTCTTTAAACTTGATTCTCTTTTTTAAAAAAACGGTAAGATGGTTAACCTTCAATTTTCATATAATTTTAAATTTCAACTGTAACTAGTTTACTTTTCATATATTAAGTAACTCTAACAGAATTAAATTTTTAATTGAATAACTGTAACCAAGTTACGTTTTGAAAGTAACTTTCCAATCCCTGGTCAAAATAGAATGGAATTGTATGAATTGTAAATAATAAAAGATGAATGGGACCTTTTACTAAATACTAAAATAAGTATAATAATGAATCGCTTTGTTAGAATGAGGTTAACGCCAATACTGGGTAATTTAAAAATTGTTTACAATGGGCTTGTTTCACGTGGGATCTGGCAACAGCTCTGCGGACTTGTTTTCATTTTTCTCGAATTACCTTTGTTGATATTCAAAGAATCAGATTCAAAGAAGTTTTCTAAGAATAAGTTATTTTAGGTGTTATTTTTTAAAATTACAACTTCTTGCTGTGCTGTTGGTTGTTTTATCAAGGAAAACTTGCAATAAAAGAAGTTGGAATTTTAAAAAAATAACAACTAAAATATTCTTATAAAACTCAATTTGGAATACCAAGGCAAAAGTAATTCGAGAAAAATGAAAACAAGACCACGGAGCTGTTGCCAGATCCTCGTGAAACAAGTCCATAGGAAAACCAATTGGTAAAAATTGAAAGGAAAATACAAAATCTCAATACATTTCTTACGACACACAAGAAAACACCCAGAATCCCTCCCATAACGAATTTATTATTATCCTTATCTCAAATATCTTACGCACAAAAAGCACGCCAAATCTCATCTGAACGGTAACTAATTACCCATTTAGTTTTCACAGACAAAAAAAAGCGTTAAAAAAAACACTCCGCTTCAGATTAGAAGATGGGTTGGCTAATTTTGAGGAAGGCTTTGGCCTCAAGACATGATATAAATTATGGTATTTTTCGTTTTGTGATGATAGGTATTGATAGACAAAGAGATCCTAGCTAATATATAAAATAAACTGATAGGGACGCTGCTTGGATGAGCGTTAAAATTGACACTTTTATTATGTTGAAGTAGAGCGAATGGTACTTTTTTTTACTGATTATTACGCTTGGTTGATTGTATAGGCTTTCATTATATTAGTATGATGAAATGGTGTTTAAATTGGATGGGAAATTAAAGGGTCTAGTTACAAACCTCCCATTCTCCAAGGTATAACTGATATATAGGGTCCGGTCAGCTGATTGGCGACTTTTAACGATAGTAAATTCAGTTGGACGATGTCGCCAATGAACGGACTGCGCCTTATATCCTAGTTATACTCTGAAGAGTGCTTGTTTTGCAACTATATCCTTCAAACATGGTGGGGGTTGCTTTTCATATTGATAAAAAAATTTCAAGTTTCAGACAAACCCTGTGAATGAGGCCACGGGCAAAAGATATCCGAATATTTTTCCCAATATTTATAATCCCCCAAGTTTTAATTTTAAGAGTATTTTATTTTATTTTGTTGGCTTGTTACCTATGTAAATACCCTCTTGTATTTCCTTCCCCTTATAAAATCTAGTTTCATTATTTAAAGAAAAGGGAAGACAAATGGATTGATACTTTGAAATTTGCTAAAATTGTGAGTTCTTGAATCAAACAATTACTTACATATGGCAATAAATTATTTTTAAGACCAAAAAATGTAGAGGTCTCTTGTTAAAAAGTATTGCGAAATTTAATTGCCAAAATTAAAACAATTGCATTTTATTATAGTATTACAGAATTTATTAATTCATATTTCGTGTAATTGAAAAAAAAATCCATCAAATTTTCAAAGAAGCCTACTTGAATCAAATTTATACCCTTAAAAGTTTTATTTATAACTTTTTAATCAGGTGCAAGAAATATTTCGAGCTAAAACAAATAGGCTTCTATCGCTACGAAGGTTCAAATTTAGAAAGGATACGATAAAAAAAACACATGGCTTGACTCGAAACTGTAAATTATGCGCTTCTATTCGTGATGTCTAAGTAGGCATTCATTTAAGGGGGAATGGGCGCGCTGGACGCGGGGTCTCCAAAGCAAAGTGCTGAGTGTTAATCCTATGGAGAAAAAAATATTTTCTCTGCCACATTTTCCGGCTGTATTGAATATTTTTGCAAACGGTTTTTTTTTAATAATAAATTTATCCGACTTACAGGTCCGACTTTCCCACTTTTTGAAATTGGTTCGAATATTTTTTTTTTTAATTTCAATAATATTTTACACAAAATATTCGAAGCAATTTCTAAAAGTGAGAAGATAGAGACCTGTAAGTATAAATTTATTATTTAAAAAAACCGTTTGTAAAAAATTCAATACAGCCGGAGAAATGTGACAGAGAGAAATATTTTTTTTTTCTCCGTAGGATTAACACTGATGCACTTTGCTGTGGAGACCCCCGGTCCAGCGCGCCCATTGCCCCTTAAGGATTAAGATAGGATTGAAAGTATGGAGGATTTATTAAACTCATGGGAGGAAATACCATTCACGACTTACAAATAAAACAAATCTCATTCAATAAAAGAAAAATCAATTCGGTTAATTTTATTACTTATATAACTAGATTACAATAAATAAAACAAGCGGTGATCATTCACCGGTAAAATGCAAGCACTCTTACTATTTTCCAGTTGTGTGATTAGAACGATTCGAATCCTGTTCCAGAAAAAAACCGGATGCATGAACGCTGTTACCGTAATTGGAAATTGATTTTTTCCGACTAAAAGACAGCACCTCCTCTATGTAGGCACCGTGGTTTTCAAAGTGCTAAGAAAACAACATAAAACGTGCATTTTTCAAAATCAAGGTGATGAAAGTTTCGATTGTGAAGGAATGTGGTGAATTAAAAAAAAAATGCAGTGAAATATGGTCGTACCTTTGAAGACAATTGAAACACTTTAATTCGCTTATACTACAACAAGTAAGAACACTGTCCAACTCAATATTATACAATTTTAAATTTCTTAAGACCACTAGTGTTTCAGGAACCTACCACACGTAGGATTCAATATTCCCAACTCTTTTCTACCACGCACGTGGCAAACACGAAAATATATGCCAGCGATGCATCACCGAAAACATTTGCTATATCCTGGTCATAGCGCAGCGGTCATAGCGCAGTACCATGGGTGCAGGTTTGTCTGAGGAAAAATTGCCCCTCCAGCGACGTGCCCAAATTGAGGAACTGGCATCTCGGAGCAGAAGCCAAACTTCCACCTTCTAGCGTGTGCTCCAAACCTTGTGCCAACGGAAGTTACTGCACCCCTTTTGCCTTTCAGGCTATGCCATGGAATCACTCGACGACGACAACAACTATTCTGTTCCATTAGCAATAGGCTACAACAAATGGTTCACTCATTGTCATGGAACATGACAACTTTCTGGACAGTAAGCGAAAACCCGAACACAAAGTTGATTTGAGACATACAAACAGAAAAAATTAAATTAAAAAAATACATAAAATCAATTTCTTACCTTTCAAAGACAACGAAAAGTGCTCATCCTTCGCATTATCCATATTCTGCAGAACTTCCTCTTGCAGGGTCTCCAGCTCGTTATTAAACAAGTCCACATTCCTGAGAGTGGGCAGAGACTTGAAGACAGTGTCGGGCAGCGTCTTGATCTGGTTCGATGTCAGCAGAATCTTCTGGAGATTGGTAAGTCCTTTAAACGCCCTCGGAGCGACGTGGCTGATGCGATTGTCGGTCAGGTCCAATTCCACCAACTTAGGCAAATTCTGGAATTACAAATTGGATAAACTGTAAACAACGACTTTTGTGGTACATAATTTGTTCCGCTAATATGTTTATTAATTCATCACCGATAGTTAGGTACTGGTATCCATTGGTTGTTTTTCCTTACGAGATTACATTATTTAAAAACTAGAGTTAACCCTCTGGG
The DNA here is from genome assembly GCA_019343175.1 of Oedothorax gibbosus. Classification (NCBI taxonomy): domain Eukaryota; kingdom Metazoa; phylum Arthropoda; class Arachnida; order Araneae; family Linyphiidae; genus Oedothorax; species Oedothorax gibbosus. Next base: position 11,064,992 of record CM033273.1, read on the forward strand.
AGATAAGCAAACCTGGCTGATGTGTAAACTTGTTTCCACTGCATGAGTTTAAATTAAAACATTTCAATGAAAATTTAATTTTCTCGTTGAAATCGTCATTATAAAATCATTTGCCTGTTGCCATTAATTAAAATTTTGCTTGAAAATTTAATTAATGACAACTCCTACATACATTTAGCATTACTCTAAAATTTATAAATTTGAGAAAACCTGACAGTCAGGTTTTACGTCTGAATCCCTTACAGGATTAAAAAGACAAAAAAAGAACCTAAGTATTTCGTCTCTACATAAAGCAATAAATTAAAATCTGTTCGATTAACGGGCATATCACACGGACGCTCATACATTCAACTCAACCCAACCCAACCTTCAATGTTACTCGATCTTCAACTTTTATCTTAATTTCGACGTCACGAAGTTGGACAAAGGTTGCCAGCGCTGCATTAACGGTTGCTCGCATATTCTATTTTCGGTCAGTTATTAAAAAACATTCTCATGTTTGACACAAATTTATATTTGCTCATAAAGTTGGCTGAATCTACGCATGCTTTAAAGTGGCCAAGTATCTCTTCACTGTGACGAAAGCAATAATCTATGCATCTGATTGGTTTAAATACTAGGTTGAATCAACTAAGTCGTGTGGGATTGACGACGCTGAAGATGCCTTCTTCAATCTCAACCTCCATAGTAGACGGCAGATTACATCCAACTTGAGTTTTACGTTGACGATATGGTTGAGTTGGAGAATTTTCTCTCGTGTGATATTTCCTTTAGACCGCTCAACAATACAAAAGAATCTGGAGAGGAAGTAGTTCACCGGATCACAAGAAACCATTCGTTACAAACAAGAAAAATTTCATCGTGAAAATGTATCTGTACTGGAAACCGGTCGTTGAGGATGCGTTATCTGATTCTTGTAGAGCAGCCTCTTCAGGTTTCCTCAGTTTCGCGAAACATGTACTCGGTGATGGTCTGTAAGTCTGTTGCCAGTAAAACCGAGGTCGGACAGGCTTTGGAGTGTGCAGAAAGCGCATCCCGATCCTGCAAAAAGATTTTAAGTTGAATATATTGGCTCACAATATTTGCATTTTTTTTAATCGAAAGACTTAGATCTTTTATAAAGATCGTTTCAAAATGCAAACGTAGCATATTTATATCATAGCTGTAGAGATTTTATAATTCACAGCTTTGTATAGTAAGACATTTACACGAAGGCAGACTTTAATCGTTGTATATGTTAAACGACAAGAAAATACACTGTGGGTACAAAAAGTCACTGTGGTCTAGTGCGAAGATAATTTAACCAACCTACTAAGTCTCCGTATTTGGGTAAATTAAATAATCATCGCACTAGAGCTACACGAAAGCTAGAGGCGACGGACGTCATAATTTAAAACCACAGTCAAGGGACGAGCCGTCACCTGAGTGGGCACAAAACGCAACTTTTAGGAACGACATCATACGTAGCGTCGGGACTTCTAGCATATTTAACCTTGGACGTCTGGAGCACATTTAACTTGCCGCCCCCCCCCCCTCTGCAAGAGGCATTATTCGACGGAATTTTTTTGTTGCATAAACCATTTATAGGTCAGTAGTTATTTTGGCAATGCCTGGACCCTAACCTGGGACCTTTCGAATGTAAGGCATCGACTGGGTTCCCCAGCCCTATTTCCGGATATAAATTGTAGAATACTGTAGAGGATGTGTATTAAAAATATGTTTTTGAAATTAATCACCCACAAATCTTTATAAAAATATACAGTATCTTTCATCGGCATGTTTTACATTACTATGTAAAAGTAAATTTATAAAAATTATATTATGAATGTATGTAAGGCACCGACTGGGTTCCCCAGCAGTCATTCTCACCTAGATATATTGTTCCTGTCCAGATACAGATGCTCCAACTCATCAACCCCTTTGAAAGAGTCCACCAACAATTCCTGGAGCAAGTTAGAGCTCAGCGCCAACTTCTTCAGCATTGGTAGGTTGCTGAAGGCCCCTTCTCCCAGTTGGGTGATCCCGTTGTCTTCAAGTTGCAGTTCGCGGAGTTCCCTCATGTTCGAAAACGTGCTGGAGTTGATGTATCCCAGACTGGCCTGCTCGATTGTGAAATACCTGCGAAAAAAGAGGATATTTATTTGTAAAATAAAGTAACGTGTGGAAAAACTAACATAAAAACATCTTGTTCCAGACAGCAAACGTTATCGGCGAATGATTAGCTAATCATCAAATAAATCGTAAAATGATCGTTTCCTTTGGAGATCGACTAAACCTCGGCGCGATGTCGTTCGCCGATCTGTCCTAAATAGCACTTTATTTTTTTTGGTCAGAGACGTTGGCGAATGGTCACATGCGGAAGTACTCTCGACAAGGCTGACATTTAGACATCGTAGCGACGTCGGGCCAAGAGATTGATCCGAACTCATAGTCAAACTGAAAAGTTTTTACGATAGTCGGCCAACGATTATTTGCTGCATGAGGAACTACTTTAAAAAATCTTATTTTGTTGGGTTCACAACTCATTTACATTCAGTCCTGGTACAAAAGAGCATTGAAAGAAACATTTGACGTAAGATCCCTTGGTAATAATATAGTAAAGCAGATTTTCCGATTCCGAGGGTCTGATGTCTGCTCCGATCGGAAATAGGAATGACGGAATGGGAATACATTGTGAAGGCAGTTGGATACAGTAGCGCTCACTATGCAGTTATACACATAGAGCTCCTAAACACCTTTTACACTGCTCAAAACAATTAGGAGAGCACTTTACGTACTTTTGTTACCTTTCAATCTGAACTTTTTATTTCTTATTCTAAAAATCTAAAATTGGTGAATAGATTCATTATGCATCCAGAATGAAATGGTAAAAAAAAACAAGGGACAAATCTTAATTTTTTTAAACTAAAATTTAAGGGAAAAAAATTGAAATAATTTTTTTAATAAATTATAACAATAATTTTTTCAATACTTTATTTGCTAAAAATAGTTAAAATCAATTTTTAAACATCTAAAAAATGCATGAATTAAGAATTTAGGTTCAATTTATTTGATAAAATATTTTGGGAGCGAATTTTATTTTACCATGTTTTTCATATTTTCATTTAATTAAAACAAACATTATTTAATTCTTCAAAAGAGATGATTCTTCCATCTAACGATACATAAGTGCGAGCTTAACTTAGTCAGAAAAAAATTTGTAGCTGATGATTCCAAATGGAATCATTGGGGGTGAAAGGATTTAAACCATGCGCTACCCTAATTATTGTGAGCAGTGTAGAATGCATGTGACTCTCTAGAGAGGATCTATATTGCAATCCTCTTCTAGTCTTCGACTACCTATCAGTCAACGAACTCGTGGATCTTGTCTGACTCCGTTAGCCAATTAGGATAAACAAATACAACAACAACACACAGCCTTATAAAGTTTTTAGCACACAGCTTTAAAAGACCAATCGGAGCCGGCTCTGAATCGGTAAATACGCTTCAATACGTTCTTACCCTTACATGGCAATGTAAGCAGACCAATGTGTCGGCTTACTTTGTATTGGTCGTACATGAGTGACTATTTATTGAAGACTGTCGTATGGGCAAATAGTACAACTTTATATCCGATAATAAAGAGTTTAACTTGAGGTTGGCTAGTTTTTTCCACTTAAAAGCGTTACCAGATGCTATCTTGAACAGTGAACACTGAGATGGTCCACGATAAAGCACACGACGCTAGTCTTACCATTGCTGTACTTGTACAACAGAGGTTCAGTTACACTCTTAAAACAAAAGAGTGAAATCCACTCCTATAGGGGAAGTGCATTTTCGGCACCGGAAAGGAGTGGAAATTAACTCAGACTGAGTTAAAACCACTCGTTTGTTTTAGGAGTGTAGTGTTCCAATTCCAAGTTCCTGGCAATTTACTATTTAATGATCTGTTAGTGTTATACATTAAAAGAGGTTTGAACCAAAAGGCAAAAGGGGGACTTGGCCATTTAACAATCGAAGCCAACGTAATACTTGTACTACTACGTGGGTCCTGCCGATGTACGAGACCAAACGAAATACCGATGGCACTACGACAAACAAATTAAACTTTCTCACAAAACAATTAGCTTCTGCAATACAAATTATGACCATATACACTGTTAAAAATATCATGCTATAGGCTTCATCAAAAAAAGGTTCTTAGTAGCTGCAATGGCTGTAGGGTGAAATGTTTCCAGTTATTTTTTAAATTCAGTTGAATAATTTATTTCGACTTCGACGGGGAAAAAAATAATTCTCCCGAATTCCAAAAATATAGTGAAACATTTTACCACATAGCTGCTGCAGCTACTAGGAATTTTGTCTTTGTGTTTAACCATTTTGTTTTTGGTGAAACTAAGTAATTTTTCAACCAACCTACGAAATTTTTAACAGTGCATGATCTGTACTTGTTAATTAAGGTGGTGCTTTCTTAAACTTAAAACTTGCTAATTTACATTCTAATTAATTTTCAGACTCCATAGGTATAAAATATTTATTATAAAAAAATTATGTCGTACCTGAGTGACTCCATTCGCTGGAGACTATCCGTGGGTACATAATCAAGCTTTTTCTCTGGGGAAAAGGAATTCAATTTGAGGTTGAACATCTTTTCCACTTTGGCCAGCGATTGCCACATTTCGTTTTGGACAGTAGGAGGGTCCGTGATATAGCACACGATGCTGGTTTCGCCAGTGCTGTATTTGGTGTCACACGAACAGAAAATGCCCAGACTGGGGACTTCGCAGATGCTGTCTCTGTAGGCCACAGTAGTGGAGATAGTTAATAGGACCATCAGGTGGAAGATGTGCTTGTGTTTGGATATTCGAAACATTTCGAGCTGGAAAAGACAAATAAGTATTAAAGGCGACTGATATTTGAAAAGCGTGATATAAAAAACATTTTGAAAGTATGGGGTTGCTGGTCCAGTAACCAATTATGGAATTTTGTGCAAGACAAGTGTTGAAGGATAGGTTTTTGAAATTAATTCCTCAGAAATTCGCATACAGTGGAACCAATAATAGAATATTGTGGAGAACATGTGTTGAAAAAAACTTTCTGAAATGATTCACGAAAAAATCAAAGTAAATATATACTGTAGTTTTCGTTGACACATGTTTTCAATACTTGCTTTATAAAAATAAAGAATGAAAATTATATATAAAACTTCATAGTTCAAGACACATTAAACAAGACTATTAAATTGACTTTATTACCCTCTCTGAAGAGAATTAAGAATGTTTTTTTAATTTAAACTAAATTCTCTCTGATCTGACTATCGCCCTTACATATCTTAATTCTAAGGTGTGAAAATATTTCAGACAGAAAACAATATTTAAAATCAATATTATATATTTTTTCTCTTAAGTCCTACTGACAATGCGCTCGCAAGAACTTTCTCTTGTATCCCTCATCTTAAAGTTGAATCCCTCCCTCCCATACACCACGAATGCACACAACATCTAATCATATTTAATCATTCAAATGGGTCTCTACCTTTGACTATGAATTTAAAATCTAACATTACTTGTATGTATAGTATTTTCAATTACGTAGATTAAATTTTTGTGATGTAAACCACCTCAATAATTTATATTTCATAAAATAACTTGATTAAAATGGACTTCCTAACCTGAACTAACATTTAAGCACTTCAACTCCACTTCTAACCTAAGTAGTGGCTTGTTGAACTACAAGTATCACAGTTGAAGAGCTTAGTGGAAGAACGTCCTAAGTGACAAAATGGTGAAAACGAGAAAAATAACTTTAAAGTTATTAGTTAGCACTCGGATCTGCTGAAAATGGTACATGCAAAACGGTACAAAATATGCTTAACTTTATGTTTATGGAAAAGAGGAAGCTTGTTATCTTTAAAGGATGGGAAAATATATTCATTGCCACAAAAATCTCAATTTTTTCAAAAATGTCACTTAGCACTATCTTCCACTAAGCTCTTCAATTAAGAGCATAGTTCATTCAACCCGATCCTATTTAAAATAGAGCTTACACCACAAATTGACATGCAATGAGATCAAAAGTGTTTTGATAACCAAAAAGATTGCAAAACACTTGATTTTTTATTAAAATCCAAACAAAAATGTTCAATATTTCTGTCATAAGTCATTCATCATACTTTGTTTACATTAAATGTTCGTTTTCACCTTAAAAGATTGGATTTATATGCGTTGCGCTACGGCGTGGTTTTTTCCTGAAAAGGGTTTTGAGTAAGCTTAGCAGACGTCCGGATTTGGCGCGGAAAGTTAATAAGTTAAAGCCCGGAACTTCAGTTACTGTCCTGGAAAACGTCCGGTGTTACAATTAGTCCGGTATTTCATGAAAATTTAATTTTTTATATTTCGAGTACTTTTTTACACTTAAAAACAAGTCGTGTGAAACACCACACGACTTTCAACTACCACTCAATAGTACAACCCCTGGCAAAAAGTATCCGATCACCGAAAGCAGTGAATACGATACGTTCACATCAGTCGTCATTTTTTTACAATTTTAATATTTTTTCAAACCTTAGAGGGTTTTTTTTGTGAAATATGACTAAATTTGTTAAGGAATATTAAATATAAACAGAATATAAAATTATAGTTAACACTTTTCACGAGAAAATACATTGAATCGTGAAGGAAAAAAGTTTCCGATCATCCTTTTGTGGGGAAAAAAATATTCGATCGCTAGCGAATGCAACGTATTTTAAGTGATATATGCAATTTTTTTTGGTCGGCGCGTGCGTACAAGATCTAAGTAAACAGTATAAAAGGTTGAATCGTTGTTTCACAGTTAAAACTAGTTTCGAATAAGCAGAAGTATGGATCGAAAGAAAGAATTGCCTTAAGAGCTAAAACTTTAATTGTTAAACGCTTAAAAAGCGGAATATCTCAAAGAAAGGTTGCTCACACTTTTGCCTGTGCCCAAAGTACTGTTTGCGATTTTTGGAAAAAATATCGCTCAACTAATGATGTCAAAAATCTTCCTCGAAGCGGTGGCCCACGCGCAACATTAAGTAGGTAAGACAAAAAATCGGTTGATCTTGCCAAATCTATGAGAAGTTGTGCGTTGAAACAACTTAATACCGAGTGATAGAAATATCGGGTAAAGGTATGTGCACGTACAGTGCGAAACCGTTTAAACGCAAAAGGATTTCACTTCTGCAAAGCCAAAACGAAACCATATATGGCAAAAAACCATAACAAAAGTCGTCTACAATGGTGCAAGAAACATAAAAGCTGGTCTTCTGATGATTGTAAGAAGGTTATTTTTAGTTACGAATCTCGTATCTGCCTAGAAACTGGAGATGATGTTGGAATCTGTGTGGAGGAAAGCTGATGAAAGGTTCAAAAAGATTGCCTCAAAACTAAAACTAAATATCAGCGTTAATTTTATGGTGTGGAGTTGTATGACTTCCGAAAGAGTCGGTAAAATGTGTATAGTGTCGTGAACAATTAATTCTGAAGTGTATATTGACATTTTAGAACATTTTTTGATTCCTACCATCGAGGAAAGGTTGGACGACTCCTCCCATTTCATTTTTCAAGATGATAACGCATCATGTCATCGAAGTAAACTGGTCAAGAACTTCTTAAATCGAAATGGAAATTCTCCAATAAAGACTATTGATTGGTCTGCAAATAGTCCGGATCTCAATCTAATCGAAAATGTTTGGAATGTTTTGAAAAGAAACATTGATGAGAGAAGACCAACAAATATGGAAGAACTACGGCTAGCCATCAAGGAAAGCTGGGGTGAACTTCCATCAAATTTATGCCACGAGTTGGTCGCATCCATGCCTCGGCGCTTAAAAGCAGTAATCAAGGCAAAAGGAGGACCCACAAAATATTAAACTGACTTGATCGAATACTTTTTTCCCCAAAAAGGGATGATCGGAAACTTTTTTCCTTTACGATTCAATGTATTTTCTCGTGAAAACTGTAAACTATAATGTTATTTTCTGTTTATATTTAATATTCTTAGACTAATTTAGTCATATTTCACAAAAAACCCTCACAGGTTTGAAAAAAATATAATTTTTTTTCTAAAATGACGGCTGATATGAACGTAGGCACAGCTTTCGGTGATCGGATACTTTTTGCCAGGGGTTGTAGATTTGATATGCTAGAATTCGGTTAAAGGTTTGTCTACGATTTACGGTACTATGAACTCCCAACTCCCGTTCCAAATTTAAAGTCCGCAGCACTTTTCTTTTTGCAGCAATACCTTCAAAACCTAAAACGTTTTGGGAAAGATACCCATTGCACAAGCGTGGTTTTCTCGGAAACCTTATTATGACGTCCAGCAGACACTAGTAACCTCGTGTAGCAAATTTGAAGTCTATAGCTATTTTAAGTCAGGCTGTAGAGCGATACCATGCAGTCTGACAGAAGAACCAATGTTCAATAACTTTTCTTTCAGAATCGGCACAATTCAAAACGTATAGAAAAAAACCCAAAATCTCCATTCCGAATTTTCAACCCCCATCGCATTACTTTCATTTCCTTATATTCCGTATTAAGTAATTGAAAGTAAAAATCTGGTTATTATAAGGGTACAAATTATACTATTTTTTTTTTGGCCTACTTTCCTTTTTCTTTTAAAATTCGAAAAAATTTAAAAATGAAAAGGTCGTTATTCACATAGAGGATATTCCAGTCTGTCTGTCTGTCTGGACCTCCTGTCAACTTCTGTCCAAACAATCAAATTTCAATATTTCTTATACGTTGAAAATATTATCTTTTACTACTACATGTATATTCCGGCTTCTATGCTTGATCAGACACCCGCTTATGAAGCCTTCGTCAAGTAAGACAGACACAGAAAGAATTTTTACTGTCACCAGAGAAAGGAATATACACCCACGCGAAAACGGGAATCGAACCCGCACCCGACTACAGCGCGCAGACTACTAGTGTAATGGTCCAAACCACTCGGCCATCCGGTCCCCATATTATCTTTTATTTTTGTTTTAAAGATGTAGTATCAGAGATTTTCTTTTATTATTTTTTACCTACTTTTCGGTCCATACAATAGCTTCAGTAAGCAGTAAAGTAACAGAAAAATAGGCTATTTTTGTTCTGTCAGAACTTCTTGTTTTTAATCAGAGACTATCTTTTATTATTTTTTTTATCTACTACTCCATCCATACAAGAGTTTCAGTGAGCATTAAAGTAACAAAAAATAGGCTTTTTTAGTTCTCTCACAACTTTTCAATTCTTCGGTCGTAGAAATATTTGGAATACAACAATCGCGCTTACACGCCTGTTGTAGCACAAAAGACACCGGCAGAGTTACACCATTTCTCACACCCCGTCCTGCAAACTTGACGAGAAACATAAATCATCCACACCTTACCCAACCTCACATGGGGGAAAAGTAAACACGCCCGAAGACGTCCCAATAAAGTTAAAAAGAAGATGGAGATGCCATCCGGTTAAAAAAACGATGAAAAAATGGTTTGCCAAGTGAAGCCATTCATCGCTTGCATAATACGCCCAAATAAAATGGTGAGTTGAAATAAGTATTTATCACAGAATAAAATTAATAAATTTTTAATCTTTCGTATGAAAGGAAATATTAGAACATTCATTCAGATATGGCACTAATTGATATTTTGATTGTCTCCTTTAATTTTTTTTTTCAATTCGGAAGATTTTTTTAAAGAAAATGGGAAAATAGATATTGGTTGACATCGTAGATGTTTCCGTTCGTCTGTAATCCCTTCCAACTTCAGTTCTAATAGAACGATTAATTTTTTATTTCCTGCAGAAGTTGTTTAAATTACCGATTCTCAAGAATAGAATGAGAAAAGGAAATCTCAATCTTCGCTGGAAATCTCATTGATGTTACGAAAGGTTGAAAATCGTCGAACTAGAGATAAACGAGGGCTATTTGCGACGGGCGTCGTAATATAGAACCACAGTCAAGTGACGAGCCGGCACCTGAGTAGGCACCCAACGCAACCGTTAAGGGCGACATCGTAAGCAGCGTTGGGACTTACGAGCATATTTAAAGTGCACTCCCTCTACTCTGTGGGAAAAGTATAATTATTTGTCGGAAATTTGGACTGCATAGCACCGTTTATAAGTTGGTAATTATTTTGGCAATGCCCGGCCCCGAACCTGGGAACTTTCGCATGCAAGGCGATAGCCTTAATCGACTGGGCTCCCCAGCCCCTGTATCGCAGCTTGTACCTCGAAATATTCAACGAGATTTCCTTTTTTTGTGCAAAGCATCTTCAACTTATTCTTACCTCAATGTCGTCCCCAAATTTCACCATGCAATCAACCGCCCATGCACCAACTATAGTTTAATTGTTCCGACCTTCCTCCCGGAAGATGAAGCCCTTTTGACGCTTGTGCTACAGAGGTTTTAATTTATTGCTTTTCGGCACTGGAACAGTAGGGCTGGGGGGGGGGGGGGGGGTTCTTAATATAAATGAACCCACGCCGTTATATTTATGTGCTGTTTCAAAGGCGTGCAAGTGTCATATTTGGGGACTTTCCCGAAGGAAAAAAAACTGCTGACGATAAGTGCTTGCACGCACGGCCGCACTTAAAATTACAACTTAACCACATATGATGTTCAGTCATTTCAGTCGCAGCTGTATACACATTTTTGGACCATTGCGAGGCCTCGTGTGAAATTATTTTGGCAGGTCCCTTAAGTTCATTTTTCTCTCATCCAGAGCGCTTGAGAGTAAGGTATCGTTTGAAAAGAAACATTCTGAGCTAATGCAAGCTCAATTTTGTAGTAATTAAAATGTAGACAGTTTTAAGTTTTCAGTTTTTAAGTGGCAGATGTCAGTGGGATACCAGCAGGTACAAGGAACTCGTATAACAATACCTATACCTCAACAATACATATAAACTCAAAAAAGTTTTATGTCACCTGGACTTTGCACAAGCGCAATTTTCTTAACCTTAAAACCTTATTCTGACGTCTGGCAGGTACTAGGAACTCGGGTAAAAAAAAATTTCAAGCCTCTTTTAGTTCGAGTAGTAAAATGGTTTCAGACAGACAAACTGATATGATGGACCAATGTTCGAAACCAGAATTAGCACTCTTCAAAACGTGATTAAAACACAAAATCGCCATTTCGGATTTTCGACCTCCTACCTTATATCATATCGTCGGTAAAATGACAAAATCACGAATGTGCAAAAACACAAATGTGCAAAGGGATGGAAAACCGGGAACAGTTAAACCGTATTTTGGCTTCGGTTAAATGGGCAAATATTTTTTTTAGCTTAACCGGTTAAAACTGAAGAACCGGTTTGAATAAACATTTTAACCTGCTTCACTGAAGGTTATTGTTACTTTGCATTTCTTCGCACCAGAGCTACACTACGGCAGTTGGCTACGGGCGTCGTAATTAAGAACCACAGTCAAGTGACGAGCCGACATCCCTAAACTGAAGGAAAAATTTAATGCAGTGATAAATCATGGATATGGTGTCATAAAATAGATCATAATAGGTTAATGATAAGGTTTATTATGTTTATCCTTCACACTCTCGCTGCGGTATAATGCCCTAAGGCATCAAAGAAACTAAAGCTACCGGTAATGCTTTCCTAGAACATTGTGCGGCAAAAAAAATCTTCAGAAAGGGGCACAGAAAGTGCTATTTTTTTAATTAAAAAAAACGGCGTAATTTTTAAAATAAATTTCCTTATTTATGAATGTAAAATGGTGTCTTAATATAAATTATTCCTTCTAATAAGGCGATTTTTATGTTTTTCAGGACGTATTTGTAAATCATACCTTCGAGATATTTAAGTAGAGAAATCGGTATCAGTTCGTTACATGATTAGCGTTCTAAATTACGACTTCCGTCTCCAAAGCCCTAGTGTAGCGCCAGTTAGTGCACGTAACAGTACAGTTAATACACGTTAAATATGCTCCAAAGTGCCGGCGGTACGTACGATGTCACCATTAAAAGTTGGAGTGTCTACTCAGGTGTCGACTCGGCACATAGTTCTAAATTACGACGCCCGTCGCCAATAGCCCTCTTGTAGCTCTAGTGCGACGATAATTCAAACCTAACCTAAATCGACAGTCGGAATCGTATTGTTCAACCAAGCAACTAGAACCGGAAGGCCGGTTAGGGGTTTAGGCCGGTTTAAAGGCCGGTTTTTAGTTACTTTAACTAGTCCCAGTTAAAACCGGAGGGAAAAAAAAGAACCGATTGAACCGAGAAGCGGTTTTGTTTTTCAAAAACCGCATATCCCTAGAATCTGCACATTCGTGGTTTTGTCATTTGACCGACGATATAAGCATTTTTTGAAAGTGTCAAAATCCGACCCGTTTCGTTCTTAAAGGCTTAAGGACTTTAGCTAGTCTAACTCTGAAGTACTGACATTTCTAAGTAAGTAACTTGAATTTTTTTTTGTCTCCTTTCACATTACTTCTAATCCGTGAGTCATTTCATCAGGTGTCATGCAGTTTATATTTGGCTTCGCTACTTCAGGAATTAAGTTGACACATGGCCTCATCTTTTTCATTGAGGTCCCTGTTATTTATTCATTGGCTGGATGCTATCCAAGTTGTGAAGTGTGACAAGGAGTCTTTTTTATATATAACATTGTTGCGCTTGCACACACATGAATGAAGCTATTTTTTGAGACGGTCGGGATTTATCTTAAAAGAAAGAGGACTTTCGAATTAGCAAGTTTCAACAAGAAGTGGGTTGTTCAAAGATTGGTAGGTAGGCACAGTAATGAAAAGAATAAAAAAGTGTGTGGGTGTTCGATGGATAGTCTTTTCATAGGATTTATTAAGGAAATGTCAACAAATGAAAAAAATCCAGGTGCTTCATAAACGGAGTAAGCCGTTTCCGAATTACAAGGACACCCTTTATACACAGAGTCTTTAACCTTCTCCTAGAAATCTTTACAAACATACAAATGCATTTTTAATAAGATTTAATTAGCAACCTGTGTCCCGGAAACATTTCTAGGATTAAAAAATTTCTATCTTAGAAACAATTGTTTTAAATTTCTACTTACATCGATAATATGCATTTTTTAAAGTTTTTTCCTTTGTTCTTAATTTTAATGAGTATTAAATAAGTAAAAATTTCATTTATTTTTTCCATTATAAAGCAAAATAGTTTTATTCGTAAAAAAAGGTTCAATTATATTTATTACTCAACAAATGAATTTCATTAAAAAATATATCGGCCAAAGTCATGACTGACAATGAAGACTAAAGTCATGACTGATAATGATTAATTCTAAAAACCCAACGATTCCCCCGCACTTTAAGTTCAATCAACCTGTGTAAAATTTTACAATTGATTTTTGTGTTTCGATCCTTTTGTACACCTGAATTAAGTAAGTATAATATCAAATTAAATTAAAAAAATTAAAACTCATCAAAAGAGGTATAGTATTGACGAAGATATTACACAACCCGTCTCAACCAAAATGAACCTCAAGGTCAAGACCAAGTTGCTTCGACTTATATACAATATTTGTTGTAATCTAGATGACTACTAGTAATGCAATTGTAAATCAGCGCCCTCTAGCTTTGATGTTATTTGAGTTTGCATGTGTGGTGGAGGCTCGCTCCAGAGATGTTTGTTCAAGCTCTTAAAGCTCGAGATTCTTAGCTACGGGATGTTTAACGAAGGTGCGATTAGAGTAATGATAAATATAGGATGGATAAAAAAAAGATGAACATAATGATCAAAATATTTTTCCAGGGACTTACCAATTTTTTTTCACTTGGGGAGGTTTTAAGTTCAAAATCCTTTGCATCATACAGCGCGTCCCAAAAGTTTATGGACTGCTGTGTTTTTTGAATTTTATAATAGGAAAACGTTTCGCAATTTTTTTTTTATTTTTAATTATCAAAAATATCAATACAATATTAGTACTGTACACAAATAACATAACAACATCACAGATTTAGTGAAAAATGAAAAAAATTAAAATTTGGTTGTCGCAAAAGTTTATAGACAAGTCCATTTTTCCATTTAATTTTGCACTATTGTTCAAATTTTTAAACCGTTCTTCATTATCACTTGAAAAACTCGATCAGGCATACTTAAAACAAGAGTTTGGAGAATTTCGGGCTTCAAATTAAACCGACTTTGTTCAATTTGCATCGTTAGATCTTGAACTGTTGCAAATTGGCGCCCATTTGCATAAACGTCCCTCGAAAGTATTCCCCAGAGGTTCTCCATAGGGTTCAGGTCAGGACTTAAAGCTGGCCACTCCATAACTTTAACATTGTGGCGTCTAAACCACTGCATAGTGGAGTTAAACACATGAATGGAGCAGTTGTCTTGTTGATATTCCCATTTATTTCCCCCTAGCAACTCCCCAAATGGAAGTAAGTGAGCTTCAAGAGTTCCTTGATAATCATCAGAATATTGCCGACCTTTCAAAAAAGCAATATCAGTTGTTCCGTTGAAGGAGAAGGCTCCCCACACCATTACTGAACCCCCTCCTTGTTGCCTGCTTAAAAAGGACCTTGGTTCCTTCTGAAGATCGTGCCAATAGTACTTCCATCCAACGGGGCCATCTAAATTAAATTGTTTTTCGTCACTAAAAACCACACTTAGCCATTCGTCTTTGTAATGCATGTAATTTCTGTCCCACTTAACTCGAGCATCCTTATGGCGTTTTGTAAGCTTTGGCGTGCGTCGCATTTTACGATATTTTAAAAACTTACTTGCTTTTAGCCTTCGGTGGACTGTAGATTTTGATACTGAAAATGTAATTTCTTTGGCTGTAGATCGTACAGACAAATTTTCGGTCGAAACAAGTCTCACAATTTCTCTGTCTTGCCTCTTTGTTGTCTTTTTTGGCCTTCCAGGACGAGATTTTGGTTCGAAAATGTCACCTTTCGCTAGGATTTGATAAATTCCAGCTTTGCTACGCTTAATTCTTCTAGCAATATCTACAACTCTCATCCCACGAGCTTTTAAACGATGAATTTGTAAAATTTCATTTTTCGTAAATTGCACGTTGGCAGGCATCTTTGCAATGAATCAAAAAAGGAACAACCCACTAGTTTTTATCTCAGGAAGCTATTACGTCACGTGTACAAATAATAGAATATTCAAATTTATATTTTCATTAATAAAAACAGCTCTTAACACCTTTTGTCCATAAACTTTTGGGACAGAATTTTTTTCGTTTTTATTTTTTAAAAATAAATTTATGTTCTCTCACAGTTGTTTGAGCGTTTTATTATTTGAAATACTCTTAGATATTTGCATAAATTATTTCGTCATTCACAACTCGCTTATTCTTCTCTTTAATTTGAAAAAAACAGCTGTCTATAAACTTTTGGGACGCGCTGTAATATATGAAACATACGTTAAGCCTCATGTCA
The DNA here is from genome assembly GCA_019343175.1 of Oedothorax gibbosus. Taxonomy (NCBI): domain Eukaryota; kingdom Metazoa; phylum Arthropoda; class Arachnida; order Araneae; family Linyphiidae; genus Oedothorax; species Oedothorax gibbosus. Next base: position 11,080,358 of record CM033273.1, read on the forward strand.
CTATGTCCAACTTAAATTATGTACAATATTAGAGACAAATAAAAACAGTTGGATAATCTGGTTACAGCGTCGTTCAAGAGACCGTAATGTTTTTTCGCCAGTGGATTAACACTAAGGCACTTGAGTTTGGAGACCCGCGGTCCAGCGCGCCCATTCCCCCTTAATAAGACTTTATTAGAATAGAATACAAAGTTGGAAAAAAAACATTTCTGAGAAATATACCGCTATTCAATTAACACCAAGTCAAGGTTGGCTGAATTTGATGACACCCCCCCCCCCCCCCCACCAAAAAAACTCCAACAATTATATTTTCAGCTGTCTTTGTATTTTTTTTTTCACAGTAAGATTCTTTCATAGAATGGCTAACCTTCCGAACGGCTTGGAAATTCACAAAAATGTGTGGTTTTTTTCCATGCACAAATTTTAAAATTAAATCTTTAACAAATTAAATATTCGTTTACACTGCGGTTATACTGCCTTGGTCGCTGTTTTGAGCCACATCCAGAGCAGCGGTTTGGATTTGACCTTGGATTTGCCAAGGATTTCCAAAAGGTTTTTTTCGGTGAAATTGGCGAATGATTCTATATCGCGTTCGATTTTATTCATTGTTTGAAAACCAACGGAGATTATGGATGAAAAAAATTGATTGCTGCTTGCGCTTTACATTTAAAAATCATAGATAATTATATAGAGGTAATTAGAAAAATATCTGAAAAACGTCGTCGAAGATGGTAGATGATAGCATGTCATCGCAACCGAACGATGTACGTAGAAAATATTTAATTATTTTTATAGTATATTTTCGTAATATTGGGTGTTGAAGATGACTTTAAATAATAAATTAGCATATTGTGTTTTTTTTATGTAATTCATACACAATGTTGCGCGAAAATGATTATTTGTCAAGAAGATCCTTGTAAAGTTGGACGAAGGTACTCCGGTATCAGTATTTGTGCGTTCGAAACCCGTTTCTGGAATAAATTACTTATACCATACATTGCAAAAAAAAAACTAAATTTACAGTCCCTTTAATTTTTAAGTGCAACAGCCGTATTTGGTAGAAAACAGTCTGTTCCAATAAATAAATATATTATTGGGTCAGACTAGGGACTCAATAATATATTACAGACTCAGACTCAGGGACTGGAATCCTGCCCTGCTGCCGGTTCCTGCCCATTATTTTATAGGGAATTTTTTTTTTTTTTAAAGTGTGTAGGAGAGTATTTTTTCTTGATTGTTTTTGTTTTCGGGGACTTTTCTTTTCCGTAATTATATTTTTAACTTTTAATGTCGGAGTATTACTGAATAAAATTAGGTCAAGTAAAAAAGTGTTTATAGTATTGTCTGCCAAAAATTTCGAAATTATTAGTATTAAAAATAATTGATTAAGCTATCCACTCCAACCAGGTTTTAGTATTTTAATGCAAAATCTGGTTTAAAAATTAAATTTATTGATTACGGGTGAGATTATAAGAGATCGAATACTTTTATTAACATAGAAGCATTTTATTATCAACATATTTTACAGTGTTAAATTTCATTCATATATATGTTTGAATTTTACTTTCAAAATAATAAATGCGTCCTGTTTTAAATCAAAATATATTAAGTAAAACCTCTGAGAAAAACTCATAAAATTCAATCTGAAGTTTTAATATAATTTTTCACCATGTAGGATCGCTTAAAAAAGAGAAAACCCGCCAAGATGGCTGCTCTTTACCTATGGTAACCCTTTCCTCTGAAGTCGCCGAAAGTTTCCCAATCGAAATGGGAAGCTTGCTATGGACGATGCCCTGGGCATTACATTGGATTTCCCGGGTTACACTGCCTTGAGCGGTGCCTTGGGCAGCGACTAAGGCATCGCTCAAGGCACTGCCCAGGGCAGTGTAACTGCGGTATTAGACACAGGTGCAAAAAATACGGAAAAAAATCCGTGTCTACCGTTCGGAGCGAGGGCAGAAACTTTTAAGGGTGGCATCGTACGCAGTGTTCGCGTTGGGACTTTGAAGCATATTTCATGGGTTCTTCCTCTATATATTATTCGTCGGACAACTTTCTGGCTGCACTGTCCGTTTATAGGTCGTAAGTTATTTTGGCGATGCCCGAACCCAAACCTGGGACCTTCCTTAGCAAGACAAACGCCTTAATCAACTGGGCTCCCCAGCCCCGCTTAATATATCCGAAACGCTTGTCAGCCGAGACACACAAAGCAGTTAAACGTTGAAAACATCAATTATGACATTCATGAACCACTGACATCTAATTAAACATTATCGTTACAGACCATTTAGCAACAAGCACAACCACACAAAAAAGCATTCTAAATTCATATTCGGTTTCTTCAGCACTTCATGTCGAGAGAGACACTTGACCAACAGAGACGAAATCTATCCCGTCGACAAGTGTCTTCCTTATTGGCACTTCTTCCAAATCGGGGAAGGTTAAAGTGACCCGAGAATTTGGGTTAATCTGAGAACAGGAATTAAAATAGACTCGCAGTCATAGAGAGATGAGAAAACCGCGTATTCTCTCACACTTTCTAGCCCTCCGAGGGATAGGGATACAACGTATAAACCCGTCATCTGACTGATGTTTCTAGCAACACACTATCTATCTATATATCTATTTATTTATATAAACAGCTACCATACAGTTAAAAATAAACCAGTTACATGGCAGGAGAAACATACACAAGTAAAAATAGATATACAACTGACAGTTTAAAAAGCCAGTAAATGGCATGAAATGAGACTCACTATATATATACAAGAGAAAAAAAGAAAAACAACACCACAAATAAACAAATAAAGCATTATTTTAGTTATATAAGGAAATTATATTTGATTTAAATGTCCTGAAGTTATCACAGAAGATGTCATAATTGAAAGGTAAGCTATTTAACAGTTGAATAAATTGATTTATGGGTTGATTTTTGATATAATTTGTCGAACAAAAAGGTTCTTTAAATACAGTTTTATTACGAGTTTTATAAATTGGTACATATAATTTTAAATCTTCAAGGATATACGGGCAGTCAATTCTGTTTTGCAGCAAATTATAAAAAAAATTTAAAATAGACAGTACTCTCCTGCATTCCAAGGAATTCATTTTATGTTCCATTCTCATCAAGTTATAGGGAGGGTGGTGGAAATGTCTATTCTTAAAATTTATGTACCGGAAAAATTTGTTTTGTATCCCCTCAATATTACGTACAGAGTAGCTGTTTGAGGGATTCCATATAGTACAACCATATTCCAGTAAGGGTCTAATAATAGTATTGAAAAGACAAATAATTACAGATACATCAGTGAAATTATTGGTTCTCTTAAGGATTCCTAGGTTTTTGTTGGTCTTTGTTGAGATTTCTGTAATGTGCATATTAAAACTAAAATTGGTTTCATAAGTTATTCCAAGGTCCCTTATGTTTATTTTACGGCTAAGTAGGTTATTATTGATGCTATAATTATTAATTAAGGGATTCGTTTTTCTAGTAAAAGTTAGGACAAAACACTTATCAATATTTAAAAAAAGCTTATTTTTGTTACACCAATCCTGCAAATTATAAAGTTCAGTTTGTAAAATTTCACAATCCATGTATGTAGAAATGCATCTATAAATTTTAAGATCATCGGCAAATAATAAACAGGAGTTAAATATATGCGATAAATCATTAATGAACAATAGAAAAAGACGAGGTCCCAACACGGACCCTTGAGGAACTCCAGAAGTATTGTAAAAACAATCAGAAAAAGCAGATTTAAATTTCACATATAAAGGTCGTCCAACTACATAAGTATACATTCACATGATTAACTCATGACTAAAACCAATCGCAAGTAATTTAGAGAAAAGAACATCAAAATCCACAGTGTCAAAGGCCTTAGCAAAATCAGTATATATAATATCCAGTTGTTTATTTACCTTTAAGGCATTAGAAATATCTTTATTTAAACAGATTAAATTGGTGGTTGTAGAGCGTTTTTTCATAAAACCATGTTGATAAGGGGAAATTATTTGCGAAGTCTGATTCGATATTTTTTCACAAATAATGGATTCAAAAATTTTAGCAAAGCTTGAGATTATAGCTATTGGTCTACAGTTTTTGATATCGGATTTATTGCCTTTTTTAAAAACAGGTACAATTTTAGTTGTTTTCCAGATGTCAGGAAAAACCATAGTTTTCAAAGAGAGATTGAAAAGTATGAGTAATGGATATATAAGATTACCTTAATTTGCCTTAATAATGTATGGGGGAATTAAATCCAGACCAGGAGAACTGGAACCCTTCAGTTGTCTGACGGCTCTTTCAATATCATCATGAGTTATGTGATTGATTCTAACCATGTCAATTGTGTTCAAATTTATATCAGTTACATTATCATGTGCAGTATTTTCCGATCTTTTTGTATAAATGCTTGCAAAGTGACCCTTGAAAGCCTCGGCAACTTCCCTATCACTCGTCAATTCAACACCATTACAAAACATTACATTATTTTCATTAACCCGATTTTTGTTACGAAAATATGACCAGAAGGATTTAGGATTTGATTTTAAAGATTTTTCTACAGAATCAATATGACTTTTTCGGGCACGACCAATATCAGATTTAATTGTTTTCCTAATATGTTTGTATAATTCAAGGTCATTTAAGTTATTGTGTTTCCTATACTTTTTAAGATAAATATTTTTTTGCTTAATATTGTTTATGATTTCCCCTGTGAGCCAAGTGGGATATTTCTTTTTAACAGGCTTTGATTTTGGAATACATTCATCCAATATTTCAAACAACACCGAATAAAAACTTTCCAATGCAATATTAATAGAATCATAGTTGTTTAAAAAATTCCAATCAACAAGGGTCAATAGTGTGCATAGCAAATCAAAATTAGCCCTTTTAAAATTGTAGGTGTGTATCATAGGATCTAATGATTCATGTTTACATTTTGATATTCTAGCGATTTTATTGAAATTTATTTGCAACGCAGGATGATACCTATCCTCAGGAGTTATTGTGGAAAGAGGTTGAATGATTGAAGCATCAAAATAAGTAAGTTTGATCAGGACTAGATCCAGAATTCGGTTAAAAAAATTTACAATATTATTGCATTGAATTAACTCATGCAATTGAAGAAAACAAATAAATTCGTGCGTAAGTAAGGTATTTGCAGCATGTTTATGATCGGACCAATTAATAAAGGGAAGATTAAAATCGCCAACAATAACAAGGTTATTAATAATAGAAAAGTATTCATCTACAACATCATAGAATTCATGAAGTACACTATTACTTGCAGAAGGAGGAATATAAATACAACAAACACAAACAGGTATATAATTATCAATACAAATTTTCACCCATACCGCTTCACCTGAAAAATCAATGTGAGACACCAACCTAGCTTTCAAATGTTTCTTTGCCGCTATTAATACACCACCACCAAGACTCAATCCAGTAAGCTGATAATCGCGATCTTTACGGAAGATCTCATATCGGCTGTCGAATAGATCAGAATTTAAGAAATCATCATTTAGCCAAGTTTCTGTCAAGCATATTAAGTCATAGTCTTCAGCACTAGAAACTTAAAATATATCACTAAATTTTCCTCGCATTCCGCGAACATTTTGGTAATACAAAGTTATTGGTGCAAATCCAGCTCTCGAGCCACGAACATTCTGATCGCCTGATTGTCAATCTAGAGGACTGGTGGAAGACTGCAAGGGCTTGTCAGCCTTCAGATCATCAGAAATGTCGGCCGACACCTCCAAACAGATTTTTTCATCCTTTAGTCTGCCAAAAAATTCCGAGACAATGCAGGCCTCAGGCCACACTGATGGATCAATGAGCTTAGTAATGTCATCTTCAAATACTTCAATATGGAACGAAGAATAAGTTTGATATTTGGTAACAAGTTTACGACATAAAACATACTCCAATTCAAGACCATCAAGTGATTCACTTACTTCTTTACCGGTGGTACTAGGACTAAGCCTTGACACGAAGACGGCTTTCTTTCTGGGAAATCTCTTGACAATTTTCAAGTTGGAATTCCTTAACGAACCACTAATAAGTGCTCTGGGTTTATTAGTCTTTTTACCTTCCTCAACGACTCGCGGTTCCAGTTGGGTTTCAGGTCGAGGTGCGGAATTCTTGATCACAGAGGCATAGTCCAAATTAGCCTTTTTCTTCAGGTTAGTATCCAAACTATCGGGAATAACATGCCCGGCTGACTCGATAGCCTCCACTCTCTTTGTAATATTCAACTCGAAAGATGTAAACCTCGACTCAAGACCTTTAAACAGTCCCATCAGATCGGCCGCAGATACAGAATCATCAGGCATACGTGTCTCACAGCCATGATAATTAGGATAATTTTTTTCAAGTAAGGTCTTCAACTCACTCACAGCAGTCTTTGCATCCTCGCGAATACTCCTATCTATATTACATTTGGACTCCAAAGCAGTATCAACCCTAACCAAACATGACTCAAGAGCTTGCAAAAACACGACCACGCCATCCGCCGCCATCTTGGATAGGACTGCGCCGCCATCTTGGATTTTTAGCATGTTGACTGCTACGATAGCGATGGAAAATGTTCATCGATAGAGGCTGAAGTGAAGTAGAAGAACATTCTGTTTTTTAAACCGGTACGTTACAATAGAAATGAACTAACTCTTCTTCGTTTTCGAAAAAGTAAAAATCTTAGTTTGAGGTCGTAAAATTACAAGGTTAGGTTGAATTAACGTCGCTAACTAAAGCTACACCACAGCTAGTCGTAAAAATACGAGGAAATGTTCCTAGACTTTTCCAACCGAATAACTCACCATCTGTCACTAATTATTGTATTGAAAGCCAATAACCAGATTTGTTTCAGTGATTAACTTTTCGACTATGAAATCATCATTAAATTTTCATAATTCATATTTTTTTGGGTTGTTTTTGTTTGAAAAAACTACAAAAAATAAGAATATTTGCATTTTTTTTATAGCTAGATAGTTGAATAACAAACTAAACCGCACTGCGAAATGCAGTATGTCTGGTGTCTGGTCGCCCTACACTTAAGACGAAAGATTTAATTTCCTCGTAATTTGAAATAGAATGCAGTCTTTCAAATCATCAAGTATTATTCCAAGCACAGTGGGATTGGTTGCAAAAGTGTAAAATCCAATATTCTACGTTTTATCCTGAAATTGATCACCAAATAACCTTAAATTTGCTTGCTGTGTTAACATAATTCAAATATAGGTGTTAACATCCTTACATAATTATGGCTATATTATATTTGTCGTCAATAGGCGAAAGATACACTTCGCAATAACACAAAAACTGCATAAGCTTTAAAATCCATGTATGGAAATTCATCAGTCACATCTGAGATTACTAGGTGTCAAAATTAAATATCAAACAAAAGAGTAGATGAAAGATCTAGATCGTGTAGTTTGTGTAACCACTAGACCATCACGTTTATCAAGTTTTCAAACGAACTTGAACTCTTAAGAACGGTTGGCGAAATGGTACTATGAATTTCATGAGAATGTGCTGTTATCGGTGAATCGGAACCACGCCACGCGCTGGCGCGTGATTAGCAGCCAACGTGTTAAAAAATTAACCTTTTTAAAAATTTACTAAACTTTTTAAAAAAAATTGTCATCTGCGACAGAAATATATATTTTTTTAATTTAAGAAATTTTATTTTTAGTTAAAATGTTTAATTTTAATCTCGTGCAGTGAAAACAAGTTTGTACTTTAACTAACCAATTGGATTATTCCCTCATAGGGCTAGGAGACACTGGGGTAATAAGCCGACTCCTTTCTCCTGCCATGTTGAGGTCCGGTCGACGAGTTGTGGAGAATAAATCTGTACTAAATGTTCGTCTTTTTTAGATTCTTTTATATCAGAGTCTATGACTAGTTGCTTTTTGAATTTTTTTTAGATGTTGATAGTACTTTTGCGATTCATGACCAAGGATCATTTTTTGGATAATACAATTTTCCTTCAGTGAAAAAATTTGTATGAAAAACTCAATTTTTCTCATTCCACACTTATAAATGGCACGTAATTGGACTATCTTTTTGATTTTAAATGGGAATGTTTCTTTATGATGTCACGCTCTCCATTCTGCGATTTCATTGATGGTTGTTTTGATTTCTTTCCGTACTACTTGAAACAATCCCATTGTGTTTTTGAAAAAGATAAATTATTGAGTATATTAAAAGTCGTATTTCGTCTTCGTACTACAGGATTAATTATGTATTAATTATAAATATTTTTTATCAATTAGTTAAAATATAGTAAAATTGAGCTTTTTAAATTAAAAAATACTTATTAAAAATGTAATGTTACGTAATTTAATAATGTTTCATTATTTCAACTACTAATACTTAATTACACTGAAATGGGCACGGCAGGCCTTGGCCCTCTAATGGTCTGTTGCGCCGACGAGTTTAGTTTAATACTTAATTATAAGTCATTTATAAGCGTTTATTGAGAAAAATTGAGTTTGAGATATTTATTTAAAAACAGTTCTTAACTTATTCATTACGATTCGAACCAATATTTTATCTTTTACTTTCACTTGAAAACCATTAAAAGTACTAAAGTTGCAAGAGAACTAACACTTCTTGCATATAAAAATAGTTATGTCCAGATTTACATAAACAAATAATTTAGTAACAGAAAATGTCACTAAAACTGTTTCCACACAAAATCCCCCCATGCATCTTTAAAAAAAAACAGCATTTTAGTACTAAATTAAACTATGTTAAACTTTTAAACATCAAGTATAAACTATATTCAATCGAAAATGTACCAATTATTACTTATATTTTGCTATATTTATTTGTACTTCAAAAGAATAAATATTTAATATTGCTCACACTTAAAAAGTAAAACATTTCATAATTTGGAGATAAGTAACTGCATCATATATTTAAAAAATAAGTACAAAAAAGTTTTTTTTTAAAAGAAAGAAACTTATTCTTAAATGCCAATGAAGAGTTAAAATATCTTTAAAAAAAGTATACAGTCATTTCAGGATTCAAACGAAGTAGAACTTTTGTTTATAACTGCATCTGTTGTGCTCTAAAGACAAACATATGTCCTTCAATTAGTACACATTTTTATCGAACCAATTTATCCTCCCATTCATAATCAAACGAGTGACCCTGTTATACTAAAGCAACAATTAGTTACTTTAGTATCTCAAGGAGCATCTCAAGTGAGCCATTAGGACTTGTATAATGAGACGCGTTATGTAACCATATAGATAGTAAAACCGTGCGATCACGCACCTTTCTAGAGAAGACACAGGTATAGTGGCTAGGGGGAAAAACCACTATAACACAGGGGCATAAAAAGCTGACTCCTGTCCCCCGCTATGTTGAGGTTCGCCCGAGGAGTATGGAATAAAACAGTACTAAAATTGCATAAGTTCTTATATTTTTTGTAGACGCTGATAGAACTTTTGTGATTCAGGACCAAGGATAATTTTTTGATAGTTCTATTTCTGTACAGTGAAAAAAAATGTTAGTTCAAACTCAAATTTTCTCAATAACTAGCTCGTAATTAAACTCATTGGGATTTTTTTCATTATATTATCATATTAATATCATAAATAGTAACCATTTGTGTACCCTGAAATTCAAAGTAAAACAACAAAAACACAAGTTTAACAAATTGTGATGAAGATAAGTAAACCTTAATATCAAACAATTTGCCAACAGCAATACTAATTGAAAAAAAATCTAGTCAAATTATAAAATTTAAGAACTGACAGTTTGATAAACCAAAACGAATAGAAAATTCAGATTTGTTAAAATTGGTGCTGCAAATACTGCATATACACACAGAGCCTGATTTCCGGCAAGGCAATGCACTTCAAAGGACCCCCCAAATTTGTTTAAAAAGAGAGGGGAAATTCCAAAATTATTTGCCGCAAAAACTAATACATATGATACCGAATTGACCCATGTGACATTAATTGTTTAAAAACGAGACACAATAATTATTATAAACCATGTTATTTTTATAAATTATGCCCTGGCAATTTTAGTAAAAAGTATGTATTTGAAACATGGTATGACACGATGTGTCTTATCTTATGTATGAATTAAAACAATTTTTTTAAATAAGCTTTTAATAAATATGCCATGCTTACACGTGCATTTAAGATAATTATTAACGGTTATTTGTAAAAATTTAAAACGAAAAAATTAGTTTCATATAGATAAATTAATGAATGTTGGGGGGGGGGGGGTCTCCAAACTCCCTTAGGACCTGAGCCCCAAAAGTAGCAAGTCTATCCCTGAACACACAAAAAAAAATTCTATAATAATTAATTTTTCAGGAGACAATGCATTAATGATCCTGTTTATTCCAACCAGAGGTGCCGATCCCCCCCAGAGCTAACGACGCACCCCCCTAGAATTTTTTAACCCCCCCCCCCCCCCCAAAAAAAAAACCCGGTGTGGATTTTATATTAAATATATGGATTTATGTAGTATACTGAGCCTAAGTAATTTTCACCACACAGTGTATATATAAATAGGAATCTTTACGGTGTATACATGAAACTTTATAGTAAAATTATATTTTAAGTACCAGCGAATGGGGTAACTTTGTCCTAAGAAGTAAAACACAAGAACTGACTTTCTTCTTGAATATTTTTCTAATGATAGGTCAACGCAGAGTTGCCCCTAATTGAAAAGGAAAGCACATTTTAATAGCTTTTATATTACGGAATTAAAACTTATGTTTAATTTTCCTTTAAATATATTTTTTTGCAGCAAAAGCTATCGGGAATCTAAATAATCAGTAAAAATTCCGCTCAAAACTTATGTAATTATATATATTTTTAAATTAATAAAAATAGCCGGACACGTGATCCAATCAAAAACAGCATCCAATTCCTTCTCTCAATTCTTAATGCATAAAAATGCTCTCTTCGCTTTTTATGTAATGCAACACATTTGACATTATCAAACTAAATCGGAATTATTCTATTATGTTTACAGATATAGTTTCACTTAAAAAAGATACTATTTATTAAGTTACTAAAATTAAAATTAAAGCCCAAGTAAGTTAAAGTTAAATTATTTGCCCAACCTTCTGACAGACGTATAAACCCGTCAAATGACTGTTTTTCCAGCAACACACATAATTTTTAAATTTTTATAAATTTAATAATTTTATTAAATTCCAAAATTTAAAGCATGGAAGAGTCATTTATAACCACCTGGAAATTAAATGTTCAGTTAAAATTTTAATTTAAATCTCAAGCAGTGAAAACAAGTTTACATTTCAGCCAATTTGCTTTTTCAGAGGGTTAGCAAGATTAAAATTATATAATTACGAAAATCTTACTGGAATCACGGCCATAACACTACAAAATAAGCTTGGGTATTTATAGTACAGTGCATTTTAACTTCATTTAATTTAAAATAGATCAAATCAATCATTTAATAAAGTTTATCTTTGATTTGATGCTTCCCTCCGTTTCGAAAACAACAATCTAAAGCTAACAGCTATATATATATATTTTTATAACAACAATTTAAGCGGGAAAATTGCGAATTGTATGTTATACAGACTGCGTGAGATTTATGGCATGAGAAGGGCAGCTGCAATTTTTTTGTTTCAGCTTTAAAGAAGTGATGGGTTGTTTATGGGTAATAAATGTCAAAAATATTCGCCAGGCGCAGACACGCCATATCCCATTATCTATGTTCTTCTTTTCGTAATGTTTTTGATTTTGGTTACCATTTTGATTCTTGAAGGTTGGGGCGGGGGGCGGGGGGGGGTTGAGTTATGCCCCCCCCAGGTGTATGGGGGGGGGAGAGACAGATGATTAGAAAGAACTAGAATTTGTTAGAGTTGTATCTTAGATAAAATAAATCATTTACATTAAAAAAAATTAGAATTTTTTCGACCCCCCCCCCCCCCCCTAAAATTTCAACGACGCAGTCTGCGTCGTTGACCCCCCCCTGTAGGCACCCCTGATTCCAACGACGACGAAATAGCGGAGGAAGTTGAAAACCTTCTTCTGAGTTTGATGCATTTACTAGATACATAATTACGGGAGGTATGAAATATGCAAATATCTATTCTTAAGAGATTCACCACATGGCTAGCCATATTAAAGTTTACAACTTCATTAGGTTCATTTCTCGATCTCATGATCGACTGAACGTTGAAGTCAAAACATTTCCCAAGAGCCTCCAACCCAACTTACATTCTACAGCAATGGTGGTGTCAATAGATTACGTGACCAGTTTACGGGGGGGGGGGGGGATCTAGAAAAATATTACCAAATATCACGAATAAGGGGGGGGGGAGGGGTTGCGTAAAATATCACTAATTTTCCCGCAAAAAATAAACGTGAAATTGCGAGAAAATGGAGTAAAATTCCATTAAAATTTGTTTCTGGACTTTCATGATAATTTTTATCGTGGCTTTCCAAGCCATATTTTAAAATGTTGAACCTTTAAAAAAACAATTTAAAATTCACCAAAAAATACGAATTTTGAAAAGTCTTACGTGAGATTACGGGGGAGAGGAGGGCAGGTTGGGGAATAAAAAAAGCAATAATAATCATTTTCCCCTTGTTTTTAACACACTAACAGCTGGCGGTTTTTTTTTTCCAAACTATATTTTTCCTCTCTACCACAGAGAAGAAACTTCACCACTTTAGGATTTTCAGAAAGGGTACAAATACTGCATGAAGTGCAAAAATACTAATGAAAAGGTATTGGATGTGAACCGGTTAATTAATTTTTCAATTTTTAATTTAATTTAAATTAGATAATAATTTGATTTAATTTTTCAATATTACCTCGAATCTGTAATGTTATAGAAATGTATAATTTGATACAATTCCAAATAAAAAAGAAAAAATTCGATTCAACTTCAGCACATTGGCTGCCAAGAAGTCCCCAAGGCTTGCAAAAACAACACATAAAATAAAACGAACGAAATTAATGAAAAAAATAAGCACTTTAAAAATTACCCTTAAAAAAATTTAAGATGCGTTGAAACCTACGTTAATAGCCAAGTTTTAAGTGAGGTTCAGCAATTCAATACTCTTACTCATTGAGAAAGAACCCGATGGACCCTGCCAAGTTTTTGCATTGCAGACGCTCGAAAGTTGTGTGCCAATTTCATTCATTGAGGCCGTGTTTCCTGATTTGTTTTGGCTTCATTGGCGAGAAATGCCGTACGAAAACAAAAAGTATTGTTTTGTTTGGTGCTGCACGTGCATCGTTATAGTTGAGCAATGGGTTGAACTATACAAGGGCTAAAAGGGATATTGTGTCAACCGCTACTGCTCTCTAGGATTTAAAAGGTTCTTCGAATCGGTAATTAGTAATAACCGAGCCTCAATTAAAACTTTTCTATTAACGTATATTTCAAAGCATCTTAAATTCATACAGTATAGCCAGGGCCAGATTTAAAGATTTGCCGCCTGTAGGCTGTAGAATTGCCGCCCCTGTCACAATATTGTCACCCTTCGGGAAAAGATAGCTGGTTAGCTGCAAAATAGGGTGGAATAATGTGCTATTTAAAATTATCAAAACGAATATAAAAGAGGGATAATAGGTTTATTTGAAATACAATATAATTAGATCATTTATAGTATCCTCACTTACCTTGGTCTCATATTAAGGTGTAACTGATGTGAACCCCACAGCGACGACAAGCTCAGCTAGCGGGTGCTATATATACGGTTTACGCATTAATGTAAATTATTTGTTTTCATTCTTAAAAATAGTATCTTAATAATATTTTTTTCCGAATGCAGCTTTAATTGGTCGTAAAATTTGCCGCCCCAAAAAATTCGCCGCTCTAGGCTACAGCCTACTTAGCCTATTTAGAAATCCGGCCCTGAGTATAGCCGTTACTTACTGGAGATCTCGAACGAATTTCAATTTTCTGTGCAGTTTTTAGTTTCCCCCTTTTATTTGGGTAGTAATTGAAGAACTTAGTGGAAGAACATGCTATATGTGACATTTTTGAAAACATTGAATTGTTTTTTTTTTGTCAAAAGGACATATTACTAATTTCTCTAACGATAACAAATTTCCACTTTTTCATAAACTTTAACTTTAGTAGTTTTTTAAAGTAAGCAAGTTCAGTTGTTAACAGATCCGAGTGCAAACTAAAATCTTTAAAGCTCATTTTCTTGTTTTCACCTTTTTGTTACTTAGCACATTCTTCCACGAATCTCATCAATTGGCATTGTGCTTTTCAATTTTCTTTGTTAATTTCGTTTGTATAATTCATGCGTTGTCTGGGGCAAAAGTTCTGGGCCCTTTGGCATAGAACGTGTTCAAATTGAATAAGCATTTTTTCTTATTTGATATAATTGTATAAAATTAAACAATTTACCAATTTTGATAACGTTTCAAATTCGAAAGATATAAAATTTTAAAAAAGAGGTGTTCATATCGACTTTTTTTAAAGTTTAGGGTTGAAAAAGGGTGGACAGTGGATGGAAAACCAGAAACGATTAAGTCGGCAAACTGGTTTTTTGGCCTCAGTTTATTATCTTGGAATATGAACCACAAAAGTACTATCAACGCCTGAAAAAAATTCATCAAGCCCAATACAAAAGTTTTTTTTGAAGCGCTATTTCAGCACTGCTTTATTGTACAATAAAGCAAGTTATGTCTTTCTAAAACTAAGCTGCAATAAACCTTTACAAAAGCAGCAGTTATTCTTCAAAGTTTAATATAATGATTTAATCCAAAAAAAACTTTACAAAAACTGCAAAATATCAGCATAAAACCTTCATAGATCGTTGATTTATGCAAGTTATATTTTTCTAAAACTGGGCTGCAATAAACATTTACAGAAGCAGCAATTATTCTTCAAAATTTAATATAATGATTTAATCTTCAAAAAACCTTTACAAAAACTGCAAAATATCAGCATAAAATCTTCATAGATCGTTGATTTATGCAAGTTATATCTTCCTAAAACTTAAGCTGCAGTAAACCTTCAAAAAAGCAGCAGTTTTCCTTCGAAATTTAATATGAAGATTTCGTCAGCAATAAATTTTTACAAAAACTGCAAACTATCAGCATGAAACCTACATTGATAATCTCGTCTGCAAAAAAACTTCATTTGTCAGCATAAAATCTGCATCTTTGTGATTTTTTTGAAGTTTTTATGCTGACTTTTTTTGCTGGGGTACACAATTCCTCGTACGGGCCTCAACATGAGAAAGGAGTCCGCTTTTTACCCTCCGTGTCTCCTCTAAAAAGTGTGGAAAAGCACCAGATTTTACTATCTCTATGACTGTACCTAGCTGTTTTCATAGATGATGAAAACAAAAGCTTTCACATTTACCAATCAATCATGATTGTTCAAAAAGACAAGACTTCGAGCCCAAATTCGCCACCGAGTTAAGACCCAGTATATAATCATTGCCGTATAATTACACGTTTAACGGCCTTGATTACAAGAGCGATGACATTTGGAAGTGTCCGGAGGGAAAACGACCCAAGTCTAATGGGGACTTGGTGAACCATTTTCGTTCTGAAACAATAATTAATTTCTATACTTTATTATCTGATAATTTTACATGTTTTAAGGCAAAAGAGAGTAAGGTCAGAAGTGTATTTAAGTCGCTCTTACTCTCTGAAACATCATTTGAAACTAGCAATTAAGTGTTGCCCACCGTTGATGAGCGCTGCTCAAAGATTACAATTGAATCCCTAATATTACGAGAGACAGTTTTTGCTATTTTTTTCAGAAGAATGTGACAACCATAAAAGTAAAACTATGAACCTTGCTTATACATATTACTTGGGCTTACCATAATTTTGAAAGTTCATTCCCGGTTTTTCAGAAGAATGTGACAACTATAAAAGTAAAACTATGAACCTTGTTTATACATATTACTTGGGCTTACCATAATTTTGAAAGTTCATTCCCGGTTTTTCAGAAGAATGTGACAACCATAAAAGTAAAACTATGAACCTTGCTTATACATATTACTTGGGCTTACCATAATTTTGAAGTTCATTCCGGTTTTCAGAAGAATGTGACAACCATAAAAGTAAACTATGAACCTTGTTTATACAATTACTTGGGCTTACCATAATTTTGAAAGTTCATTCCCGGTTTTTCAGAAGAATGTGACAACCATAAAAGTAAAACTATGAACCTTGCTTATACATATTACTTGGGCTTACCATAATTTTGAAAGTTCATTCCCGGTTACTCAAAGATGACGCGTTTTTTTTAACCTCTTCAGACCTGGCGTCTAGTATACGGACATCAATACATTTTGCCATTTTCACTCTTAAAAGTTTTAACTTTCACTTTAAAATTATTCTTTCATCCAACTGTGCTATTTCAGCACACGGAGAATTCACAAAAAGTTAAAATACTTGTGTTCTGTTTCAGTCAAGTTCTCTTTAAATAGGGGTTAAAAAAATAAAAAAATTATTTATTACAACATATTTATGCAGAAAAGAAAACTATTTAAAGAAAATAACAGTATTTTTCTGAAAATATGATTTTTTTTCTCTAAAATTAACATGATTACAGTGCACTGTGATTCATCATCTTATCAGTAATTGCTAAAAGTTACTAATCTAAAGTATTTAGAACAAACGTTGAGTTCCATACATAGAGTAAACCCTCCCAACATTCGAAGACCTGATCTAGGAAAACACAGACTGCAC
Organism: Oedothorax gibbosus; assembly: GCA_019343175.1. NCBI lineage: Eukaryota > Metazoa > Arthropoda > Arachnida > Araneae > Linyphiidae > Oedothorax > Oedothorax gibbosus. The sequence continues at coordinate 11,097,045 of CM033273.1, forward strand.
TTTTGCACAAATTTTTTTTGTGTCTAATTATGTAAGTACTGTGGTTCTATCTTTCATAATGCCTTACAGAGTCAAATTTAAAAGTTGAGTTCATACATAGAGTAAACCTCCACATTCGAGACCGATCTAGGAAACACAGACTGCACTGCACAAAGGCTTTTGGGGGCCCCTTACGAAATTTTTTATGTACTATTGCCCTGAATTATAGTGCTAAGTTAGCTGATGTATTAAATTTTTTTCTATCATCTTCCTTATTACATTGAACAGGCCAATTATGTTGTGTCAAAGTCAAGGCTAAAAAAAAGGTAGGCTTAAAAAATTATAAAATCTACACAAATTTTGAGGGTCCACAACATTTGAATCAATTTTTTCAGAAACCCCCTAAACCCACAAAACATAATTTTCGTGAAATAGAATTAAACTGTTCGAACAGTAACGGATTCTTAACAGGGACAGGATTCATAACATTCTTCCCTAACAGGACTCTTCCCAGAATGTGTGTTTACAAATGGTGAAGATTAATATCAAAATCTCAATTTGGATAAAATTGTGACTTATGGGGTTTCTGAAAAAAAATGATTCATTTAGCATAAAAGAAACTAAAATTTAGGGGCCCTTCAAAATTGGGGGATCTATGTTCGGATCTAACGAGCCTTGTGGAAGATCAGGTCCTGAACATTCGTATTTCTTTGAAATACATTCACCATCACGCTTCCAAAATGAAAATTCCCAGCGACGTTAAATGTCGTAACCACGTTTCAGACATTATTCTCAACTTCACATCCATCAAACTCCCAAGGGTGCAGTAAAACGTAGAACGGAGGCAGTCAGGACAACCACTCATGGCAATATATCAAATCGATGAAGATGCGTAAAATTGACTCATTTGCACTACCCTTATACTTTTAAGTTTAGTTTAGTTTGAATTATCGTCGCACTAGAGCTACACGAGGGCTATTGGCGACGGGCATCGTACTTTAGAACCACAGTCAAGTGACGAGCCGACACCTGACTTATACTTTGAAGTAAAAGCGGCCTCACATACGACATAAGACTGTATAGAATTGCTGAAATTACATTTGTTTCGAACAATACAATTTTACGAACAACAATACAATTTTCTAACCTTTTGAAACGTATGTTATGTACAAACTTTTCTTTCAGTAGAACTAAAACTTTTCTCTGTTCGTGAATCACGTTAAATTGTTTCGCACCATAAGACGAAATATCATCTAAAACGAAGGTTTCCAACAATATTGACGTTTTGGTAATGCTTTTCAAACTTTAAAATTTTAGTTGAACTAAAACCGATAAAGTTTAATAAATAGCAGCAATAAAAACAAGTTGCACACAAAGTACACTAAAATATTAAACAGCAGACGAAAAACGCTCATTTTGAGAGTGAAATCGAAACAACCAATGAAATCGCAGGAAAGGCAAACATTAAAACAGGAGATTTACATCAATCGAAACAACCCCATTGAATATGTCCCCAAACGATATAGCGATGGAAAGTTTTAAAGAAAAATATCTAGAACTATTGTACACCATAAAGGAAGAAACCTTTCGGTGCATAAAATTATAAACAAATCATAACACAAAATTAATAAAAGCTAGAAAAATAAATTAATTTCCTTACATGGTTAAATATTAATTTAAGAAAAAGAAAATAAACTTCTGAAAAACTTTTTTTTCCCCTTATGTATTTATGTCCTTTGGTCAGACAACAAAATACTGCAAAAAAGCTATCCAAATGTATATTTATTTTTAACAAGCCTTATCTTTGTGATAAACAAACAACGATAATAAACATAAGCGACAGTTTGAGTCTGATAAAATGTTATTAGGTAGAGATAAAATAATATAAAAACATTTTACCTCATTTTAAACGAATTTCCGGTTGTCCACTACATGATAAGTTGTTTTAATGTTGTAGTATCTTGACATGAAAAGTTTTGCTTCTATTTTAGAGCGAGGAATGATATATATTTATTCTTTGAAATATCGGTAAATTTAGCAAATGATAAAGAATAATTATTGAATTTTCTAAAGAAAATAAATGAAACTAGCCAAATTTGGGTGTAAATGTTGTGTGGAAGCAATCGAAGTGACGGATTCTATTACAAACTACTTTCTTTTACAATGAGTATAGGTAGAGAAGCTAAGTATTTAAACATTTTAGTAGCTCAGGGTAAGAGCTTTCGCTAAATGTCTTGCAATTTCATTCTAATTATGTCGCCTCAAAGACGTTATAAAGAGTAACTTGACCCTTGTTATTGGACAGTCATGCGATACAAATGAGAAATTGCTCATTTGTGTCAAAGACGATGATTTTTGATATGTGATCTTTGTCTTATGTTTCGTCTACCTATTGTCATAGTTTGAGTACCAGTACATACCTGATTGGCATGCGGAAATTAGCATTTTCCTCTCCGTGCGAACATTGGAAAGAAGTGTAAAAAAACCTTTATATACATTGTGGTGCAAATAAAAGTGACCCACAAAAAAGTAGGGATAAGACAGGAAATGCTGCCTAGTCAAAAACCAATGCAAAAACACGTTTTCCATGTGAAGCCATTGTTCGCTTCAATATTAAGCCCAAACAGACGCTTCACGAATTATTTGCCGGTAACTATGCCATCCTCACATCTGGGCACTGATCTGATCAACTCACACAGCTCACACTAAAATCTGAACTCATCAATAGTCCGTGTGCAGTTCTAGTCTAGTAACAACCAAACCAACCAATGAAGAAACAGGATTGCAAAGTGAAGCCATCGAACGCTTGAATAATTTAGGAATTTGACTTGGAGGGGCTTTCAGACGGCTTCAATAGTTTTTCTCGCCAAGCATCTCCCTGCATTCGTAGCTCCAAGCCCACTTATTTCACCACCCTGCATTTAAATTCTCAAAGTTACGAGTTTGGTATGCAAGAATTTTTATTAAAAAATAAATGTTAGTGTCCGATATAATCTCTTTACTCCATTCCGTATATCGCTCCATCGTAACTCAATTTAGAATCTCCACCGTAACAATAAACCAATACATACCATTTACCACTGAAACCGTTAACATTAATCTACAAGAACTGATAACTGCCCAGATATGCCGCTAACACCATGCCACATATTTGAGTTATGAGTATCAATTAGAGAAAAATTGGAGTCTTCTCGTCAATCATTGATACACCTGTATGACGGTAATATTAAGCAAATTGCAGAAGCAGTAATTAGGAACCATGGATCCATTTGATACGGCTATGTCAAAGACACGACAAAAAAAACATGGATAGAAAATTACAATAAAATGCGTATTAAAAAAAATCCTGATGTTTAATCAAACTTGACTACCCAGACAATAAAAGGCAACTTCATTCATCTTAGAAAATTGACTTGGTGTAGAACAGTTTAACCTAATAGACAATACCCTAAAAACCGGTATTCCAATATTCGTTCAATATTACCTTTATTCATATGAATAGCGAATTAAAAGATAATCTTTTGATGGAAATTGCCTCATAATGAAGTAGACGTCAATGTCTGAAGTTTAATTTGAATCAAAAGGCAGATTAGAATGGAAAAATGATATTCATAATGGAAGTGCTTAGAGGAAGAACGTGCTATGCGATAGAAAAGGTGAAAACGAGAAAATGAGCTTTAATCTTCTGAGGTGTACAGATGTATACACCTGTCACCTGACTGCCACGTTTTCCAGCAACACACATAATTTATAATTTAATTATTATACTAAATTTGAAATTTTGAAGTATGGAGGAGTCCTTTATAATTATATGCTACAGAAACGTAATTTTAAAAATTTAAAGAAAATAAATTTTCAGCTAAATTTTATTCTCGTGCAATGAAAACACGTTTACACAGCCAATTTGCTTATCACGGTTAAACTTTTTAGTTTGCATTTGGAACCATTAAAAAAGATACTTGCTAACAGTAAAAATTATAACTAGTGTAGCTTGGGGTAATTGGTAGACAAAAATGAAGTTTCTCCATATCTATAACCAATGAATAGTTAGAATTGATTGGAAAAAAGATTACCAGGTAACCTCACTATTACTAGAATTCAGAAGCATTTATATTTTATTTTAGTTAAACATTATACAAATTTGTAAAGATATACACAATGTTAATCCTACGAGCGGGGTTATTATACAGCTTCGGGCAATTAATGACACTCATTCTAGTTTAAGTTTATCATTCCCTTCCAGACCAGCAATTGAATCAATCTTTTCAGAAACCCCATAAGTCTACGAACCATAGTTTTCGAGAAATTGAAAAAACTCTTCAACAGCAACTTTACATCGAGAAAAAAAAACAAATAATCGGTCTCGCCCCCTCTGATTGCGATTCACCAAGGTCTGGGGACTTATAGGGTTGCTTCCCATGGCAGTGCAAACCCCTAGATTAAAAAGATTCCTTCACAGAATGTGTGTTCACATAGGATGAACAGAGCATCAAAACTCAATTTTGATAAAATTGTGACTAATGGGGTTTCAGAAAAAATTGATTCATTTCAGATCTTACACTGTTAAAAATTTTGTGCTTGGTTTCACCATGATATTGGTTCCTTTCACCATGATATTGGTTTTTAGTAGCTGCAACGGCTGTATGGTGAAATGTTTCGCCTTTTTTCGGTGTTTGGTTGAACCATTTTTCTGGATTTGGAAACAAAAACCTGAGAAAATGGTTCAACCGAATGCCAAAAATATGGTTTAACGTTTCACCATACAGCCGTTGCAGCTACTATAGTTCCCGCCACCCTTATTTGTTACACTTTAGGGATGGAACCGGTATATGAAAAACCGGTTTTTCTGAAAAACTGCCATCCCTAACGTGTTCTAATTTGGTTGGCGGCGAGTATAGGAACCATATTTTTAGTGAAACAAAGTGCCTAATGTTTAACAGTGTATGGTTTGATGCCCAAGAAGTACAAAAAACGAAATATTTGTCCTAAATATTTTTTTTCTCAGTTTTGAACGTGATTTCAATGCAACTAGACTTAATAACATTTTTATTGAGACAAAAATCTCATTTTTTTTTAAATATCGCATAACACTTTCCTCCACTAAACAGTTCAATTAAGTCGTCGATGATGGTTTAATGATCTTGTTACTGACACTATCAGCTGATTTGGAGAAAGTGGATTTGAAACAAAATATTATGATTAAAAGCCATTAGAGATAAGAGAATGTTATGTCTGCAAACCCTTTTCAATAAAACTAAAAAGGATTTAAAATATACCATAAACTCTGACTTGCATCGACCGAAAGTTTTGTTTTTCTAGTATACTTTATATTGAAATTTAAATGAATAAAGACTGTTTAAAACAATATTTTAAGAACATACTTAAGCTTTTCAAATATAGACACTTGATCTACATATATTTTGGACTATAGACCCTTGCTTGCAACCTTATTATATAAGCATATTTTCCTTCCTAAGTTCGTATAGTACTTTTATAAATGCCAAAAAACATTTAGCGAATGATACCACAAAAGAACAAAATTCAACCGATTACAACATTTCAATCTACTTTTCCCATCTTGTAATTAACCATTATTCTTTTCTTAATGACTTATCAAGTTCATCTAACTTTGTACCATCTCGTCAAACATCTTTGAAACTCCCTCTACAGGAAACAATTGTGTGCAGGAAATTGAAAGGTTAATAACTTGGCCTTTTCCCCACCGGGGGCGAAAACTATAGCTACCGTATTCCGTTCTTGGCAAATAGGCACATACCTGTGAAGGGAGTTTTAGAAGATTAATGTTGGCGCCTAGGGAGCGGCCTTTTATTGAGCAAACATTTTTAGGGGGAGTTCAATTTGAGTTGTATAGGGATTTTCACCAAATTAACAATATAATAAACCAATTACCTACAGTTCCGGACAGAGCCGGATTTAAAGATTTGCCGCTTGTAGGCTACGATTTGCCATTTGCCGCCCGCAGTCACAATATTCTCCCACTTTGGGGAAAGGTAGCTGGTTAGCTGCAAAATAGGGTGGTATGTGCTGTTTTAAATAGATACACAAATTAGAATCATCTATGTACCTTTACACACTAAATTGAAAGCGAAATAGGCGAATTTTTTTTTAACTGTTCTACGATTTTTCTTTCAACTTCGAAATCTGGGAGGAGGGGGTGCACTTGCCCTCGCAGCGACCATGTTTGCTACGAAACATTAGTACTATATATACGTTTACGGTTTACGCATTAATGTAAATTATTTGTTTCCTTTCTTAAAAATATTCGTATCTTTAAAATATTTTTTATGCCGAATTGCAGCTTTAATTGGTCGTAAAATTTGTCGCCCCGAAAAATTCGCCGCTTTAGGCTACAGCCTACTTAGCCTATTTAGAAATCCGGCCCTGGTTCCGGGAATGCGGATGAACAAAAACGAGATCCCCGGTTAGTAAGGTTAATGGATAAACTGAAATCTAAAACAATCGATCTCTCACCCACCGAGCAAGACTATTTTATTAAAGACGATATTTTAATGCATGTAACACAAATTAAATGATCAGTATACATAAGATGAAAAAAAAAATCCGATTGAAAAATCGCCAATATAGGATTGGTGAAATTGACGAAAAGAGTAAAAATAGTATATAGAATAGTGTCGGTAAACATTCTTCAATTGTGCGCATTTCATTTAAAACGCACAGAATTTTCACATGCGGCAGAAGCGAAAACCGTACTTACGGACTAATCTTATGAAAACTGCCAATTTACAGTTCTGATGAAGCGTCAGAGATCTGTCGACGAAATTAAATTATAATATCAATCATCAATTAGAAGTTCAAAATATATCGAAAAACAATGCTATATAACGTCTTTAGTTTATGAAAAATGGGAAACTGAATCGTATTTCGGTAACAAATCGAATTTGTCTAAACGTTACCTATGTCCAGCAGCACCAGAAATATACAGGGTGGCCCAAAAGTAGGCTTACAGTTAATGTCAGTTTAAATGTACCATTGGTAAGAACTTTGGGTTATTTAGAACAGGTATTTGACATTGATTTGTTTAGTTTTGTTGGTTGACTAAAATTAACCGTTTTCGGCAGTTGGGCGTTCAACTTAAGGTAATTACTTAAAATTTACCTTTTCACAACATTGATTTTCATTCTTAACTTTTTTCTGGTGGTAACTATTTCTTTAACCTTGGTTCTCTTTGACAAATGGTTAAATTTCAAATTTTCTAATAACTTGAAATTTTTAAAAGTAACTGTAATTAGTTACTTTTCATATTAAGTAACTGAAACAGGGTTACTTTTTAAAAGTTACTTTCCAATGTGGCCCCCGGTGGCCGAGAGGTGTAAGCAAAGAGCCTCTCACCGAGAAGGTTCTTGATTCTGTCCTTATCCTAGCCATACTATAGACGTATTCGAGCTAGTGGAAAAAAATCCTCTAAAAATAACCGGTATGCCCGATTACACTGCGATATACGTGCTCGTTAAATCTGCGGAGTCGAAAGTCCCGACGACGTTAGCGTACGTTGTCGCTCGAAGTTCCGTTAGTTGCAAGCTCAGGTGTCGACCTCGTCACTTGACCAAGGTTCTAAATTACGAGGCGTAATTGGCTGTTAAAGCTCCTAAAGGAGGCTAGAAATAGGCAGCCAGAAACGATTACATTACATTACTTTTCAATCCATTGGTTGACAGTGACCCTGATTTCGTTTTAAGCACCCTTAGCCTAGTCCTTCACATGCGACGAGTCTTCACTTCTGCCGAGTGGAATTAATTTAATTTCCGAGTTAAAGCACACGTGCCTGGTTTTCTTCAAATCACTCTCCGATTCGACTGCATTTTTATGACATCCTTCTTCGCATCAATAAAACACTATTCCCCCATTTAACGAGTCATTCGAATGAAATTCGGCGATCAGGAGTAAATGGCCACTTGAGACGTGTCAAGTGGAACCCCGCAAAGAGGCAATCGCCATACAAAGGCGAATCTTCGCAACCGAAAGTGTTAAAATCCCTTTTTTTTAAAATTTGGGATCATTGACGGCGAAGCTCAAATAAAGAGAAATTAGTTTGTCATTAGTTCTTCACAGCTTATTGGGTTAAATTAGCGTTGAATTGGTCTAAATTCACTCGTGAAAAATTACTTTTTTTTGCTTTGTATTTTGTAAAAACAAAATACCATAACCTTAGATACCATAGTTAAAGTATTAGATTGGCAGATCACGTGACCTCCAATGCTAACGACGGGACGCGCATGGAGACCAGAATAAGAGGGCAATGAAGCCAGTGTTGCCACCAGTTTTAGGAGAAAAACGCTACGAAAAAATACAATTTAATTCTAAAAATACAAAAACATACCATAAAAAGTACTAGCAAAGCGTATCACGTTTTTTTTTAAGTCACTAAAAAGATTCCAAAATGCAGCTAAAATTGTTATGGTCTTGTGTTGTAATTTTAGAATTAAATGGTATTTTTTCGTAGTGTTTTTCTCCTGAAACTGGTGGCAACCCTGGCCCCATTTCCCTCTTATTTTGGTCTCCATGCGCGTCCCGTCGTTAGCATTGGAGGTCACTTGATCTGCCAATCTAATACTTTAACTATGATATCTATAACCATAACGCAGTTTAATAGGATCACATAAATATGCAGAGAGTTTAATTATCCCCCCCCCCCCCAAAAAAAAAAAAAAATTACAATTTTCAACGAAAAAATACGTTTGCATCGCGCCTACACCATTTAATTACCACTCAGAAGAATAATATCACAAATCTGTTTTATTTCACGTTTTGATCTGATATTTACAAACAATCAAAAATACTTTTTAAATAATTAGATTTGCGAACGACATTCAGTTTCAGCATTTGACGTGTTCATAATTTGACACGAAAAAATATTGCATAAATCGAATAAATCACTTTTTTTTGGCATGCTTTGCTTTGAGATATTGAAATATTGCGGAAAGCAACTCTAGTGGCTCTTACTTTTACAAACTTAGTGTTTTAATTCGAAAATTTCAAAGAAAAAAATATAGCCGCAAGAAATATGTAAGCAAGTTAAAAAAAAAAAAACTTACGGTCCCTGATTTGTAAAACCGTAGATTAAAAACGTATCGGGTAAAAGATAAAGCTCTTACTGATATAAATTTCATTGAAAACTACAGTAATAGAACAGTGTAAAGGTATGACTTTTTTATCATCAGATAAGAAATACAAATAGAAGATAAAAACCATTTACACACCTGTCCCATATGAAGAAAAGGTGCTTGATACAATATTATACTTATTAAGTAGAGCAATAAAAGAAAAGCTCACGTTCTTGTGGAGTTAATGTACATCTGAGGCCATTAAAAATGATTGTATCATCAAAACATGCAGACTCATCAGTAAATAGTGAAAGTAAACATAAAGAATGTAGCAAATATTTTGTTAATTGTACATTTTGAAAAATTAACGGTATCCAAGAATTAAGGAGATCAAAATAGTTGTAATAGCTAAAATTATTTAACGTTCGATTACTATAAACGTAGATTGCATACCTACGTATGTGTATTTCAAGTTTTTACTTTCAATTACCTAATATGAAATACAAGGTTGCGATGGGGTCCCGAAATGGAGATTGTGTTTTCTGCACGTTTTGGAGAGTGCTGTTTCTGAAAAAGTAAGTTTTGAACATAGGTCTGCTTGCCAAACTGTCATTCTGTTTGTCTAAAACAACATCATCATCATATTTGGCACGACATCTCAGGGTGAGCCAAGGCCTTCTGTTGGAGACTCCTCCAGGACAACCTACACTTGGCCTGGGTCTTCCAGTTTTTTATTTTTTGGACTTGAAAATCCGACTCCACAGAGTCAATCCATCTTAGTTTTGGTCTATACCTCGTCTTCGTGTTGTGAGAGGTTTGGCAGAAAATACCTTTTTGACAAGGTTTTCATCTTTCATGCGTATTATATGCGCAGCCCAGTTCATCCTGTTTATTTTGATAGTTTTAATGACATCGGGCTCTTTAAACAACCTATAAATCTCAGAGATAGTACGTCTTCGCCAAGCGCCATTCTCCCTGACGCCATCCACCAAGAATGCTTCTTGGAACCCTTCTTCAAATATTGCAATTCTACACTCTCCATTTTTAGTTAGAGGCCAAGTTTCTGAACCATATATTACGACCGGCCTGATGAGAGTTTTATAAACTAATAACTTAGTTTTTCTGGAGAGGAAACAAGATTTCAAGATGGAGCGAAGTCCAAAGAATGCCTTATTGGCCAGTGAGCGTGGGGCTGACAACCCCACCTTCCAAGTACTTGTCAGTACTGAGTTCCAAGTACTTGTCAGACGTCATAATAAGGTTTTCGGGGAAATCGTGCATGCGCTAAGGGTATCTGCTATGAAACCTTTTAAGGTATTGCTAAAAAACTTTTTTGTACAAATCTTAACCGAATACTAGCGAATCAAATCTGGTTATTAAGTGATAATTGAAAGGGCATATGGTCAACTGCACTGGGTGAGAATCTCCGCTGCACGGGTGTTAGTTTAACCAGTTCTTTTTAGAAAACTGTTATTTTACAATCCAATTTCAGAATTTTTGTTACGTTAAAATGTCCGTGCTGTTTTAGCTACTTTCTTTTAATTCGAAGAATTAAAATGAAAAGTAGGTATTGACACGCGGTCGATGTCCGTCGTCTGTCTGTCCGTCCGTACCCTCTTCCAAAACGGTTCTCATCGATCTTAAAATTCTTTTCTGTTAGAAAGCTATGACCTCAGATACCCAACTTTCATACTTTTGTCCGTCGTCTGTACTCCGGACGGACATAATGTACTATCTGCGGCGAATTTCCCATTGAATTAAATGAATTCAATTTGAGTCATTTAAATTACTGTAGTATGAAATGCGGTCGATGTCCGTCTGTCTGTTCGTATGTCTGTCTGTCCGTCTGTCTGTCCGTCTGTGTGTACCCCCCTTTCAAAATCGGATCTTAAAAATTCCTTTTTTGTTAGAAAGCTATGACCTCAGATACCCAACTTTCATACTTTTTGTCCGTCTGTCTGTACGTCCGGACGGACATAAATCTACTATCTTCATTCAATTTCGTAAATTCAATTTTGAGTCATTTAAATCAATGTTGCCAAATCAACAATGGCATGAGAAACTTTATTTAAACATATTTGAAGCAAAATAATATTTTCATGAATCAGTTTGGAATGACGTTATAAAATGTAGCACAATTTGATTCTTTGATTGTTCATTAATTGTTTACCAAGAAAGCGGCAAGGCATATTTTTGCATACAATTATGCATAGTTTTAATTTACATTTCTTATTTTTTTAATGCAGTTTGGAGTAGTTTCATTACTTTTGTTATCAATAAATATTTAATTATTCTTCGAACTACAAATAAATCGAGCAGACGATAAATAATATTAAGTTAATTTGTGCAAGAATATTAAGGAAAATAGTTGATTTTGGATTTTAGAAGTTTAAATTATAGCTGGATGCTGTGTTTCGATTTTTTTTTCTAATGTGTATAAATCTAATGTAGAAACGGTTGTTGATGGTATTTACTGTTAGGAACCTAGTTTTTTCCCGATTAGAACTTCAGTAAGTATTTAAGTAACAGGAAAGTAGGCTATTTTAGTTCTTTATGAACTTCTTGTTTCGTAATGTTTTGTTTTATTTGATCTTTGAGGAAGAAAAAAAATAGTCAAATTCTGAATTTTTTGTTCGGGTTAAGCGAAATTTCTCCTAAAGTGATTTCACGTTAGGAGTTTATTTAGCATTAGCTCAAAGCTTTATAGGCCAGGGAGTTCAAGATCAGTTCATCTTCAGCGAAATTTCGTATTAAGTGAGTTTGCGTTAACGGGGTTCGAATGTTATTGGTTTCTTGGAGCTGAGACAAACTAAATACAACTTGAAGAAATTAGGGCAAATGCTCTTCCAGTCAAGATTTAAAAATTGCTTCAATACTTCCTTTCGTCATCTTAAAATGGAGCTAAAAAACATGCGGATACTGTTTAAGCGAAGAACGAATAAAAAGAACGAGCTGTTCGACTCCTCCTACCAGTGCAGTCGATCATTTTATACTAATGGGGAGTGCAGTTGACTTGTGCGAAATTGAAAGTCCTGTGGTATTTCACAACCCCAGTTATAAATTACAAATCTATTACGATACAAAATAAGGGGTTTAAATCGGTCTATTTGCAATATTTTTTTTAAAAAAAATTAAAGTCAGCAAGTTAATGCCTTTATAACAGCAAAGTTAAACCATTGAATAATTCGAAATCAACTTTTCCGCTTGGGTCGCAATTTATGTCCTGAAGTATCTTCGAATATATACATTTTTACTTAAACCACCATTCTGTGTCTAAGTTGCTAAATATCTATGAATAAAATATGTTTACGAAGAAATTCGCCAATTTGCCCATATTTTATAGGATTTAGTATTTCCCCATCTGTCTCATTAATTCAGCGCGTCACAATGTTTTTCGTAAGAACAATGGAGTTTATACACATCAAATTAATTCCGAAAACAGCCGCAAAGATCTTTCATTTTAAAACAAAATCACCTATTTATTTTAACATCGTCATCCGTAAAAAAAAAGTATTTTACTTCCAAAGCACCGACTTTAACTCGATTTTTTTTTTTTTTTGACAAAAGAGCGTTTTTCTTCTCAATTGCCTTGTACAGGGTGGAGCAAATAAAAGTGGCCCCGGTGCAGCAGTAGAGATAGGAATGCATTGATATGCTTGGCAAGAAAAACTACTAAAGCCGTCAGGCTTTATAGTGGCATCATGCACCAGGACTTTGGACAATGACAAATTTAACGTGCACCTATCCCATACAGACGTATTTATTCAAGATTTTATTTGGGGGGGGGCAGCAAGACGGAGACGTCTCCTTAAAAATATTCAGTATTGAATATTAAGAAAAATATATTCGTAACTCAAATATTTGTAAAAACATTCAATATTGAATATTTTTACGATCTTTTTTTATATGATAAATGTAGCTGACTTGCATGTCTCTATAATCCCCCTTTTGGAAATTGGTTCGAATGTTGAGTAAAAATTATTCATTGAATTTTTTTTTAAATATACTTTTTTTAATATAGAGATATTCGAAAAATTTTCAAAAAAAGTGGGAGTATAGAGACTTGTAAGTCAGCTACATTTATCATACAAAAAGACCAGTTTACAAAAATATTCAATACTGCCGGTAAAATGTGGCTTAAAAAATAATTTTTTTCCATTGGATTAACAGGCAGGCACTTTGATTAGAATACTCACTATCATTCGCCGTTGAGCTATTTTCTCAATCATACAAAGGTAGCTCTAGAGTGGCGTCATTCCAACTTAACCTAGAACCTTCAATTGAATTTTTACCCCACAGCATCATTTCCACTGAACTTCTAGTCTAAGTACATTTTTTTAACTATTACTTATTATTTATAGTTAAAAATTCTTCGCAGAAACGAAAAAGAGGGTTACGAATCTATGGTTACAAAACATTTGAGTTTTACCAGGCGAATCACTCGACATTCTTTTCAGCAATAAATTTCCGCGAAGCTGCTTTTAGAATTTTATTTTATGAGAAAATTCTTTTGATATTCATAATCAGATGAATTTTTAGTACTTTCGTCATTTTGTTTTAGTTAGATTAGATTGAATTATCGTCGCACTTGAGCTGCACAAGGGCTATTGGCGACTAAATTTAGTTTAGTTTAGTTTGAATTATCGTCGCACTAGAGCTACACGAGGGCTATTGGCGACGGGCGTCGTATTTTCGAACCACAGTCAAGCGAGCCGACACCCGAGTAGGCACCCAACGCAACCGTTAAGGGCGACATCGTAAGCAGCGTTAGGACTTTGAAGGATATTTAACGTGCACTCCCTCCACACGGGGTGTTATTCTTCGGACATTTTTGGCTGCACGGGCCGTTTATAGGTCGGCAGTTATTTTGGCGATGCCCGGACCCGAACCTGGGACCTTCCGCAGGCTAGGCGAATGCCTAACCGACTGGGCTCCCTCCCTAGCCCCGCGACTAAATTTAGAATCACAGTCAAGTGAGACATTTTTTTTCAATGTTTTAGATCTGAAAGATTGAAATTGAAGGCAAATCCTTAATCCCTATTTTAGCTCCCATACTATGTTAAAATGAAAAAAGTGGAAGCTTTTATAAAGGCTATGACCATCCGTCTGTCACCCACTTTATATCCTAATTTACAAGTGTGATACGTCATAAAGAAAAAAATCAGCACATCAAGACTAGTAGTCATTGCAAAGCTGAAATAAAAATCGAATTCGAAATATATCAATGATTAAAAAAAACTTTAAAAATTTGATCATAAAAAACCCTTTATCAATTTTATATCCCTAGAACCTGAAACTTCAATTAGCAGAGCAAAATTATAAGCAATAAATATTAAAGCCAAAATTAGCAAGCTCTGTTTTGTGTGGTGTAAAAAACACATTTTTGGAGTTCTTGTCGGCTAATTGGTTCCACATGCCATGCCACTCTAGCTGATGAGCAACTTATACGAAAAAAGGTGGGGAAGGAGATAATTAAACAAGAAGTTCTTAAAGAACTGGAATAGCCTACTTTTCTGTTACTTAAATACTTACTGAAATTCTAATCGGGAAACAACTAGGTTCATAACAGTAAATATCATCAACAATCGTTTGTACACTAGTTTTACACACATTAGAAAAAATTTCGCCAAACACAGCATCCAGCTGGACGTACAGACAGGCGGACAAAAAGTATGAAAGTTGGGTCTCTGAGGTTATAGCTTTCTAACAAAAAAAGAATTTTTTTAAGATCCGAATGATAGAACCGGTTTTGGAAGGGTCCGTCTGACTGTCCGTCCGTCTGTCCGTAACCCCATCGACCTTATGTCAAATATCTACTTTTTCATTTTTTTAATTCTTTCGAAATTAAAGAAAAGAAAAGTAGGCTAAAAATAACTTCAAAAATATTCATTGACTGTAACTAAACCAATTAATGTATTTATTTTTCGAATTTAATATTTTAACGTGTATTTAACAATAAAATGGCCAGAATTTTATACCTGTGGCTTATGATCTTGTGACCCTTTAACGATTTTGACGCTACTGGGAGTAAAGAAAATTGATAAAAAAACAAGCAGGTTTGTAACAAAATCTAAATGGTTAACTTAAATGGGTAATAAATTTTGCATTTTTAATAATTGAAACTTCGAATTCTCTGAGATTTTCATTGAATTCTAATTTCGATGAGATGAATTGAATTTTTTCACTTATCACACTCATGTTTTTGTAAATTGGTATAGAAAGTGGTGACGGACAGACAGACTTAATAAAAGTTTCGAAATTTAACGAAAAACGCAGTGTGGAAGCTAAAATAGAGACTAATAATTTCCCTTAATTTCAATCATAAGTAGCCAAGGATATTTACGATTGGTAAGTTTTAACAAAATACATTTAGTTGAGTTGAATTATCGTAAATACATTCGGAATAAATACATTAACGAAAATGTGCAAAATGGTCATAAGTGGCCATGGAAGTTTACGGTAAGTAGTTTAGAAAGTAAATACAAATAAATAAATACAATAGCTAAAATGTACAAAACGTGCATAAGTGGCCCAGGAGGTTTACGATAAGCAGTTTAGAAACTACCGGGTAGATATGATTACAATCGTGTTAATGATCAGTATTGCTCACAGACTGATTATAGATCATCAATATATCTAAAAGGCAAAGTCCTGACTGACTCATTCACTCACTCACGTATCAACGCCCAGCCCAAACTACTGGAGGTAGAGCTACCAAATTGCAGGAAAATATTCTTTTATATCGTAGGCGTCATTTAAGAAGCGATTTTTCGAAATTCGAACCCGAACGGGTGTAGGAAGGCAAAACGTGAGCCGATTTCTCCATAGGAATAGCAGTTATGAACTTTCAATTTATAAATTTCGTTTTCTAATTTGAAAAAAATTTCAGCGCGTTCAGCGTGAGCGAAAAACTAAGTATAAACACGTCAGAGCACGTGAGTTTAATTTGTAGGATTGCTATTTGAATATCATTATTTTTATTTATAGAAATCTTTGTTTTTTACCGAATTTATATTGTTACGAATTACTTTACTATTCTAGATATAATGAATACATCGAAGAAATGTCGATTCTCTCTACGTATATAGCGTATGTATTTTATGTTAATGAAACTGGAAATTTGGTACAGATGATATAATGGCCGATTGAATTTTGGCATTGGCAGCCTTTAGCGAAGTTGAAAATTTAACGTTAGGTAGCTATTTGCATCCAGTTGTATTGGTTAGGGTTAATTTGAATTATCGTCCACTAGAGCTATACACGAGGGATTGGCTACGGACGTCTTAATTTAGAAACCACAGTCCAGGTGACGAGCCGACACCTGAGTAGGCACCCAATGCAACTTTTAAGGACGACATCGTACGTCGTTACTTTGAAAAATATTTAACGTGCTCTCCCACCACACGGGGTATTATGCGGGGGACACAGGACATTTTTGGCTGTATGGGCCGTTTATAGGTCGGCAGTTATTTTGACGATGCCCGGACCCGAATCTGGGACCTATCGCATGCAAGGTGAACGCTTTACCGACTGGGCTCCCTGCCCTGTCGAGTGGTCGAATATGGAGTAAATGGTCATCGCATTTTGGGCATTTTGGTGTAGGAGGGCAAATAGAAACTGGCCATTATATCACAGCTATTCTGGCAATTTAAACAGGGCCTATGGAAAGGGAAAGCCCTCTAACTTCTAGAAGGGTCTGGATACAATCATATTTCTTTTTTAAAATTAATGCTGATAGTATAATGGGAGGAAATTATAATATACCGATGGAGTGCTGACCAGTGGAGAAGGGATCAATTGGTATAAAATAAATGTTTACATAAAAAAAACAATCACCGTTATTAAGAGTACACCCGTGCAACGCCGGGTTCATAAAGCTAGTTAGATATATATACGAATTTTAGATTCACGATTTTAAAAATGATCCAATTATAATGATTTCAATTATATTGCTCTGAAGTTAAGGACTCAAGAACCCAACAGTCAATCAAACAACAAATCTGAATTCAGGGTGAGGGACGCTTTAGCCTCTACTCTAAAACTGGGACTTTTACACTTGAACAAGAAGAATTGCCGCACCGTTAAAAATATACATTTAAAAATTTAAGTTTGCTTTTAATACTTAAATTATATAATATTTAATAATAAAAACGGGATATTTGGACAAATATACTTAAGCTAGAGTAGCACAAATCGTACTTTAATTATAAATGTAAATTAATCGGGAATTTGATTTATCAAAATATTTTGCTTTTTAATTGTCAAAATGCCTCTATTAAAGCGGGAGTCAAGGTAAAGTGTCAGGTCATTCACATGAAAAATTAGAATCTTTAAAACATACTTTTAAGGATATTTTTCTTGTATTAATATTGCATAATAAATTAAATATATAATATAAATTTAACACGAGTGAAATGCAAAAACCTTTAATGGGGCAGCTGAGTTAATTATGACCACTATAGGAAATTTCTACAAATGCTATTTAAATTCATAATATAATAGCCATAAAATGAAGTTGAAAACTAAGTCAAGCTAATAAGGTTACTAGATGTCAAAATTACCAACTGACCCTCTAATTATCAAAATAAAAGTGGAAACACTCACCTTTTATTAAAATATCAGCACAAAACAATCCCACTTTCACATCAATAGCACTGAAAAAACACAATATATCCAGTTGATCGTCAAAAAGTTGTCAAGTGTGCCGGCCGGCTAATTCAGAAAACACTTGCACTACTTTACTCCGAGCATCTCTGTAAGAGTAGGGCAAAATCACCAGCATAGGAGGGTAACGAAAACTGAAATCGCTGTCAGTCTTCATTTTCGTTCGAGTTTGGCGCCCCTTGGCGACGGATTGTGGCGCGTTCTACCTGGGGAAAATGCAGTCCAGTCTCTTTACTCCGGAAGTAGGGGAGCTTGGTAGCACAATCGGTATAGCGTTGGACAAGCTATCAGCCGAGATAGCAAGGGTTAGGCGCTGGGCGGCAGTCAGTACTTTCCTATTCCTATATAGACGAAAAAATGCAGCCAAAATACAAATAAAATACCCGAGTATACTGGGATAGACATGCATCATTAAATCTGTGGAGTCCAGATAGCGTTAGCGTACGATGTCGCTCGAAGTTTCGTTGGGTGCCCGCTCAGGTGTCGACCTCGTCACTTGACCGGACCGGAGTTCTAAATTACGAGGCGTAATTTGCTGTGCCTCCTAAAAGAAGATAGAAATAGACAGCCAGAAACGATTAATTACCAAATTACTCAAAAAGTAAAAACTAATAACTGATGGTTCGGTTGGTTGGTTGGTTGGTAGACATATATATTCAGGTTTGCGTGCTTGGTCAGAGACCCGCTTATAAACCTTCGTCAAAGGTGGTTCGGATTACCGAGAGCTTTAGGTGGGACTTGGGAGGATTGGGTTGAATTAGGTCCCACTAGAACTGCCACTAATGTTTTCCACGGAAATTGATGATTGGGTTGAGTCGAGTTATCGTCGCACTAGAGTTTGGAGGCAGGCATCATAATTTAGAGCCACAGTCAAGAGATGAGCCAACACCTGAGTAGACAGTAGACACCCAACGCAACTTTTAAATGAGACATCGTTCGCAGCGTCGGGACTTTGGAGACTATTTAACGTGCAATCCCTTTAAGCGTGGTATTATTTGTCGGACTTTTTAGCTACACATGCCGTTTATAAGTCGGCAGTTATTTTAGTAATGCCCGGGCCTGGGACCTTTTGAATACAAGGCAAGCGCCTTACGGACTTGGCTCCCCAGTCCTAATGGAGGCTAGTTCGTATATGTAAGACAATCTTTGACGTAGCTGTGAAGTTCCCCTAAGCGTGGCCGTTCTGGTTTGGACGACTTAGCTACCGGGTGATTTTTTGTGGGCTATCATACATAGCTGACGGAGCTAGGACATCATCGTTCGCGTGAATTTTCTCCAAACCAAATACAGCTTTAAGGGTAAATGAGACCGAATGAAGGTGCCCCTGTGTTAATCCAATAATAATATCTATATATATAATACTCTTATACGGCAACCAAATGTCCTTATATTTCTAACTCTGGAATGGCAACAATCGAAATGAACCAAAATACTACTAATTTCAAAATGGTCGACTGAAAGCAACAAAAAAGCAGGGATTGGAAAGTTACTTTTAAAATGTAACTCTGTTACAGTTACAGTTACTTAATAAAAAAAGTAACTCTGTTACAGTTACTTAATATGAAAAGTAACACGTTACAGTTACTTAGTACGAAAAGTAACGATTCACAGTTACTTTTTGAAATTTCAAGTTATGAGAAAAATTTTAATTTAGCCATCTTACCATTTTTCAAAGAATATCATTATTAACGAAACATAAGCACAAACAAAATTGCTGAAATTATAATTAATACTTTTTTTTTATTTAATTTCAATCCTGGTTCAATCCAAGAAATAGGTGTGAACGTGCCCTCTCTTCCCCCCCCCCCCCCCGCTTCTTTAAGGGGAGATACTTTGTTGTTGGTCATTGCTGTAGAACCCATTCAGGTTCAGGCAACACAAAGGGGTTTGAACTGGTCGAAACTTGCCGAACGACAGCCTGCTTAACAATCAGCGTGATTTATTTCAAAACCCTTCTTTTCGGTAGAAGCCTGTAATTACGGATCTTACAATGTGATACTTGGAAAGGTACAGACAAGGAGAAACATTTGTACTTTAACAATTCTGGCTGAAAACAGCCGTCACGCCTTTAGCAGCCAAAGTGGACAATGCTAGTTTGCTTTTTCCCTCCCAAGAAAAGCTCATATTTCGGGAATGCGAAATGTTCCCTTCTCTTGGGAGTGGAATTTATAAATAAGCATCAGAAAGCCTTCGGGAAGTAACGGAAAAGTAACGCAATTTTTCGTTACTTCGTTACCGCTAAAAGTAACTAAGTTACAGTTACAGTTACTTTCTGAAAAATGTAACGGCGTTACCCGACGTTACCTAAAAAATGTAACTGTTACAAGTAACGGCGTTACAAGTAACGCGTTACTCCAATCCCTGCAAAAAAGTGTTTCTTCAGGAATGGCTTGAAAAAGGGAAAAATAACTATAAATATTATGCACAAAACCATAGTTCGATACGGCAGAAAAACATTGAATGTACATTTTTTTTTGAAAAAAGCACCACGAAATAACACAAGGATTGACAATTTCTGGAATGACTGCAATAAGGCCAAAAGAACAACAACTTTAGGATATAATCAGTAAGTTTAACTTTAAACATGCATAATATTAGGGGCGTTTAATGTATAAAAATTTAAATTATAATTGATTAATCTAAAGGACCCTGTCTGGATTTGGAGACTTTCCTTCAAAACGGTCGACTGAAGTAACCAAAAATATTATCCATTTTCAAAATGGCCGACTCAGGGGCGGCGGCAGCAGAGGGGCTAGGGAGGCTCAAGCCCCCCTGTCGGGCAAGGCTAGCCCCCCCCCCCCCCCCCCCCCGTCGGGGAAATTTTGAATTTCGTCGGGGTAAAACTAACTTATGATATCGGAAAAATTTGAGTCTGAAAAAAACCTTTTAACAGTTTCAAAATTCAACACTGTTTCGCATTTTCCACAACTGTCGTCTCAATCGTGGTTCGTACCCTTCTTCAATTGACCTTGAGTGCATACCA
This sequence comes from Oedothorax gibbosus, assembly GCA_019343175.1. Classification (NCBI taxonomy): domain Eukaryota; kingdom Metazoa; phylum Arthropoda; class Arachnida; order Araneae; family Linyphiidae; genus Oedothorax; species Oedothorax gibbosus. The sequence goes on from CM033273.1 coordinate 11,117,754, forward strand.
CTAAGCGGCGAAATGTAATTTCTCTTTTATCGTCCCACCACCCCAAACAGTGGGGGTGTAGCTGTAGAAACCCTCTAAAAGCTGAGAAAAAAAAAAACAAAAAAGGACGTTCTTTTGAGTTTCCAGCTAGTATCATATGTCACCACTGCTGACAAATTTATGGCCTCGGGGAACTTGTCGTGGGGTGCATAGTTGACCTTCGTAGGAAGGTTCATTACCACTAAGTGTTTTCTTCAGAACGGATTTACTTAGTGCACTTTTAAAAGATTTGCTTTTTTGTAAGAAATAAAGAATGTAAAAGAACAGACTACTTGTGGTATGTTAAACCTCAATTAATTTTATTGGATTTTTTGGAAGTATTTTAATATATATATTTTAATTTTAAAAGAATGATTTCCTCGATTATTGATATTTTTTTGTGTTAAAATTAAATAGCAGCAAATTTGTTGTTTGTGCTCGTCTCGGCACGTAAAAAATGCTACGCAGTTTGAAATATCTTAAGTTGTTTTCAAAATTGCTTTCAAATTTTGTACGTTTTTTTAAAATACAAAATATGTATATCCTAATCGGCAACTTCAAAATTTTGTAACCCCCCCCCCCCCTTTTGAACAATCCTGGCTACGCCACTGATTCTAATAGTTCTCATTCCATGTGTACCACTACCACAGTATTTTGGAGATAATGATGCAAAAAAATAATCTGTAAGAATCCTAGACTAGGGTCACCTCGATTTTGACGTCCAATACCTGTACAGTTTTGTAGAGGAATCAACACTAGCTGAATTTACCAACACGTAGGGAATACTTAGAGCTAAAAAAATGTTGTAATTTTAGCCTAAATTAGTTTAAATAAGAAAAAATAGGGCTTCATACTTCTAAAAACATGTAAAATTAGATGTTTTTAGCCCATTGGAAAACTTTCAGAGTTTAAGCCATGTTTGTACCCCTTTTGTCAAAATGTGCACCCCTAAAAATCATTTGGCAAGGCATCCTACTGTTTGTTTTGTGGAAATTTTTGAGGATTTGTATCGAGTGGAAAAAGAAATCTGTATAGTAGCGCGTTTAGCTTTAAAAAAGTTTGAAATAGAATTTTATAATTGAACAAAACTATTAATCGATTTCTAAATTTTTTGATTAATTGCGTTTTTTGTTTCATTTTTGAATATTAATAATAACCTTGCGAAGTGTTCACGGTTTTATGTTGATTGTTGGTTATATTTGGACCAATTCGAGAATGAATATGTTTAAAAAAAACTTTATTTTTTAAATTATACCGAAGCCCCCCCGACGGGGTACGCCAGCCCAACCGTCGGGCAATTCATAGCGCCACCACTGGGCCGACTGAAAACAACAAAAAAGTGTACTTTCAGGAATGGTTTTAAAAAGGCGAAAAAGGAAAAAATAACTTTAAATATTATGCCCAAAACATAGTTCGATACAGCAGAAAAACATTGAATACATTTTTTAAAGCACTACGAAATTAGTGGATTACGAAGAATTGGCAATTTCAGGAATAGCTGTAAAAAGTCCAAAAATGAAAAATAACCATAAATATTATGTGCAAAACGTTGTTCGATGGCAGTAAAATAGAAAATACTTTTATTTTTTACTAAAAACATTACGAAATTAGTAGATTGAAAAGGATTGAAATTTTACAAGTAGCGGCGAAGAGTTGTCATATTTTTCACAACTTCGCCCAAAATGCGATAGTTGGCGATTGCGTCTAAAATTTGTCGCCAAGGGTTGCCATAAAATTGATTTTTCGGGATTACCAGATTTGGCAAAAAAATGCCGGACATGCTTCGGTTAACCAAAAGAATTGTGCCCGGATTTGGCGATTTCAATGAACGGTGAGCGAGCGAAGCGAATCTGGAGCGCAAAGAGATCCAAAGGGAACTGCACAAGCAGTTCCCGTTGGTTGGCGAGCGATAGCGAGCAGGGGGCGTGCCACCGAGTATTTATATATTCTGAGCCACATTTCTCCGGCTGCATTGAATATTTTTACAAAAGGTCATTTTTTTCAATAGGGCTGCTTTGTTGGCGGCTAAGCCTTTGCAGACTTAGCATATTCCCCAGAACTGAGAGCCATTTTCTGCGGCACCATCCTAGACGACTCGAGCTACCAATTTTGACGCTCAAATTACTATGAATCTGAGCTCTTTGTGGATGTTAAAGTATGCCGAGATTTAATTTTGCCGATAATGCCGCATCATCATATGACATACATGCCCTCGGTTTTCAAATCCAAAAAAACAGACGACTCAGCCGGGGCTTGAACCCGCAAACTAGGGCTTATGAGGCGGAAATGTAATACCTCTCAGCCACCGAACCACATACTTACAGGTCTCAATAATCCCAATTTTTTAAAAATTGGTTCGAATATTTCTTTTTTAATTTTCGATAACTATTTTTACCAAATATATCCGAACCAATTTCAAAAAGTGGATACAGAGACCTGTAATTCAGTTATATTTATCATAGAAAATAAAAAATTTCAAAAAAATTTCATTGAATAAACATCGTACTAGAACTACACAAAGTCTAGTGGCGACGGGCCTTTGAACCAAGCACTAACTAGAAAAGGCTCTATAAGCTCAGGATGTGACAAATTTGGTCACCTGAAAATGGCAGCCCGCATTCACCAAGATTATACGCATGGTGAAAGCAGGGCGAATCGCTATTTTCTTATCTGAAATCAATTCGCAACAATTGAGCGATAACGAGCACCCTTCCAGCCGCGAAGCGGTCCAATGGAATTGCGCAGCAACTCCCGGGGGTTGGCGAGCGATAGCGATCAGGGGGCGGAGAGGAAGAATCCAAGAATGCAAGCTTGCGTGCCAGTGAGATTGCGCAGCAATCCAAGGGTGCGAGCTTAGGGGCGTAGCCCCTAGTATTTGAAAAAAACATACTATTTGCACATATTTTTTTTATAACTAAATACAGTTGAGTAACAAACTAAACTTATTGCGAAAATGTAGTGTCACCCTATGAGTAAAGAAAAAGGAGGATTCGAACGGGCGGAGCGTGGTTTGTTTGTGGGATAGGTGAGGTTGAAATTATCGTCGCCCCAGAGCTATACGAGTTAGAGTTTGTGGGATAGAAAACAATGCTTGACATAGTGTGGCATCTAGAGCTATACGACGGCTATTGGCGACTGGCGTCACAGTTTAGAACCAGTCAAGTGACGAGCCAACACGTGAATCCTACGCAACATTTAATAGAGCGAGAACCCAGGGCCCCCAGACCTAAGTCTTTTTTTAAAGGATGAAATGTATCGAATTAGGTTCGGTTTTCATTTACTTTTAGTATATGCATACCCGCTAGAGTGAACCGACGGCCAATTTACAGGTATCGGGTGATAAAAGTAGGTAAATTATACGTTATCTTAAGTCATTTTCTAAAGTCTGATTTTTTACGTATGTTTTAGAAAATAATGTTAAAAGTTAATAATAAATTTCCCAGACACTTTCCGTCGGCCGAAACTTTTCCAGACGCTTTAAACGTCTTTTTCATGTTCAACCAACCACTTCTCCAATACATACATAGTTCTTTTTACTTAACTTCTCCTTCTTGTCGTCCGAGGACGATTGTAGCGCCATCTCACGCCGCCAGATGCGTGGGACAAAGTCTGAACTTGATAAAGACGTTTAAAGCGTCTGGGGAAAGTTTCGGCCGACGGAAAGTGTCTGGGAAATTTATTATGAACTTTTAACATTATTTTCTAAAACATACGTAAAAATCAGCCTTTAGAAAATGACTTAAGTTAGCTTATAATTTACCTACTTTTTGCACCCTATACCTGTAAATTGGCCGTCGGTTCATTCTAGCGGGTATGCATATACTAAAAGTAAATGAAAACCGAACCTAATCCGATACATTTCATCCTTTAAAAAATGACTTAGGTGTGGGGGCCCTGGGCTCTCGGTCTATAAAGGCGACATCGTACGCGGCGCAGGGGGCATATTTAACGTGCACTCACGTATTCGTCGAACTTATTGGCTGCACAGACCGTTTATTGGTCGGCAATAATTTTGGCAATGCCTGGACCTAAGCCTGGGACCTTTGTTTCGCAGGAACCGACTGGGCTCCCCAGCCCGTGTGGGATTTTAGACAACCTTTGACGTAGCTGTGATGTCACCGTAAGAGTGGCTGTTCCAGTCGTTAATTGAAATTTCAAAATTTGGTTTTAATAGAGAATGAATAGAGGCTGGTTAACCACAGGTGGGGACTTTTTCCTCTGCAACTACACAACTGAAACATAAACCCACTACTTTTTAGGTGGCTGGAAAGCTTACCAGCCTTATACTATGTATTTTATATACTATGTAAATTATACTATGTATTTTTAGCTTCCACACTACGTTTATAACGTAAATAGTGGAAGGTTTCATAATCGTTCAGTCCGTCTGTCTGTCCGTCACCCACTTTCACAGAAAGAACCACAAGTCCCACAGAAAAGTGGGATACGTCATTTAGAAGCAAAAAATCAGATTAGGCTACATTCCAAATTTCATTAAAAAATTTAAAATAGAAGTTTATTTAAAATTTAAATAACTAAAAATTTAATCTAAATTGAAATAACATGCAAATTCCATTTTTATTCAATATTTCACTGTTGTCATCCACAAGTCCCACGAACAAGTGGAATACGTAATTTTGAAGCAAAAAATCAGTTTTAGTTTAGTTTGAATTATCGTCGCACTAGAGCTATTGGCGACGGGCATTATAATTTAGAAACCACAGTCAAGTGACGAGCCGACACCTGAGCAGGCACCCAACGCAACCGTTAACGGCGACATCGTACGCAGCGTTAGGACTTTGAAGGATATTTAACGTGCACTCCTTCTACACGGGGTATTATTCGTCGGACATTTTTGACTGCACGGGCCGTTTATAGGTCGGCAGTTATTTTGGCGATGCCCGGACCCGAACCTGGGACCTTCCGCATGCTAGGCGAATGCCTAACCAACTGGGCTCCCCAGCCCCTCAAAAAATCAGATTAGGCTACATTCCAAATTTCATTAGAAAATTTAAATTTTAAATAACTAAAAATTTAATTTACATTGAAATAACATGCAAATTCCATTTTTATTCAATATTTTCACTGTTGCCATTTCGTTAACGTACGAGAAACTTTATTTGAAATAAAAAATATATACTTTTAAAGAATATTTATTTATGTGATATAATTCAGTTTGGATTGTTGTAATATCACAATAGAGTTCTTTTGATGGTTCATTATATATGTATGAAGAAAGATGCATAGAGAATTCTAACTTGGCATACAAAAAATATGCAAAGTTTCGCTTTTATTTTTAAAGCATCAATTGTACTAATTATATATTTTTTGAACTGTAATTTAATTTAACTATAAATAAGTGAATTTTCGAAAGAAATGTAAATGGGAAATTAAGGCGACACAAAGATATTTATTAAAAAAGATTACATCATTATTCTTCGAACTTCAAACAAATTTAGCAAACGATAAAGTCTAATTATTAAATCTGAGAAAGAAGATTAATGAAAATAGTTAAATTTGGCGTTTAAAACTTTGAATTACAAATAGCTAAGGACATAGATATCATAGTTAAAGTTTTAGATTGGCTGATCACGTGACCTTCAATGCTAACGACGGGACGCACATGGAGTCCTTTTAAGAGGGCAAAATTGCCAGTGTTGCTGACACTTTAAGGAGAAAAACACTACGAAAAAATACCATATAATTCTAAAATAACAAAAAAAATACTAGAAAAGTATTTACAGTCACTAAAAAGATTCCAAATTGCAGCTAGTATTTTTACGATATTTTTAAGGAGGATATTAGTATTTTAGAATAATTCTAAAATTACAAAAAATATCGTAAAAATACTAGCTGCATTTTGGAATCTTTTTAGTGACTTAAAATTCTTTTCTAGTATTTTTTTTGTTATTTTAGAATTAGATGTTATTTTTTCGTAGTATTTATCTCCTTAAAGTGGCAGCAACACTGGCAATTTTTTCCCTCTTAAAAAGCCTCCATGCGCGTTGCGCGTCCCGTCGCACAGTGGGGTATTTGACCAATCTAGCTGGACAAAAGTCGATTTTAAAACCTAAACGTATGTGGGAAAAAATGGTCATTTCTGATAGACGAATAATGAGCGCATGCCGAACAAGACTTTTTTTTAATTGCAGACGATTTTTTACATTCGTAATGCTGGTTTAAAGTTTGTTGTTCAGTTGTATTCGTGTTTGGTTTTCTGATATTCGTAAACAGATGGAGTTGTAATAATTTTTTATTCTAATTTAAGCAACGAAAATGGATTTTTCGGTTATAGAATCTAATACAGCAAGTAAGAACGTATACATTCCACCAGTTTTAATTATTTTAAAGGTTTTATTTTAAGCATATTAGCGTTTTGAAAATGTTCTATTTTTCATCTTATTTTTCTTCTATTTGATTTACATTTGAGTAAATTAGTTATATAGTTCCGCAAAGTTCCGCTTTGACTTTTAGCTTAAAAGAAAGCTTAGAATCTATACTTTAAGAATCTGGTAAAATATCTTGCGGGTTTTTGCGGTTTTGCGATATAAACGTAATTTTCTAGCATTGTAGGTATGTGATCTTACACTTGTTTTAGGATAGTCAAAAGTTATAACCATGACTAGGAAAGAGTTGTTTGTTATTATGCAGCAACAAAATTTGAAAAACATAAATGAAAATTTGAAGTTTACATAAATGAAAAACATAAATGAAAAATTGAAGTTTACATAAATGAAAAACATAAATGAAAATTACCTTTTAAACTTAGATAATTTTTCTGATGAGATCACGCGAGGAAAATTTTTAAAGAGTTCAAATGTAAATTAAAATGTCGTTGGCATAAATCTCAAAGAAAAAGGACTTATTTTTGCTAGAAAATAAAGATTGGCTCGAAGGTTCATTTTCAGTTTCAAAAAATGTGGAACGACAAGGTAGACCTTTGAAGACTTTTAGTGACTCTTATGATTGGAGTAAAAGGAGAAAAACAAAAGAATTTCGGAAAAATACTGATTTGGAAGTATTAAATTTCGCTACACAAACCAAGCTTAAAGAAAGTGGGAACATAGATGCTTCTCTAGTACTAAAAAACATCGCTGGTTCTCCAACACGAGCTACTAAATACAAGAAAGCCTTTTCTCTAGCCCAACAAAAAAGCAATACTGTTTCCCAAATGTCTCCAAACGAAGCTCTGTCAGTTTTTGTTGAAGCCGGACTTTCTAGAAGTCAATATGAAATCATAAGAAATGCAAACAAAAACATATATCCATGTTATAGCCATAAAGAGCGAAAATTGAATGTTATCCTGATAAAGAGTCATACATAGTTACAGAGACTTGCGCCGAAGTTAAGCTTCAAAATCTGATGAATCACACTACGACACGCTTGCTTAAGTACTTGGAAGAAGTTTTACAAGAAAGATTTTCCCTTGTTTTAATATCCAAATGGGGTTGCGATGGAGCTCAACAAGTTCAATACAAGCAAAAATTTTAGGAGGATTCACACACATTCCGATGCACGTATCTTTCAAAGTTCTTTCGTTCCTATTCAACTATCGTGCTCTGTAAATAATTCAATCATATAGCAGAATCCAATACAATCTTTGCCACGATATTGTCGTCCAATAAGAATGGGTTAGGTTTAGTTTGATTTATCGTCGAACTAGAGATACCTATGAGGGCTATTGGCCATAGTTAAGTGACGAGCCGACACCTTGAGTAGACACCCAACGCAAATTTAAGGGCGTGATCATACGCAGCTTCGGTATTTTGAAAGATATTTAACGTACACGCCTCCTTACAGGGTGTAATTCGTCGGGCATTTTTTGGCTGCACGAGCTGTTTGTTGGTCGACAATTGTGCAGGCAATGCAAGGACACGAACCTGGGACCTTCCGCATGCAAGGCGAACACCAGGGTCTATGGGAAAGTCCTCTGACTCATGGATATAATCGGACAACCCCTCATGGGAGCCATCAATTGGAGTAAAATAATAGTTTATATAGAAAATAATCACCGTTATTAAGGGTGCACCCGTGCAACGCCGAGTTTATAAAGCTAGTTGTTGTATAATGTTTATTGTATTTATAATACCCGAAATTAACTTAAGATTTCATAAATTATTACCAGAAGTGATAAAAATGTTTTTGTCCAGCTAGAACGGTCAAATACCCCACTGTGCGTCGTTAGCATTGGAGGTAACGTGATCAGCCAATCTAATACTTTAACTATGAAATCTATGCTAAAGGTCCTGTTTTTATTAGAATTAAATCACCTTTGCCATTCGCAACAATCGCTCGAGAAACTAATTCTTTTAGACAATAAATTAAAATAAATTTTTTGCGACATCGATCAGTTTGAAATGACGTCAAATATATTTCATTACGGATTCTTTGTATGTTGATATGAAATGTTTTTATTCTATTTAAAAGCGAGGAATATTACATATTTATTTTTTGAAATATAAATTTTTGCAAACGATAAGTAATAATTATTGAATTTTCGAAATAAAATAAATGAAACTAGCAAAATTTAGCGTGTAAATGTTTATATAGAATTAATGTTGTGTTTGGCGCGTTTTTTCCTGTTAAACACAAATGTGTGGAAGCGGGTTAAGTGACAGATTCTGTTACAAACCTACTTGTTATAAGTATGTACTATGTATTTTTACACAAACATCCCTCTATAATAAATTGGTTGCAAATTTTAAATTCATTATATAAGTTATACTGATCGTTTAAGGACAACTACATTTCTAAAAATTAAAAATATATAAAATAAGATATTCATTCTAACAATAGAAACTTTTTTTAAGGACAACTTTATTAGAAAACGTTATTTTTTAGGTACAACTCTCTTATTTGGTCTTGAAATTTTAAAACTGCTTTTATAATTATACAATGCAAAAAAAACATACACAATGTAAATGGATATTAAAGGGTGGTAACTTTAAAAGAGGCCTCAAAAGAAATAACAGATTGCATTTTCTGACCTCTTTTAAAATTGCCCCTTGTATAATTCAACTTTGTGATTCAAAAGTATTTAATTCTGAACATACTACTGATCAAAGTATTTTACTATTATTTTGTACATAGCAAAAAAGTAAAATGGAACTTTAAAAATAATAAACTTCATATTTCATCCTGTTTTTTTTTACTAGATATCTATAGGTAAGGCACACAAATTTGTACTGGTATACACTAGCAGGAGAATAATACCAATAGAAAAAAAAGATCCAGTACTAAAATACAAAATCTTAGTATACTGTTCCAATCATAGAGTTAAATTATTGTCTTAGAATATATTATAGGTCCTAAAGCAAAAATAATGTAAAGTGTAATATGTATACCATATTAATGTTTTGCATATTTTTAGTTTTGCTTTAGGACCAACGATATAGATTTTTGCGTACCTATTTTTTTAAGCAGTTCTTTTATAGCACAGTATATTTTTATGTTTTCAGTACATCAACTAATATTTTAATGTGCTTTTTAATCTGCACATGCAATACTTTATGCAATACTCAATACTTTTTTTAAATCACGTGAAATGTCCTAACATCAAATTTGACAGAGTTTATAATGTCTGCAAAACTGCATAAGTATTGTAATAATGCCTGCAATTGTATTATAATAAGTTAATTAAAACTTTGGATGCTAAAATATGCTATGCATAATAAAGTTTGCACCTAAACAACATATTTTATGAAAATTTATGTTTGATCGATAATTTCAGCCATCACTTATTTCATCAATTAATATTCTTAGTTTAATAGTTCATTCTTATAAAATAGTATTATAGTATTGACCATGGGGTATATTTTATTAAACATTATTTAAAGTTCTTATGTGAAAATGAAAAATTATGCCATAATATTTTTCAATTTATCCCAAAATCAATTAAATATAATAGCATGAATCTATAAAATAAAATTATTTGATTTAAAAATAAATATCTAGACTTAAAATTCAGTCATGTAAAGACTTCAGTCATGGCCTTTGTAAATAATATGCTTTGCACATACATATAACATTTATAAGTTTTAATAGCCTTATAAATATAATTATTATTACATCAATGTACAATACTTGTTCCATTCAAAGACTAGTAGTTGTAAAACAAATTGCATTGGGATTATTTTTTAATAAAAATGTGCATGAACAAAGAATAAAATGTTGTACAGTTCAAATTTAAGTATATAATGTATATTTATTGAATGAAAAAAAACTATTGCTAAAACTTGTTCATATCTAGATTATAAATTTTACCTTGGTTAGATGTAATCATAAAAATGTGTTTCTGAAACCTAGTGAAAAAAAATCAATTTTTTCAATATTTTTGCATATATTGTTAATTATTTGATAAAGATATCTGAACAAAAGTAACAAAACTTAAGGAACAAGTACTTTTAACTTTAACACCTTAAATATCGGATAATTTCGAAGGAGATCGGAAATTTTTTAAGAAATCGGTCATAAAAGCCAAACAATCATATATCTGAAAATTATGTAAAAACATTGTATGAACAAAATATTATTTTTTAATTTTTAATTTGTTTTTAGCTTGAAATTTAGAAAAAAATATTTTATAGGAATAGCCAACATTCATTAAGGGAAAGCAAACAACCTCACCCCGTCATTTTTACGGGAGCGATAAGTAGGTGGTTAGAATGAGATTGATAGAGTAACTATCAATTCATATATATTTTATATATTTTAAGCTTGTGTACATCCATTTATTAATTTTGTTTTAACTTTATCATCTGAAACTTTAAAAAAATTGGGGGGACTTACACTATATAATAAAGAACATAACTTGTAATAAAAATTAAATAAATATGCTACAATCAATCTCTGACACTATTTAAAAATGATTGCATAAATTCGCAAATACTAAAAAGGTGTTTCTTTGATAAAGTTATTTAAACCATACAACAAAAAAACTAGCTGTCTTACCTTCTTCAAGTTATGGTAAAACCAGATAATTTTTCTAGTTTGATGCTAAACTAAAATGCTAGAAACAGGAACTAATAAATGAAAACAAAATAGAAAACAAATACTGCTTGCAGATATTGTTCAGTAGTGTATTTTGTGTAGCTATGAATTGTACTTCAGAAAAAAACTAGTATGCGAGAGCATTGTGTTATCATTACTGTTTGAAAATAAACTTACAATTATGTCTATGCCAGGGTTGGAAATTAGCGGGTGCACCGTGCACCTAAAAAAAAATTGTGCACATAAGTTTTCAACTTGGGTGCACGTAGTGCACCCGCGTTCCGAAAGTCGAAAGTCGCAAAACTACGGCGATCCGAAAGTCGCGAAAATCCAGCGATCCGAAAGTCGCGGAACTCCAGCGATCCGAAAGTCGCGGAACTATAGGGATTCGAAAATCGTGAAACTCCAGCGATCCAAAACTCCAGCGATTTGAATACATCGATTTTCATGACTTTTGGTCGTTTTTTGTTCAAATTCATGACTTTACATGAAAAATTCACCCTATGTCCAAATTCATGACTTTTCATATGCGCGGAAACCCTGCATTTAGTCAATTTTTATGAAGAATAGTTTGTTTTTTAACTTGTTATTTATATTATATGTGTGCACATAATATTTATATTTGTGCACCTAACTATTATTTAGTGCACCTAAGTCACAAGACTTGGCTGCACTCGTGCACCTGGCATAAAAAGTTAATTTCGACCCCTGGCTCTATGCAAAAAAAATTAAAAATTGTATAACTTGAACATGAATATCAAGCTTTGTTGCAAATCGAATATCCCTATTGAGATATATCAGATAAAGTGTGAGCTGTTTATAACTATGAGAACAGATTAACCATGAACAAGGTGATTTTATAAAGAAAATAACTTTTAATATCAATCGAAGTGATTCTAGCCGTAAACAACATCTTTCAATGTACAATTCTATTCCTTCGATTTCACTCCATTGAAATCAATCATAACATAATTAAAAATTAAACTAATATCTCAACTGTACATCTATTTATTATTCAATCACAGCTAGCTCCTAAGTCATCAGTCCTGATTCAAATCCGAATATTTCCGCCGCTTTGGATTGTGCCTTGGCTGCTAGTAGCAGGGAATACAGGTGAGCTAGTTCGGTTTCTGTATGAGCAGCGTCAATGGCTTTCTGGAATAGTTCTAGTCCTCTGGATAAACGCCCTCTGAAATAAAATAAAAACATTTTTACTTTCAATTACCTAATCTGCAGTGAGCAGGTCAACTGCAGCAACTAGCTTTTTGACTTGGACCATTGCTGCAAGTACTCAATTATTCTAACCTATAAGAAAACATACAGACTCATTATGTCAGAACGGACCCATTATGCCAGAGCAAAAAGGGTCCAATTCATTGTTGTGGTTACTGCACTTTACCAGCAAACGGCAGAAATATGAAAAGTAAGGTAACGAAAGTATTGTGATGGGGTTCGAAAATCAGAAATAAAGATTTTGTTGTTTTTTACATGTTGTGGAGGGTGTTGACTCATTATGTCAGAACGGACTCATTATGCCAGAGCAAAATGGGTCCAATTCATTGTTGTGGTTACTGCACTTTGCCAGCAACGGCAGAAATATGAAAAGTAAGGTAACGAAAGTATTGTGATGGGGTTCGAAAATCAGAAATAAAGATTTTGTTGTTTTTTACATGTTGTGGAGGGTGTTGACTCATTATGTCAGAACGGACTCATTATGCCAGAGCAAAATGGGTCCAATTCATTGTTGTGGTTACTGCACTTTGCCAGCAAACGGCAGAAATATGAAAAGTAAGGTAACGAAAGTATTGTGATGGGGGTCGAAAATCGGAAATAAAGATTTTGTTGTTTTTTACATGTTGTGGAGGGTGTTGATTCCGAAAAAGTGGTTTGCAAGCATTGGTCTGTCTGAAACCACCCTACAGCTTGAACTAAAAGAGCTACGGACTTCAAATTTGGTATGTGAATGTCTAGTACCTGTCGTATGTCATAACAAGGTTTTCAAGAAAATCGGGCATGTACAAAGGCTTGCGGCCATAGAACTCCTTTGGTTTAAATGTATTGCTGAAAATTAAAAAAAATACAGATTTCAAATTTGGTACAAGATTTCCCAGTTCCTGTCGGACACATAAAGTTTTGGTGGAAATTGTGCATGCACAAGTTAACTGCCGAAAGTTTTTTTTTATTAAAATTGGTTTTTATTACACGTTAAACTCCAAAAACTATGTGGCAATTTTGGTTACTCCTCTGTTACAAGGTCAAGAATTTGCTTATAATATTTCTTTCAAAAAATACATGATAAAACAAAATTAATAAAGCTTAATTATGACAATTTACTTACCTCTGTATTTCTATAGAACCTAAGGTTTCATAACCAAATTGACATTTCTCATCCATCTCTATGGCTTTGTTCAAATGCTCTAGAGCAGTAGCAACATCTTCTTTCCATTGAAGGGCAAGTATGCTGAAATAATTTTAAAGACACTTTTTTTAATCTTACACTTTACAGCAAAAGCATATATTTGCTACTTTTTAGTTTAAAAAAGATGTGGTAAAATAAAAATATTTTTTGGCACACCTGCCAAAAGGGGCATATTTGTTAGTTAACTTTTTTTATTAAAGTGTTTGCTCGCTTTGAAAAAGTTGACAATATTGATTCTAATTAATTTGTGAGGGAAAATATAAGTATAATTATTTATAATAAATATAATTTATAATAAATATAATTATTTGTGAGGGTAAAGGTTAAAATATCTATAGCAAAGATAAAAACAATTTTTAATCAGTATAAAATTTGGGAATTTTAGTTGCTATATCAGTAGTTTTAAGATGATGTTTATGTATGTTGATTTTTCATAAATGGAGGGGTTGAATGTGTACATAATAAGTGAATATGTGAGCGCATGCACATTTCCATATATGTTCGTAAATTAGTTTGGCTGACGTTAAGAAAAGAAGGGAGAACCCAAAAATGTATGTTTCCAAAGCTTTTAACTTGAATTTCCTGATCAGGCCCAGGTAGTGAAATATATAAAATAGAGTTTAATTTTCGTCACACTAGAACTGCATGACGGCTATTGGCGACGGACGTCGTAATTTAAAACTACAGTCAAATTAAAATAGAGATGTTTGTTTTTGTTGAATTAATGTCAAACTACAGTTATATGAAGGTTACTGGTGAGGAGATTTATATTTTTGAACTACGGTCGAGTGAGGAGGGTGACACTTGCGCTGGCACCCAACCCTACCTTATCAAGACATTGTACACGGCTTCATTAATTTGAACTCCGCATATTCAACAAGTATGTGTGTCCCAGAGTGTTTTTTTGGGGGGGATATTGGCAAGACTTATATTTATAGAAAAGCAGTGCGAGAGAAAATGTTTAAATAGTGTTGTATCATTATGCAACATAGGTATTTAATTTATTTTGGGGTTTTTTTTGCAGCTAAATTTGGTATTATTTTGAGGTATTTTACACTTTCGATTTTTGCCGTTTTTATCTACCATGCTTTTCTAAATGTTTTTTTAAGTAACAATCAACACCACATTATAGAAAAACATATTTTAATTTTAATACCTACCCTCTATGAACATAAACATTGGGATCTTTTGGATCTAAGTCCCCAGCTTTCTTGAAATAGGATTCTGCTTTTTCAAACTCTCCGAGTTCAGTTAGCATCTGAGAAAAGGAACAAAGCATTTTAAAAAAAGATTTTAAGAGTAGATACATAAAAAGTAATAAGACATACAGGTGTTAAAGAGAAGTCTCAAATACAAAAACAAACAGAAAATTAACAATAAATATATTGTTTTACCAAATTTAAAATGCACTATAAGGATTGGAAACCTAGTACAAGACTAATTTTTTTTTTAGTTCTGGTAGTTGTTAAGTTCTTAGCTTATGCTTAAAGAAATGACATTCACTACCACATATAGTTTAAGCTACAAGATCACTTCGTTAAACAAAACAAAAAACTATAAAACAAATTTTTGCTCTGTATTTAAAAAATAATAATAACTGTAAACTACAAGAAACATGCATCTTTAAACTTTAAACTACTAAAAAAAATTGTTGAATATCAACTATCGAAATTGCACAGTGTATATTTTATAAACGTTATAGAAGCTTTTATTTTTAGAAAAATAAACCCACCACTAATAAAAGTTATCAGTTTATAAACATATACTCATTAAATATTCATAGAATAATCATTGTTTTCTTTTTCAACCTCTACAAGAGTGGATCTACAAGGATGATAATCCAAATGCATAAGAAAACTAAACTCTGCAACACAACAGCCCATAGAGAACCAAAGCCTGTTGTGACGAATGCGATGGGTGCATTACAGCAAATGTTTCAGTCAGATTGGAGCTAAACCCCCATTGTTTAGCTTGATTGATCCTCATAATGGGGTTGACGTTGTTTCACGGAGGATCTGGCAATAGCTCTGCGGTTTTGTTTTCATGTGTGGCCACCAGTTTTAGGAGAAAAACACTACGAAAAAATACCATTTAATTCTAAAATTACAAAAACATACCATAAAAATACTTGCAAAGCGTTTCACGTTTTTTTAAAGTCACTAAAAAGATTCCAAAATGCAGCTAGTATTTTTACGATATTTTTTTTGTAATTTTAGAATAATTCTAAGATTACTTACTATAATTCTAAGAATAATTCTAAAATTACAAAAAAAATAATAAATAAAAAAATATATCGTAAAATAATTTACGATATTTGTTTTGTAATTTTAGAATAATTCTAAAATTACAAAAAAATATCGTAAAAATACTAGCTGCATTTTGGAACCTTTTTAGTGACTTTAAAAAAACGTGAAACGCTTTGCTAGTATTTTTATGGTATGTTTTTGTAATTTTAGAATTAAATGGTATTTTTTCGTAGTGTTTTTCTCCTAAAACTGGTGGCCACACTGTTTAAAGACATCAACATAGACATGAAAACAAAACATCAGAGCTATTGCCAGATCCTCCGTGAAACAACCCCATTTGCATAATAATTTATCAAAACATTGTATATAAAACAAAGCTATTTGGTGATCTTGACATCCAAGGCGTCAAATGCATAACAAAAAAATATAAATTAAGGTTCATGAAATTATAGAGTTTAAGAAGATGGAGATGCTTGGTGCAAAAAAAAGTGAAGCCGTCAGAGAGTCGCCAAGCATTCCTAGTAAGACTTAACAAACCTTTCATTTAAGGGGATCGGACACCCCTATTCCCGTCCTACCTCGATCGGGCAGGCTAATGCTAAGTCTATGGGGAAAAAATGATTTTTTTCCGATGAATACAATGAAATTACAGGAATATTTTGATGCGATTTTTTTAAATTCATAAAACTCCAATTAAATTGTGGTTTCTTAAGACTACTTTTTTTAAAAAGTTATTTACTTTTTTAAAATTGTAATTTTATTTTCAGCGAAATATTTAAGTTAGTTAAAAGGTGAAAAACCGAAAAATGTTCTTGCTGGAACAAAATTTCAACATTTTTTTACTAATACAATATCTTTAAAGTTAAATTTAATTTTTTTAAGTAAGGGTTTTTACGTAACTATAAAGGTAAGTGTGAGAATATTGGCTGAAACCACGCCTCCACACAGGCCACGCCTTTTAGGCAATTTTCGGGGGTCAGAGGTCAAAACATCGTGTTGGGGAGCGCACTTGGGGTCCATCTTTGGGGGTTGTTTTTCAAAAGAAAGAACTTTGAAAGAAGATGTGGTGTTCCTTGTTTGTTAGATTGCATGGTGTTTTTTTTTTTTTTTTGCTTGCTGTTAAGAAATGCTTATTTTCTAATCTGTGATTGCGAGGTGTCGTTCCACTGAGCTCATAATGTGTAGTTGTTGTTTTAAAAGTCCAACATGATTTGATTTAAAGTAGCCTTAGCTTATTGTACTGTACTGTGTTATAATTTTGCATTATAAAGATTATTTTAAAATAGTTCAATCTGAAAAAGATTTCAGGATTTTAGTTTCGATAAAATTCTTTTACTATTTTTTTTAATTTTTAATTATAAATTGTTTCATATATATTTTACAAAATTTTCTCAGTGAAGTTCATTTTTTAATATAAATTGACATAAATATTTTAATACAATTAAAGTTTGAAAAAAAATATGTAAGTAAACAAATTTGAAATTTTTTTTAAAAAATCACACTTTTTATATTAAATACTTGCACTACTATAAGACTACTGACTCTTTCATTATACTTTACCATTTTACCATTTGTTTACGATAGAAACAAGTGCCAAATTTATAATAATAAAAATGAAGTTTTGTGTGTTTATGTGTGTGTTTCTTATAAACTCATAAACTAGACATTTGTTTGACTCGTAACTTGGCATAAATGCGTAGTTCATACTCAAGTTATGATTTTTTTTTTAAACTTTAAGGTACCAAAATGTTTTATTTTTTTTTAAAAAATGAATTTTCTGAAAAAAACTACGCCACCTTAGCTCAAATCCGATCATTATTTTTCTTTCCCGTTGAAATAGTACATAATATAAGTCCCCATAATCTTTTTTATTTCGCATTAAAACCGTCATTTTTTTGGTAATCAACTACTGATAAACTTATTTCAGAAAGTATTTTACTACTTGTGAAAGGACGTTTGCTAAAGGCGGCTCTTTCTTTAAATGCATCAAAATAATGACCAAAAGTAACGCGAAAGTACATCTACAAATCATTTAAAGTAAATAATTGCTACAACTATTAGTGTAACTGCATTGATGCGTACTTGAATGAGGGAGGAAAACATATGGCAAAACTAAGCTCTAGGCTTAGTAACACTACCCACTAATAGTCTAAATTTAGAAATCAGAAAAGTACGTATAACTCTCATTATTTGCACGAGTTTGTAATTATTAGGCTTCTACTAGTTATTTGGCCAAGTGCTGGAGTTACTTGAGTAATTATATACCATGTTTGGTACAACACTGAGGTGATTAGCGCTATTCCTTTGAAAGGAGGTGAAGATCTGGTCTGGCAATCACCTCGTACAGTGATGTGATGTGTTTTCAATTAGGAGGTTCTAAACGTAGAAAACTAACTACCTGCAAATGTATTTAGACTACTTTTTTTTTTATCAGAATAGATTTTGATTGGTCCTAGAAATAATGGAAAACTTTTAGTTCTTCCGTAAATTGTACATCGCTCATTCCTCATTTAGACATTCAGTTGTAACGTTTCAATTCTTCTTACTTCTTCGCTGCTCAGCGTTTATTGAAATCCGCTGCTGCTTTTAAATAATTATATGCTATATCGAATATTTCTTTTTATAATTGCGTGAAAAAAATCCGATGTTTACACTATAATTTTAATATCAGACGCGTGCGAAAAGTTAAACTTTTTAGAAACAGTGATGAAAAATTACTTTTTTTCACCCAAAAACAGTGAAAAAAAGTACTTTTTTTTCACTCTTTTCATGAGATGCCAATATTTCAAGTAAAATTTCTATTTCATAATATTCATAAAATCCAAAAATTTATTGATCTGCTTTATTTATAAATATTATGCGCGTGAATGTTATTATTATTATTTTTATTTTTGAATCAGTATACATGTTCAAATGTTTGACTTTAAACTAAAAAAATTGTTTGCTTTTTGTAGTTCCAGAGATTTATCGATGCCATAGATATCATAATTAAAGTATTAGATTGGCTGGTCACGTGACCTCCAATGCTAACGACAGGACGCGCATGGAGGCCAAATTGGTTGGCATAATTGCCAATGTTGCTGCCACTTTTAGGAGAAAAATACTACAAAAAAATACCATTTAATTCAAAAATGACAACAAAAAAAACAAGAAAGGGATTTAAAGTCACTAAAAAGATTCCAAAATGCAGCTAGTATTTTTACGATATTTTTTTGTAATTTTAGAATAATTCTAAAATAAATTCTAAAATTAAGTTAAAAGTTTAGTTATAAAGTTTAAATAGTATATTAGTATTTTAGAATAATTCTAAAATTACAAAAAAAATATCGTAAAAATACTAGCTTCATTTTGGAATCTTTTTATTTGTTGATTTGTTTTGCATTGATTTGTTTCACGTAATTATAAAAAATAGTGTATAAAAAAAGTGTGAAAAGTAAACTTTTTAAAACACGTGTCATTATTTCACGAGCGAGGTATCCACTAGTTTTAAAAAGTGTTACTTTTCACACTTGTTGCATAAATAACATGTTTTTGTCATTTAAAAAAAAACAACTTAGTGTTTTGCTTATATTTCTGTGATGGTAGCTTGTTTTGCAGTAAGACTTTTAGCATTATTAATTCGTAAATTTTCAGATAGGTTATGTTTAATTTATTATTCAAACACATACCTTGATGTTTGATTCTGGAAAATTTAGTAATCTTTTGTCCAACTGGTGGGAACTATCCAGTTTCAAAATTGAAGAAAAATTAACGAAATTTTCAATACGTATCATGGCTTTTTTTATTTAAATAAAAACTGTCGAATCAAAAAACTAGCTATTTGTATTTGTTTTTCATTCCTATCTCCAAGCAAATAATTTGTTTGACGCATATTTCATTCATCAGTAATATAACAGATGCACATCACATAACTAGTGTGATAAAATTTGCTTACTTCCTCATTTGAGGAAAGTCAATGAAATGTAACATTCTCAAACCTAAGTTGATTTATTACTGAAAAGGATCTAAATAAAGAGAAGCTCCCTAGAATCTGTTTGATAACAGGTAACACGACACCTCCCTGCAAAAACTGGTTGGGAATCTGGCCTTGAAATGCAGAATTAGACTTTTTTAACCATCAATTTTATTGTAATCATTATTTCTTTTATTATAAGATAAAACTTTTTCTTATTTATTATGTAACGGCTGCGAATTGTATAAGTTTTGCACCACCATTGATAGAAATTTTTATTTGCTGTCATCATTTTTCATTTTTAGTGAATTTACAACTTTAATAACTTGTATAATTTATCTTTAGGCTAGTCTCTTAATATAGTAAAAAACTGCATTTACAATAGAAAATTAATTTAAAAATCAATTTTAATTAAAATAATTTTTAATAAAAAAAAGTGCCTGATCCTTAAAAAACATCATGCACTACCATATGCAAAAAAAACTGTTAGTTGATAAACTAATCTAATTTCGAATCTAGAGCAAAACTTTTTTTACATTACGTGTTCATACGATAAAAAATAATTTGGTTAAGCTTATTACAAATTATTAAGCTAATTTACAAAGTTATTCAGCTTAATTTTCAAAGGTTGAAGCACGCTTTTCTACAAGGCATTGTTGGAAAACATGCCCCGCCGTCATATTTTGACTTTAATAGTACCTTGACAAGTATAATTTTAAATAATTTTGAAAACGAATGTATAGGTTAAGGTTACGTAGAGAGAAGAGCCACCTTTTAGAATACGCAATAATGAAACTGTAAGTTTAATAAAAGTACTTTTGGTTTAGGTTTGAATGTGCGCATGAAAATTCACCCAACGTTGAAAAATTTCAAAAACAGTTGTAACGAAAATATTACAACACCAACTGAGCAAAAATTCTTGTGCGTGACATAAAACGGGTTGTTTCATAAACCAAGCAGCCATTTGGCGCCTCCTAAAAGCTCATTTCTTGTATAAGGCCTGGTGGAAAACTTACCCCATGGGAAAACTAGCCCCGTCTCCCCTAACTAAATATACTGTATTATTCTGATGTTTATTAAAGTCGTTTAAAATTATATGTTCTGTGCTAGTGTATTTAATTTGCTAAATTTCCAACTTCGAGGTGGTGGGGGGCCCCAAATGTCAAGTGCCTAGGGGCCCTGGGTCTTTAAATCCGGCACTGCTTAGAAATCTCACTTTCGAATACCAAAACAAAAGTAGTTCCAGACAACAACAAAAAAAATTAAACAGACCGTTGGATCTGTTGCCACGACGTGAAACAACCCCATTTAAATCACCTGATTTATTGTACCGAAATTAAATTATAAGCTTCTAATATTAAATTAAGTTATAAAAAGATAGATTAGTGTAAAGATAAGTTTAACATTTCATTTTAGTTGTAAACCATTTAAATAATAAAAAACTAATACAAACTAACTAAATACAAAACTAATTGCACTAAAAATATTTTATAAGAAATAAGTGTATACAATTACATTTGAAACAAGCATTAACAAAATATTTCATGAAAGTAAAAAGAAAAAATGGTTACGCGCCAGGCTCAGAGCGCTCTATAGGACGGGATTGGAGAGAAAACCAAATACGACAAGGGGTGACATCTGACCCCTTGACCCCGTGAATCCGCGACTGTTCTGAGATTATCCTCCCCTCTGTAGAAGACTGGATGTGTGTGTGTGGGGGGGGGGGAATTCCCCCTGAGTCGGTCATTTGAGACGTCAAGACAAAACAGGACACCACTTGTTGGGAGAGCTTAGGGGGAAGGGGGGGCGTCATACCCCTATTTCCAGCTAACTGTATTGATAGGCTAGAGTTTTAGCCGTGGCCCCGCCCCCAGAGTTGCCACTATTTTAGGGTTTTGAAGGAAGCTAAGAAATCGTGAGGGTAGCCGAAAGCCTTAATGCAGGGCTCGAAAATAGCGGGTGCACGGAAAATTGTGCACATAAGCTTTCAACTTGGGTGCACGTTGTGCACCCAAGTTCTGAAAGTCGCGAAACTCTGGTGATCCGAAAGTCGCGAAACTACGGTGATCCGAAAGTCGCGAAACTACGGTAATCTGAAAGTCACGAAATTACGGCGATCCGAAAGTCGTGAAACTCCGGTGATCCGAAAGTCGCGAAATTACGGTGATCTGAAAGTCGCGAAACTACGGCGATCAGAAAATCGCTGAACTACAGCGATCCGAAAGTTGCGAAACTCCAGCGATTCGAATACAACGTTTTTCATGACTTTTGATCGTTTTTTGCTAAATTCATGACTTTTCACGACAAAATTTACCCTATGTCCAAATTCATGACTTTTCATATGCGCGGAAACCCTGCATTTAGTCAATTTGTATGAAAAAAGTTTTTTTAAACTTGTTATTCATATTATATGTTTGCACATAATATTTATATTTGTGCACCTAACTATTATTTAGTGCACCTAATTCACAAGACTTGGGTGCACTTGTGCACCTGGCATAAAAGTTAATTTCGAGCCCTGATTTAATGTTAGTTCATTCTGAAACAAGTCATTTTATTCTTTAAAAAGTGTTGATTAAAATCAAAAAATGACTTTTTGAACAGTTATAGGCTGTAGCAAAATATCTGAATTTACACAAGATGGCCGTTATTACAGGTAACAAAAACTATGATGTAATTACTACAGTTTTTATTAGATAGTCAAAAAGTCAAGTCAATGTATTAAGGGGGGGGGGGGCGATACATGTAACCACCTAAATTTTTATCGTTTTTTAGACGCTATTAAAGGGGAAGAAATACATGAATCGTTTTAAAATTCAGTATGTTTATACATTAAAATTCAAATATTAGATTTTTTTGTTTTAGTTTTTTTCAAAATGGCCGCCGTAGTAACTGTTGGCATT
The DNA here is from genome assembly GCA_019343175.1 of Oedothorax gibbosus. Classification (NCBI taxonomy): domain Eukaryota; kingdom Metazoa; phylum Arthropoda; class Arachnida; order Araneae; family Linyphiidae; genus Oedothorax; species Oedothorax gibbosus. Next base: position 11,140,281 of record CM033273.1, read on the forward strand.
AACTTTTTCATGCAAATTGTGTTAAATTGGTGTGTTACGTTGTCTCGCTGCGCCAATGCCCATGATGTCATGGACTGGATTTAATTTGCGGGACAGCCTTGTGGGGTACCCTGTCTTTTATTAAGCTTCGGCTTTTTGGTGGGTTTATATTATGAATTTTGCTATTACTTTGTGTAGTTTAATTGTGAACGTATACATTTATGGTCTTTGAAAAACGAGTTGTTTTTTAAATCAATAAATCAATATGTTTCACTCTGGCTTATTTTTTCCAATGCGCGATAACGATAAGAACTAATCTCCTGAGACCCTCGCGGATAAAAGTATCAATCGTGGAATTCTAGCTACTCCAAAATTGATCTGAAATCAAAATTTTTGATTTGAAAATGTTCATAAAACTTACATCTTCTAGTTAAACCGATAAAAAATCAAAAAAGTTTGAAAATTGTAAATCGGCAAGCCTCAGAATAAAAAAGTTAGATTTTTTTACCCTTTTTTCAAAGGTTTTTAGGTAAAAAAAAACCTGTAATTTTTAAAAATTTTTTGGCATTTTGAGGTTCAACTAGAAGATAATGCTATAGAGAAGACGTATACCAAATTTTATAAGGCTCTATTGAGAACTTTTTGAGTTATCTTGCCTGCCAATTTAAAAAAAGTAGTTTTTAGATAAACGTGCTTAAAATTTTGACAAAACCCTCAAGCGCCGAGTTGAGGTGAAGCATTTAAATGAGTTTTTAATCAATAAATAATGCAAATTTCATTCTAAAAATTTGCAGGCATATTTTTGAGGTGTTATTTAACTATTTTTGAAATTTAAAAAATTCGATTTTTACATGTATCCCCCCCCCCCCCCCCCCCCTTAAGCCTAACAAACTGCACTGTAGAATAGCCCCAAATAATTCACAAAGAGCGTTTGCTTTGGCTTACTACAAAGCAATTGATGGCTTCACTTGGCAAACCAATTTTTATATTGGTTTTTGCCCAGAAGCATCTCCATAACCCTATGCATGAGATAACAAGATTACCTAACCATCTAAACTTCTGATTGCATACCTGAGCATAAAGAAAGAAACTCTCTGAGCACTTGGGAAAGTTTTTCTCGATATCTTCAAAGCCCTTGAGTGCTGATGACTTTTGGTTTTCGTCGTTAAACATGACTCCACAGCGGTACTGAATGTAGCACTTTTGAGCACGGGCTGATGGGAAGTTAGGGTTCAGCGAACAACTCTTTTCCATGTCTTTTAAGCAGTCATCGATACGCTCTAACAGTAAGTACACCTAGAAATAATACACAGCTTTTTTTTATTTTAAATTACCTAATATGGTACCTTATGGCTAATTACCATAAGGTAATGAAAGTATTGCAATGGGGTTGAAAATCCGAAATCGAGATTCGGTGTTTCCTACACGTTTTGGAGGGTGCCTATTCTAAAAGAGTGTTGGTCTGTCAGTTTGTCCGAAATGGTACCTTATGGCTAATTACCATAAGGTAATGAAAGTATTGCAATGGGGTTGAAAATCCGAAATCGAGATTCGGTGTTTCCTACACGTTTTGGAGGGTGCCTATTCTAAAAGAGTGTTGGTCTGTCAGTTTGTCCGAAATTTCTCTACAGCTAGAACTAAAAGTCTATGTCCTCACTACGACTACAAACGCCACAAAGGCAACTAAATTTGGCGACCGCCAAGGACGCCAAGCGATGCAATAGCATGGGGGCTGACTCTGCCAAGTTGCCAAATTTTGTTGCCTTTGTGGCGTAGTCAGGACATAGCCAAAGAGCTACAGACTTTAAATTTTGTACATGAGTTCCCAGTACCTGTCAAATGTCATGCTAAGATGTTTGAGAAAATCGTGCAGGCACAAAGGATAGCTGCCAGAAAACTTTTTTTGGTTTTAACCCTTTCAGTCCCAGTGATGCCATTTGGCATCATCATGTTTCTGATCATAATTTTAAAAAAAAATAATAGGGCTGACATCTATTGGGATTGATGAAAAATATTTTCTTTTAGAAAAAAGTTTGAAGAATCGAATGATGTGCTTTTTGATATCATAAATGGCTATGAAAACTGGATCCCGAAAACTTTCTGTCTAAAATTGATGATCTAGCAAATTGTCATTGGTGACATGATCAAAGGGCTTTCATACTGAAGTTAAATATTAAATTCTTGTAGGGTATATAAAGTAATTTAAATTTATTGAGTGTAGTAATTGAAAGTGGTGTAGTGTTACTCACCCCTAATTTTTAAATGTATCTCTGAAAAGTTCAAATCTGAGTTGGAAAAAAAAAGCAAGCAGAGCTTTTGTTAAAATTGTAACTGTCCCAAAGATTGAATAACCATAATTCAACACTTATGTTAATTACCGCTTTTAATGCTAATTTTAATTTGTATCTGGATCTACCATTTAACATAAAACTATATTTTGCAAAATCAAATGCTTAGCTTGAGGCAAATTTCATTTCGGATTTTTCCAAACAATTTTTATAATGAGTTTCAATTTGAATGAGAAAAATAGGATTCGGCTGCAATTTTTTAATGATTACAAATTTGAAGTTATTAGAACCTAGCTGAAAAAATTAAATGTACTGTAAGATCATGTTTATTTCAAAAGATTAAAAATAAATTCATACTTGTCCTCTATGGAGATAGATATCTGCATTGTTTAAATCTAATTCTATTGCTTTGCTAAAGTCTTCTAGAGCTTCTTCCATCTTTTCTAATTGAACTTTTAATGTTCCAACTTTGATTAGACAGTTAACTTTAACCTGAAACAAACATTTACACAATTACATATAACGTTCCAATCTTTGCTGGAAACACATTAGATTGATTTTGCCCTTAACATATATTTAAAACAAAATCAAGGAATTTTTATGGCAATGTATGAGCCTTAAACAGTGTCTAACCTAAAACAAAACATATTAGTATCTAACCTGCTATGTAAAAAAATAATTTATACTCTAACTTTTCTAAGGGTGTTTTAAGGTTACTTTAATGTTTAGTCAAGCTAGATTAATGATCAAAAATTGTTTATAAAATTAATTATTAAAAATATTATTGCTAATTCTGAACAAAATCTTCAATGCAAAACCCAAAAATTGGATGTATCTTCAACCTAGTCAACCCCAAATGACCTGGTTGATCCAACCTAGTATTTGAACCAATCAGATTGATTTGAACAAATCAAGCATTGATTACTATTCTTGTCACAGCAAAGAGATACTATCCCATTTGCAAAGCATGCATATATTCAACAAACTTTGATGAGCAAATAAAAATTTGCGCCAAACATCAGTATGAAGTTCTATTTATGACTGCCCAAAAATAGAATATGCAAGCAACTGCTCATCCAATGCTGGCAACCTCAATACCTGATGCATAGCTCAATGCCTTAAACAATCTTTTAAGCTTATTAGAAGTTTCCTAAGGTCTAACAGAAACCCTTTAATGACTGTGAATCAACATATGAACACAACTTATCTGCACTCTCTAACAAAAGCAATTTGGTAAGATCTACCACAGCGAATAATCTAATTAATAAATTAATGCTAATTCTGAGTTAGAATCTCTAGAGCCTAAAGCCTAACCATCATACTGGCTTTAAAAAAAAATTAAAAACTACTAAGTAGAAACAGAATTTTGTGCATTTCCAGGATTTAATTTGTAAAAAAAGAGGGGGGCATTGTTAAGTACCTTAAGCAAAGCTTATTTAAGGTTTCCTAAAGAACAATAAAAAAATCTTTAATGACTAAATCAACCCTGATGTTGGAATCAACACTACTTACCTTCACATCTACGCTCTCCAACGAAAGCAATTTGGTCAGATCTACCAGCGAATCGTTGATCTGCCCTTGGAGGAGTTTGAAGGTCCCCCTCACTAAGTATGCTTCGGCCATATCCGGGCCCGATCGGTCGATTTCGAAGTTGCAGCTTGGAATGACTTCGTCGAAATTCTCTTCGGCAAGATGGTGTATCACCAGTCGGAAACCACTGGGAAATAGAACATTTGATTGGCTGGATGAATTAACGTCATACTAGAGCTACACAAGAGCGATTGGCGAGAAGCATAACTAGGAGAATTTTTTGGTGAATCAATTTTGGGGATGAAATGCAAATTTATAGCAACATTGAATGCGGCATGACTTGGACAGCGACAGATTCTATGTGCACCAGTCATATATACAATTTAGAACATTAATTAAAAGCTTTAAAAAATTAAATTATATTCTAACCTCCATAAGTGTAAAGATTTGAACTAACTAAGGATACAAAAAAAAATTTAAAAGCATATCTTTACATGAACAAGGCCAGAAAAAACAACCATTACGCGGTTATAACAGCACAGTTACTGATCACTATACGAACACAGCCGAAAGGGGAAATATTGGTAGGCAGTATTAAAAGTATATGACAAATGGCATCTTATATTATTATTAGAAAAGTAGTATTATTTTTAAAAAATTTAAAACATGCATTAATTATAAACAAACTTATCCTAGCATAAAAGAAACTTGGTAATGGGAACTAAATCTGCACCTGAACTTTACGATAAGAACAACTAATTGGCATATCATATCTAACAATGCAAGATAGCTTCTTTTAAAACACTGTTTAAATTTCATACTTCTTTGATTCCCCTCCTGATTAAACCCGATTAAAAAAGAATTTACAACAAAATAATTAATTAAAATCATTGTTTTTAATTGCTTCATTTAAACATTTGATTTAGTCTTATCTATTGAGTGACTAACTTAAATCACTGAAAAAATTTATTTACTTTAGCTACACTATAAGTATATTGTTCTGATAAATGTTTAAATTACCTAAGTTCAGCTGTATTTCTTTCTATTGCTTGGTTTTTGTACGTTTCCACAGATTTCATGATTGGATCTTCACTAAATGATATGAAATAATGACGGACAAAATGCTTTGAAGGAAGGCGTGGCTCCCTTTTCTGAAAATTTAAAAAAAGGTTAACATTTTAAAACGCATAAAAAACTATTTTTCATACAAGTCGGGTTTATTTACCAATTCAAAACTTTCATATATTCACTGTATCATTAATTCACTGTAAAATTGAGATATAAAGAACAAATAATTAAAGACAATTTAAATCTAAATGTTAAATGCCTAAGAACTTTATTAAAAATAATACAGGATTAGTTTGAATTATCTTCGTACTACAGCTACAGGAATACTATTGGCAATGGGCGTCATAATTTAGAACCACAGTGAAGTGATGAGCAGACACCTGAGTAGGCACCCAACAATGGGGAACTTGCACGTGTCGGGAAATAGCGAAATACCCTTTGTAAATGAATCTCCATGCTATTCTAAGAACATCGACATAAATTTTGCCTCAATCCGACCATTAGTCTATTTTTAATTAATTTTCAAAGTTTGCGCTTAGCCCCGCCCCTTGAAAACGCTGCCTCCCCTGCCCGCGTGACGTCAGTCGACGCAACTAATCTAGCCAGAGATCGGCGGCCGCTGTGTTTTGCAAATGTTACTCTTCCTAATGCTTTTCTTATCGCCTCTAATCCATTAAAGTTATGTAAGTTCTGGAAAATATTTGTGCATACGAATGTTGCATAGTACCTTGTTGTACATGAACCACGCAAAACCAGTTAGAAAAGCTCTTTTTTAATGTTCCTTGAGTTGAAAAAAAAAATGCGTGTTGATACGTAGAGAAGTACATAGTTCAAGAACGTTTGAATTTAAAGCAAAAAGCTATTTTTATTCTTAATAGTAACAAGCTTATGTTATAAAATAAATTCCAATGCGATTATATTATGTAATTTTATGTACTTATAATTAAACTATATAATTTAAATGTAGACTAAAATTAAATCTAATTTATTGAAATACCTGTATTTAAGATTTTGAAATATTTTTCATTATTACAGGGATTCGACAAAATAATGTACACACGTTGCAATTTTTAAATTAAATCACATATTTCATAAGCTAGTAAGATATAAGTAAAATGCTTTTAACGACTTGTAACACGTGTTATGACAAACATGTTCGAGCAAAAATATTGTCTCGTTTGTAATTATATGGTACGCAGAATTCAAGTTTTGTACATTATTCTCGTAACAAGTTCATCCAATCCCTGTAACAATGAAAATTATTTCCCATTTTAAATGCAGTTATTTCCATGAATTAAATTTAGTTTTAATTTGTATTTGAAATTCATAGGAGCAATTTAGTGTATAACATAAGCATGTTATATGTTACAATTAAGAATAAAAATACCTGCTTCCTTTTCGAACATTGTTGAACCTAACTAACAAAACATATTATTTTTTACATCTTTAGGAAAACTACAACAAGTAGGTTTGTAACAGTAACTATCACCTAGAACCGCTTCTACACACGAGTTGTAAAACATAGAAACAAACTCGCTAAACACAGCATTTACTTCTAATTTATACTTTAGAGTTGCCAAAATTGCCTATCTTCATTAACTTTCTTTTGCAAATTTAATCAAATTAAAAATGGCCAGATAATTTATCCAATTCCCACGCTCTCTAATTTTTTTTATTACAGCATACATAATAAGTAGACCTTTCTGTTTTTTCTCTGTAGACCTTTAACAGTGCCAGCTACATCTGAAATTCTCTTTAAAAAAATGTGCATTAATTTTTTGGTTTTTCACATTTTAAATATAATTTTAACTCAAATTTCTTAAAATTTGGTTTAATTTCCTTATTGATTTAATTCGTTTTAATTTCTTCACAACAAATTAAGTAATTTAAATTATCTAATAAGTTAAATTATCAATAAAAACATTCTATAATTAATTGATTTTTTTGTCCCATTTATTGCACTTAATTTTTATTTAAAAAAAAACATTAATTGTCTATTAAATAATACAAACATTAGTTACGTAACACAAAAAGTAACTAATATCCATAATTAGTAATAATAAATGAACAAAGTGTATTTACATTGGAAAATTATTATTATTAAAAACAATTTAAATTAAAAATAATTTTAATTAAAGTAATATTAATTAAAAAATATTTTAAAATAATTCGCCCCACTCCCGGAATTTCTTTTCCAGTTGCGTTCCAGGTGACGAATGGACATATAGCATTTTTGAAAGCTTCCACTTTTAATGTTATAAACGTACTGTGGGAGCTGAAATAAATTTTCTGGTGTAATTTTTTCGTGGTACTATTACAACAAGGTACTATGCAACATTCGTATGCACTAATATTTTCCAGAACTTACGTAACTTTAATGGATTAGAGGCGATAAGAAAAGCATTAGGAAGAGTAACATTTACAAAACACAGCGGCCGCCGATCTCTGGCTAGATTAGTTGCGTCGACTGACGTCACGCGGGTAGGGGAGGCCGGAGGCAGCGTTTTCAAAGGGCGGGGCTAGCGCAAACTTTGAAAATTAATTAAAAATAAACTAATGGTCGGATTGAGGTAAAATTTATGCTGATATTCTTAGAATACCATAGAGATTATTTTAAAAGAATAAAAAAATTACATGCAAGTTCCCCATTATTTTGGTCTTGTATTATTTTTTTAATACATGTCAGTTATTAAGGTTCAATTTTAAAAAAAGGTTATTTCAAAATAAAATGTCCATAAATTCAAACCTTAAATGTTTCTTTGGCTTCTAGTTTACTAAGTTGTTTCATTACTTTGTCAGTCATTTGCAAGTAACTTTCTGTTCTAAATCCATCAAACATACACACAGCTGTTATATCTAAAATCATGAATGTTTTTTTAGTTAAAACTTAGGAGTATATTAAAATATATTTAAAATATTCATTCTGTCAAAGAAGCTAAATAGTGTAGCTTATTATTACAAAATAAGGATGAAATTTATTTCTTAAAAAGTATGAATTGTAAAATTAGTACAAATAAGCTTAACTCTGTAGCCAAGTTATAAAAAAATGTTTTTACATGCATGCAATATAATAGTTATAATGAACACTACGTTGAATAAACAATGAATCTTGTTACTAGTCTATTTAAATGTATAAAAAACATGCTAAATATTAAATATACATAGAAAAACTAAACAAAATTTACAATTTATTTTTCAAAAAAATGTGCAGTGATGTTTACTATCATTAAAACTATTATATCCGATTAACTTGAATAAAATTTATCTTCGGCTGTTTCTTTAGATATTTCAGTGCAAACAAGTGTTCAATAGAAAAGCTTTAGACTTAAGTAAGAATAATAGGCAATGATGTGTACTCGATTTAAAACATGTATTACTTTTACTTAAAAACAATAAAATTTTAAGAGAAAAAGCAGAAATGTTGCATATTAGCACAAATGTTTAAATGACAGAAAAATCTTCTAAATCCAAAGAAACTAGAAATGAATATTTTATAATTATTGTAAAACAAATACCCTCTAAACAGTTTTGCAGCTGACCAGTTTCTTCATAAGCCTTTGCTCTCCTATGTAAAGCTTTTACATATGATTTGTTATATTCAAGAGCTTTTGAAGCATCAGCAATAACAGCTTCATAATTTTTCTAAAGGAAAATAAATTATAAGTAATTATTAATAGTATAATAAAAAAAAAGTTTAAACATTTCTCCTTGAACCTTTTATATTGCATGAAACATTCATCAAAAGTAACTTTTTAAAAATACCAAACGAATTTAATATGCAGATAAAAAAAATGAAGTCACAATTTAAGAACATTTTAATGTTTATCAAGGTAAATGACTGACGCATTGTTAAGTTTTCTCTATTTAATTGATGTAGTAATTTGAGGAACAGCCATTCTTAGTTAGGAACAATTTATTAATTTAAAGCCTAATGCTTCAAAGCTTGAAATTTTTCAGTGACTTTAGTTATTGGTTAACAAACTAAAAAAAAAATTATTCCTCCTCAGACCTGACATCCATGTAAATGGATGTGTTATATTTTTGTTCCTATAAAATTTTATTTTAAACTTTAAGAACTGAAATGGTCTGATAGAAGAAGATCAGAAAATCACTTTCAGCCTTTTATCATAGGTATGAGTTGTTTATTTCTATAAAAATAGAAGTTGTACAAGGGTCAACGATTAAAAAATTCTTGCAAAAAACAGCAATAAGTTTTATAGGCATTTTACATTTAAAGCAATGTTTAGAGTCAACTATTAATTACAAAAAAAACTTAAACAGCTTGCTTTTGCACTCATAGCACCTAAGAGATGTTTCAAGGGATTAAAACCTACAATTTTGTTAAATTATTGTGCCCCTCAGCAAATATTAAACATTTTATTCAAAATTACTTGAAAAACATACTTTCTATCATATACATTTGTTTTTTTAAAAAATTATATGAAGAACACATGAGTAGGATTTTGCTGGAGTCTGAAGAGGATATAAATAAAAAAATTTAAAAAGTAGCTACCATATTAAATATACATTTAAATGTATATTTAAGTATAGCAAAATTAGTAACATTATATTTGTGTGAACAGAAAATTGCTGTATTGTCATTACATGTAAAAACATAAAAAAATGGTGATTTTTAATCCATCAACTTGATTTTTTTTGTACATTTGGTCTCAAATATGATTTAAGAATGTACGCAATTTTTAATTGAATTTTTTAAATTGGGATTATTCTGGATTTGTCCTTGCCTTGAACTCACTAGCCAGAATTTAATCAATTTTCAGAAATGCTTATATAACTTCTGTATTTATATATATGGAGTATTTGACTTCAAATCTTATTTTTTACCAAGTTAATGGAACTTTATAGTTAACTTAACTAAAGAAAGTTAGGGAGTAAAGTTACAGTAAAAAATTACAAAAATGTTGATATAGCGATTTATTTTCAATTTTTCAAAATATTGTAACGTCGTGTAAGGAAATTATTTCCATGAGGTAGCGTGATCTGGTTTATTATAGTAATCAAAGTTACAGCTACTATTTACAGAATTATTACATATTTATACATGAGTTCGGGAGCAGACTCAACGCACCACTCACGCGTCTCGCGTTCCAAAGTCAAGTCAACAAGTCTTTCTTCTCTCTAATGAAGTCCTTCTCCCCACAGGAAGTGAACCCCCACATCCGTTTTCCCCCACTGAGAAACCACAAGGGGTCATGAGGTCGTCTCTGGCATTCCTGCAAGAGAGTCGACCTCTACCACGGTACAATATAAATGGCTATAATAAAATGCTAGTAACTTTTTTCTCCTCTCACTAATCAATTTTGGTGTCAATTGATTTCTTAGAGTTTAAGATTTAAAATAATAAAAAACCTTAATGGTATTTTGACGTGGAATGATCAGGCCTGCACTTTTTTCTTTTATCAACACTTACCAAGTTATCATAGGCAGCTGCTCTGTTTTGGTAAAATGTAGCCAAGTCCTCCGCCCGCTCTTTTGGACATATTTCGATAGCACTAGTGTACAGTTCAATGGCTTTGTCAAACTTGCCTTCCTTGAAGAGCTTATTTCCTTGGTCCTTGAAAGCTTTGGCTTTTGTAAGCGGTGTCTGGAATTGTTAGAAGGATTAAGAAAAAAATCTTTTTTAGAGGGTGAGTGTGGTTTTGGTAATATAACCAGTATTAGAAATTGGATGAAGAAATTTAAGGTCAGGGTTAGTTTTAATTATTGTCGCACTAGAGCAGTGGTTCCCAACCTTTTCTGGACCATCGCCTCGTATTTTAGGTTGATTAACACCCATCGCCCCATTTTAACTTTCATGTTATATCTAATCATAATTTCAGTTAAAGTGTAACTATAAAACAGCTTTATAACACTTACTACCATTTATAAAAACAACCAAAGAAGCTTTATCCGGTCACTTTTAAATAAAATAGAAAGAACATAAAACACATATTTTTAAAGAACAAAAGTGAAATAATTAACTAAGATATTGTTACTGGTTTCTAGAAAATTTAAGAGAGTTTAAAGTAAAAATTGGCTGGTTTGGTTATGGTTGGAGAATGGTTTTACTGTACAAAGGTACAACATTCTTTTAATTTTCCCCATTTGAATACTCATCGCCCCCTGATTGGAAACCACTGCACTAGAGCTACACGATAAAGAAATTTAGGAACAAACTGTGTGACTAACTGAAAAAAAATACTATGAGCAAAAGCAAATTTTCTAGGCTAAGCTATTTTGAGAAAAATATTATTTCTTTTAAAATTTATCTACCAATACTGGATATATATATATATTATATATATATATATATATATATATATATATATATATATATATATATATATATATATATATATTATATATATATATATATATATATATATATATATATATATATATATATATATATATATATATATTCGTGTATAACTGGACAATTTTACAATCCCTGGTATAGCATGCTTATAGATTCATTGAAGTTTTGAAATTTATAAAACACCAAAGTTCTTGGATTTTTAAAACTGAATTTTTGCAATTTAATGATCACAGTACTAGGGAGTTTGAAAAAAATTTAGGATAATTGAAGATTTGCGATTTCAAGTTGATTATTTTCAGCAAAATCGTTGGAAACCATCAATAAAATGAATTGTTATGGATCATATGAAAAACTAGTCTCGATAGCTGCAACTAAATCTATTTTGTTGTCACACTATTGAATGATTCAGTCACATTTTGCAATAAAAGAGCATTCCAAGCTCCAGAATTCAAGCCCTGGATTTGACATTGAATTAGAACACAGTGATGACTTTTAACGACAAGCTTTGTGCTTTGCAACTGTGGTTAAGTGAAGTTGAACCTGAACTGGCACCCAACGCAACCTAAGAGAAACATTGTATGCGGAGTAATGATTTTGGACGACCACAGATTTAAAGTGCAACAGTCCCATATAATTGCTGCTATTTAGTGGGAGAATTTTTTTTGTCGACCATGACTCTTTGATAGGATGGCTAAAGTGAGGACAGAACCTCTAAAGGTATCTTCAGTGGCTGCCTTAGCCCACAGTGCCACGTCGGTGGTCTTAGATAAAATACTGTGGGTTTTGTGCATTTGATTCAATACAGTGGTTGAAAAAATTAAGAGACTTAAAGGATCAACTTTAAAGGCCCTAGAGGATGGCATCTTGAAGATCCTTCCAAAACTCAGTATGGTGAAGCGATGATGTGAGGGTACTGCGGCGAAATTGTGTAGTATTTTTCCCCCAAGCGCTGGTATTGATAATACATAATCCTTTTTCTCCTTCCATTTGTATGGCTAATGTGCATTTCTTTTCCCACGCTCTTGGGGATTAATGATTTCTTTTCCCACGCTCTTGGGGATTAATGATTTCTTTTCCCACTATGTTTGTATTTCAGTTTGATTTGAACCGTCGATTAAAGAACATCAAATAGAGGGGTTGCAGTGTTTTGTTTTAGTAAAGTGGAACCCTAGTTATTTCGTTTTAGGTACAGCTATGATATGATGGCTGGTCTGATCATTGGCGAGCTTGGAAATTCAACATAGGGTTACTATACCTATAGGATTGTAAGAAATATGAAGTGGAATGCTTACCATACTTGGCCATTTCGTTGCTTGGCAACGTTACGCAATTAGAGACTGGCCATTATATCATAGCTGTGAGGTCGGATCTGTTAGTTGGTGATCATAAAAAAATAATCTTTCCAAAACTTGGCACTGTTTATGTTTCTCTAACTTATACCAAACCAAAAATTAAGGCAGAGCTTCTAACTTGTTTCACTTTCAGTTGACCGTCGCTTTTGCTAGCAGGCTATATTTAATGGATCGATGATTCAAAAAAATTTAAAAACTTACTATGGTTAATTCCTAGTTTCGGTATACGGCGACTTTTTATTTCTCGCCAAACTTGTTGGCGACAAAACATCGCATAGCGAGGCGTGATTAGACGATGCTACTCAGAAACCGCGAAGTCAAACAACTGTGTTGCAAGATTGGAATTATTTTTCGCCCTTTTTTTGTCGCCAACGTTCCGAAAAAGTCGCCGTATACCGAAACTAGGATTTAACCCTTACTATAAAAAATGGAAAACTCTTGAAGTAGATTTAAATGTATACATACGTTTATTATTATTTTTTAACTATAAAAGATATCTGATAAGCATAAATGATCGATCTAATCAGATCGATGGTAAGATATCAACTTATGCAATCACTCAATGAAAAATCATATTTAAGGATAAAAAATTAAATAAATAAATCACTTAACCAACCTCTTTGGTAATTGAAGTTTCATTTTTAGAGGATTTTTTTTTGTTAGCTAGTCCGAGACTTTTAATACTGGTATCGTCGGAATTCTCGTAAATATCTTCACAGGAATTGTCTGTTTTCTTAGGGTTCCTTGTTCTATAATACCAGTATGCAGCACCGATAACTACCGGCGTTCCTAAAATTATTGCTAATTGCCATTTAGAGAGCTTTGGAGCATTATCATCACTGGCGGCTGCCATCTTGTTTACTACCGCAGATGCCAGATAACGGAGCTCAATGATAAAATCAAAACACTAGGTTAATGGGTCAAGGTTAAATAAACATAAGATTTAAAAAAAATATTTTGAAATGAGCATGTTTCAGGTTTTGAGCGGAAACAGAAATACTGAATGAAAGTAATTCTCCCTAAAGCCTTGATTGGGTAATCGATGTCGCTCGGGAACAGAGCCCCGATCGGAGACCGATCAAAGGAAAAGCAGGTATGAAAGCCGGAATACGTCACGTGAAACACGTTCTTAGGAATGTTTTGTTTCATAGAAAAAACATTTTTAAATTTGCAACTTTATTTTTTTTTCAACACAATTTTCAATAAGGAATGTGAGAATTTGGAGTCAGTTCTGAATCTATTTTAAATTGTGTGGTTTGTTTCAGATACACAATAACCTCTATGTATTTAATACTTTGGAACCACTGATCTGAATCGTTGAAAAAATAGCACGACGTTTCATTTTTACTTGACCTGAATATCTGTTTTGCACCAAAGATTTTTTTAGCTTTACTTATAATAAGAACAGGGCATCCTAAAGGATTCAAGAGCCATATGCAACACAGTTCGAGCGCCTGACTCACTAGTAAATCCCCCCCGCCCCCAATCGACACTTGACCGAGAGTCCAAATTATGAGGTCCTTTGAAAATCGACCTCTTGTAGCTCTAGGGCGGCATTGATTCAAACAGTTCCCTGCAGCAAAAATATCAAATTTAGTCACTCATGGAGCGGAATATGGGTAATGGAGCCCATTTTATGAAATTTACTAATGAATGAACAATTTTAATGTTTAAATTATAAAAAAATATATTACATATTTTTTTAGGAAAAAAAATGCATAACCTGTAACCATTTTAGTCTTTTGCGATTTTTTTTATATGGATTCATGGAGCTTTAATTTATACTTTTACATAATTGCCACAAATTTTTTAAGCACATATTATTTCATGCAACCAGTTTTTCAATCCAATCTTCATAGAAGTTAGCTTCCAGATATGAAAACTGCAACATGATCACTTTGACATCGGTTAAAAATTTTGGCCTTCAACGAAATAACTTATTGACTTGTGAAAATTGTGATATTTTTAGTGTTGAGTCAATGCTTCATTAAAATTACATAGTGAAATTAGTGTAAACTCATTTGAACCGCCATTCTGAATTGACAAAGCCCCTTAAATGATTTTAAAAAAAACACTGTCAAACAGCAACGTGGGTCTTCTTGTAGGGACACACTAAAAATTTACATTTACTAAATTTAACAGTTATTAACATCAAGATTAATTTTCAAATTTCATGAAGGAAGCATATCGAATCTAGATAGCAGAATATTACAAAAAAAAAAATCAGAAACAGATGAGAGCAAACCAATCGGAAGCTTTTACCCGCCAGAGAAATATTAAATAAGATGGACAAAACTAGGCCTGTAACAAATTTTGCCTTACAAAGAAGAGCACTTTAATTCAGAAAAATAACTTGACTTGCCTCAGTAAAAACTATATTCCATTACAACATATAAATTACAAAAAAAAAACATGCCATGATATTTCTGAATTATTTTCCAATTTTAAAACAATAAATTTATAACAAAAAACAATATTTCCAAATATAATATTAAAAATAGCTTTATTTCAATAATGGAGTATTGCCAATATTTTCACTTCACATTTTTTTAATTATAAAAGGTTATAAACTTAATTACCAAGGTTAATTGAAAATATATAAACAAACATTAAATGTCATTTTATTACTCAAAGTTTTTAAAATATAAATGACTTATAAGTCAAACTAGCAAGGTTTGATAAACATTATTTACATTGTAAAACATGTCACAAAAAAGGAAAACTACACATAATGATAAATGTGTAAAAACTGTTACAAGAATTAAATTGATAACAGGGATGTTACAGCTTAAGGGTTACTAAAAGATTTGGGAGAAAAATTTCATTATTATTTTTATAGAGATAAGGAAAATTTCCTACAAAAATAGCATTTATTTTATTTATTAAAATAAATTAAACTAGAAATTTCTGAGTATCTCAGTCACATTAATTGAAGAAATAAATTAATATTTTTACTTAATTTTTGTACAAATGTTCCAGGGACAACTTATTGAAAATACTGCTGGTAATTTGGATTAAAATATATTTATAAAAACCATTTAGTATTTCAATTCAAGTCAAAGTTTGATTTTCCAGAAGTCTTGAGAAAATTCCAAATGCATTCAAGTGCATTGGAAACATAAAATAAAGTTCCACTGGTTTTCTATGAACAAGAACCCTTTTTAAAGTTAATTGTTTTTATTTAATGCCATTCAGACAACTAATAACTTCTTCAATGTCTTCCATCTCCTCAAATTCATCTTCTAAACTGTTAGGTTTTTGAGATGCGGCTACAGGAGATTTGCTGGATTGCATTGAAGGTGGTGGGGGTCGTACCGCTATAAAAACAAAGAGAATGTGAATAATTAACTTAGTAGGAAATAAGAAGTTCTTAAAGAACTAAAATAGCCTACTTTCCTGTTACTTAAATACTTACTGAAATTCTAATCAGGAAACAACTAGGTTCATAACAGTAAATATCATCAACAATCGTTTTTACACTAGATTTACACACATTAGAAAAAAAATCGCTAAACACAGCATCCAGCTATAATTTAAACTTCTAAAAGCCAAAATCATCTATTTTCCTTAATATTCTTTCACAAATAACTTAATATTATTTATCGTCTGCTCGATTTATTTGTAGTTTGAAGAATAATTAAATATTAATTAAAAACAAAAATAATGAAACTACTCCAAACTGCATTTAAAAAATAAATGTAAAATAAAACTAAGCAGAATAGTATGCAAAAAATATGCCTTGCCGCTTTCTTGGTGAACAATTAAATAATCACATTGTGCTACATTTTATGACCTAATTCCAAAATGATTCATAAAAAAATTATTTTGCTTCAAATATAATTAAATAAAGTTTCTCATGCCATTGTTGATTTGGCAACAGTGATTTAAATGACTCAAAATTGAATTTCAATGCTAATTGAATGGGAAATTCGCCGACAGATAGTAGATTTATGTCCGTCCGGACGTACAGACAGGCGGACAAAAAGTATGAAAGTTGGGTTTCTGAGGTCATAGCTTTCTAACAAAAAAAAGAATTTTTAAGATCCAAATGATAGAACTGATTTTGGAAGGGGGGTACGGACAGACAGACGGACATCGACCGCATGTCAATACCTACTTTTTAATTTTTTTAATTCTTTCGAATTGAAAAAAGAAAAGTAGGCTAAAAAGGCCCATGTTTATTGTTGTAACATAGGGACTATGACTCTTTTTGACAAATAACACTTGTTGGAAAAAAAATGATTGAAATCAACTCAAAATTCAAATAGAAAATATACAAACTAAAATAGAATGAAGAAGAAATAAACAAAATTTCCTTTCAGTAGGTAAATAGTTGTTGGAATAATTTAAATTAAAGAATTAACTCCAATAACAAAAGATGGTAAGATTTTTAAGGTAGGTGGGAAACCACATTTTAGAAATAAGGCAAATTTTTTATTTATTCAACTACATGTCTAATTTCATTTAGCGGCGTAATACAACCGGAAAAAAAATACTTAATTATTGTGATTTTTTGTAATGTGTAAGTTATGAAGTTTCAAGATCATAGTATTTTTGTGTCTATTTGTTTTTTTTATTTCCTGGAAAATTGAAGTGTTTAAGGTTACGTAAAAGAAATGATGACATATTTTTTCAATACCTTGTTCAATTTTTAGATCAATAATTTAACCATATAAAAGGATAGTGGAAATTTACCTCTTTCTTTTTTAACTCCAGTTTTAATTCTTTGACTTTCTTCGAAATACTGATTTGGATGACTAATTCCCTGATCTACTTGATTTTCTTGATGTGTTACTTCAAAATATCTTGTACAGGCAATTTGATAATGTCCCCTTGATGCTAAATCCACTATCTACATAAAAAATAATAATAATGATTTTCTATAACAATACGTGAATTTAAATAATAAATCACAACTTAAATTTTGGCAATAAAATTCTTTCATTAATTATTTTATTTTATTTATTTCTGTAGCAGAGCTGCAATCATGAATGGGGTTGTTTCACGGAGGATCTGGCAAAAACTCTGCGGTCTTGTTTTCATTTTTCTCGAATTACTTTTGTTTTGATTTTCGGAAGAATCAACGCAATAATAACAATGTATAATTGCATTATACTGTGTTGGTATTTACTATTTATGCACTGTTATTGTTGTGTTGAGACTTGAATATAATTGTTATTTCCATGTTGTAAGGGTTTACTCATTGTGGCATTTATTCACATACATTTTATCACATTGATTGTTTGTCAAGTGTAGGAATTGGATCAGAATGGGAAATAAATGAAATAAAACTTTTCTTTCTATGCAATTTTTCTTTACTAAATTATTAGAACAGCCAACAGCACAGCAAGAAGTTGGCATTTTAAAAAATTAACAACTAAAATATTCTTCAAAAACTCACTCCCGAATACCAAAACAAAAGTAATTTGAGAAAAATGGAAACACGCCAGCTGTTGCCAGATCCTCCGTGACACAACCCCATTGTGGCTAATACAATTTAGAATAAACTCCTAAACTTTAACACTCTGTCTCTCTGAAAAGCACTTACAATTAAACCAAGACTAAAAGATGATACTCTAAACAAAATTTAAATTTTTCTTTTAAGGTTAACACAATTTCTATAGAAAAAAAAAATAAAATTTTGAGAGTTAAAGTAGAGAGTATCATTTAGGGTTTATTTTTAAAATACAACAATACACAATGACTAAAATATTGAAGTTTATCATTAAAAACTTATATACACTAAATAGGCCACAATAAGAAAATACTTACATTATCAATGCCAGCTTTATTGATATTCAAGCTCTGTAATCGTTGTCTCAGATTACTTTGATCAGAATGTTTGTAAGGACAACCTATTCAACACATAATAGAAAGAATTTGAAAAGAGATAAGAATTTGAAAATTGATAAAACAAATAAATTAATCAGGGTTCATACTCTATCTATGATATAAAAATTCAGGAGTTTCTAAGGAGTTTTTCACATAAATGTATTATATGTATTTAATGTATTATATATTATGTATTTAATTATATGTATTAATTATATATTATGTATTTAATTATATGTATTAATTACTGTATATGTATTTATACAGTAGTGCAGCAATGTAAATTCAGGAGGTAACAAGAAATAAAATTGGATATGTTTGTTTATTATCGTATCAGTCTAGTGACTTCACTGCACTTCAAATGACGAAACAGAAGGGAAAAAATCTTCTGAACAGTTGTGCGGTGCATTCCGGGACATTAACTATTTTCAAAATGTCTGAACTCTATTTTTCTACTGTGCATGCGCAGTAGCCTAATTCCGAATAAAGTAAAGTCGGCAATTTCTTCAGGAAAGGGGAAAAAATATCAGGAGATGAGACACAAATTTCAGGAGTTATAAGGGCCCTTAGAAGAAAGAATTGAAATTCTGGAGTTTTTCAGGAATTTCAGGAGGCGTACGAACCCTGATTAATGGCTAATTAATGACTTATAATAATATAATTAGAAATTTTGGTTATTAGAAGAAAGATTTTTTTAAAAAACTTTTTTGTTCAAGACAGGTTAATTCCAAAGAGTTGTTAAACAAAAAACACACTATTGCGAACTTTTTTTTAAACACAATGCGTTCCAAACAATCATGGTTACTTCATTGGATACAATTCTTCAGAAAACACAAAAAACTAATCATCAAAATATGATTAGTTTTAGACCTTATTATTGTTTAAATACTTCTCTAACTGGTCACTAGGAAATAATATATAAAAATACACACTTTAGTCATAACTTTAATAAGTTAAAACTAAATAAAGAAATTCATTTAAAATATGTTTGGATCAAAAACTGGGGGAGGAAACAGTTTGAATGAAAAAGATTGAATGATAAATTAAGGGAGGGTTGGATTGTTTAAAAAGGTCATTCACCATAGTTATTAACAACAGGGTTGGTTGGTGTTTCATGGCACAAGAGCTAGATTTGGCTGAGCATTTAAAAACATGCTACACATCAAAATAATATGTATTTAAATTGTTTGTAAAAATAAAGTTTAATTTTGCAACAAGCTTAATTACATATATTATCAATATTCTTATTTACAGTCCCTGGACAAATTATTAGACACACTGTATTTTTTTAGTAATGATGAAAACATACCAAATTATGCCATATCATTAAAAAAGATGTCGATATATGTATTAAGTATAGCAGATAGTATTTTCTATCAATAGCTTAAGTTTAGGAACACAAATGTCTGACTAAAGGTACTTTGTTCATCATTGATTGATACATGAAATATAATTCTAATAATTTATTTGTCCAGGGACTGTATATTTCAGACTTCATAAATTTTCCTAAAGAAAATGTTTACTAGCTAAACTTATGACAGGCATGCTAATAGAAAAAGAAAACATAATCAAAGCTATGACTAAATAATAAGTAATAGATTTCCTCATTAACTAACCATGATGTTCACCGGGACCAGGTGCATTTGATGTGATGATTTTCATGCAGCTGTATGGAGAGAAATTGGCTCGTTTCCCCTCCTTGCCATAATTGTAGCGAATGTTGTAGGTGTATTGTTTGTCAAACTAAAACAAAAAATAATTTATTCAATTATTTTTTTGACAATGAATAGATTAAGCTAAAATTTAAAAAAAAAATTAATTTACTATTTTTCTATTATTTCATGATATGATCTTTACTTTTGCGGATTATCCATGAATTCGCTTATCCGTGGATGGCGCGCCACCCAATTCCGCGGATAATCGGGAGTTTACTGTATATGAATAATATAAATATAGAACAAAAAAATTGAAAGCAAAAATACAAGAATATGTACACTTGCATTGTCAAGAATTATATAATCAAATAATGAACAAATAGAATTGACATGCAGGTCACACATTACCAATATGGGTTGAGATGGGCTGGCCTAGAACATGTTTCTGTTCCAATACAAGGTCATTATAAGTTATCGAAGTCAAACATCTTAATGGAATAATTTAATAGTTTAATTACTGTATTGTGACTGTGATTCTCGATTACATCCCTTAATTGGAAATTTTTGTACTAAACAAAATCATATTGACGATTTTTGTCATTATAAATTTTACAAAAAAAATTTTTTAGTGGTGTTCCTACATATTTTCAATGTATGTCTTGGGAGCTATCAATTTTATTTTTAAAGCTAGAGTTTTTGGATCTTTCCCTTGCTGAATGGTGGCATGAATAAAAAAACTATTTACTTTGTCCATATCCATAACTTTTGTGAATTCTTCTCTGAAGAACCGCATTGCATCTTCTAACGAAAGACCAATGCCTTTCAGGAAAAGACCATATTGCAACCTTCCGTTGTATTTCAAGTGATGGTTTTTTCTGAATGTTTCGTGCAGATTTCTCATACACAACGGGAAAGAGGTCTTTGAAAGCTGAAAGATATTATTTCAAACTAGTTTCGATCCCCAAATTGTGTTTTTCTTTATAGTTCATATAAATTATTCAGATTAACAGTACATACCCTAAAAATATTTTGACTAAATATATTGATTTGAGCATATCATTACAGTTTGAAAACAGCATATTATTGTATAGGACATATGCCCTATGGTATTGAACAAAAAACTAACATATACACATTATAGAGTATAGACAATGCATTATTTGGTTCAGAAAAGTTAAACAGGTTCTTAAGATCTCTCAGAAATTTAATGAAACCAATAAACTGTAAAAATTATTTTTAAAAAGAAAAAGTATTAAATGTTCAAAGGTAAACCAAAGGTGCCCAAGTTCAATGAGTAAAATTCACAATCAATCAAAACCACATCCAGTTATGAAGTTAAATTTGATTTCTTTTACATAAGTACAATTGATAAGAGACTCAGTGGCTTAGTGGTAGTGCTTTGCACAAAAGCTGAAATGGGCAGAGCAGGTCTTGGCTCACTAATGAGCTGGCAATGAGGAGTTTAGTTAGAATTGATAAATTCAGTTTTTAAAATCATTCTTAGTTAAGATTCACAAAAAATATACAAAATTAATCACATCAAAAAATTTCATTATTTAAGTCGGTTCTGATAAAAAAAAATAATTAAAACCTAGATTTGTCATTTTACATGGTTTTTTTCTATATTTTTGGATTCCTCCTAATCAAATTTATATGTATCTCTCTTTAAAAACATTAAACTGAGATTAAACATTTATATTTAAAAACAATTACAATGTAACAAAACAGACCTCGTCAATTTGTTCTGGAGACACTTCACCAGTGAAGTTTGGCTTTTTGTTTGCATAATCTGTACCAATGTACCGCTGGTGTAAGGTGCTTAACATGCTGATCAAACGAGTGTCTTCTTCGAGTTGGGGCAATGCTCGAGATGTGACCTGAAAAATAGATGCCAATGTAGTCCTTAATTATTATTTTTTTTTAATATTAACAGACCGTGTCAATTATGGCTCTAGTGTGGTGTTAATTAAACCAGAGCCTGCCAACTCTTTGGATTTAACTCTGTAATAACCATTTTTCCGATTCTAGGGGGGGCCAAGAGAAAAAAATTCGACAATTGGTACTTATGACAGACATTCAAAAAGTAGTTAAAAATTCTAAAGGTTTGAAATTTTGTGAGAGGCCCTATGACTTAGTGGTAGTGCTTCGCATTGCCACGCCACAGGGCCGGGGATCGAATCCCGGATTGGGCGAGGTTGACCCATCCTTTCATCCCTTAAGTGGGTCGATAAAATGGGGACCAAGCATGCTTGGGAACTAAACACTGGGGGTTCCGCGTGAGGCTGACCACCTTACCGGGACATATGCCTAGCACCCCAGATCCCTGGGTCACGAAAGCTGAAATGGGCACGGCAGGCCTTGGCCCACTAATGGGCTGCTGCGCCGAGGAGTTTAGTTTAGTTTTAGTTTTTTTGGTTAAAAATTCAGCATTGCCTGGTCAAATCCAGAGAGTTGGCAGGTCTGTATTAATTTGGTTGTTTCTGGCTTAAAGTCAGTTTTGTTATTCAATAATAGATGTGTAATTAGTCTGGAATGGGCAAAATATAGGTCAAATTTGGCATGTTATGCTATTCTGCTATAAACAAATAATTACTGCAGTTTATCTGCTGCCCAAGTCGTCAGTACTGATGCACTTGTTTTTTTTTACTTTAAAGGATAAAGTGACATACTAACCAAAAGTAACATTGGATATAAATTTGAATTAAAATTAACCCTTTTAACAATTACAGGGATCATAACCTTTTGAGAGAGAAAAATCAAGGACTTTCAAGGCCTTTTCCAGGCTCTCAAATATGAAATTCAAGTCTAAACCAATGCAATCGGGACTGGGACAAAAGCACTTATTAATCACAAACTAATACAATTTTCATAAACTTAAATATTGCATTAGGGTACGTAGTAAAGGCTCATTATAAAAATTAAACACCTTTAAGAACTTTTTAAGTACCCATTTCACCAAAAAAATAAGCGCTTATGACGCAACAAATCCACAATTGCACAACTTCTTTTTTTCTTCACCTTTTCAACAGATAAATAATTGAATTATTTATCTGTTGAAAAGGCTGTAAATTAAAGCATGGAATTTTACAGGTAAAATAGGAAAATAGGTTGTTTTTTTGTTTATTAAATACAAATGAATTAGAATATAAAAAAAGTTATAATAAATACAATTGAATGGAAAATAATTCATTAAAAGCTTACAGCTAACGCATGAGAAAGATGTGCTCTATAGGCAGATAAAACTGTCACAATCAAGTCGTCTTCTGGAATGTAGGCGTAACCGTCTGACAGGTATGCTTTTCGATTCCTGACCAAATCCAAAACTTCTGTAAACGGTACCTGAAAGATTGATAAGTGCTTGTTTATCAATGTATTGCAAAGGAAATATAAAAGATGGTTTCATTTAGTTAAATTGAGCAACACTGGGCTGGTGAAGTGTATCCTAATGTCCCTCAGTATTGACATAATGATACTTATGACAGTGTGCTTAAGACATTTAATCATGATTTAGATTTTCACATACATCTTACACAAACCTAAAACTAGAATAACTTGTGTCATCTATGAGAAAATTTGCAAACTAAAATTTGTAAAAATACAGGCAGTGTCTGGGATAGGAAGGAGGAAAAAAACACTGCCCGTATGCAGCACAAGCAAATCAGAAAGTGCTCAGTTTCTTTTGCATGTATGGCAAACAGGAAAAAAGTGGTTAAAATACAGATGCAATGTTTCATAAAGAAACTTTATTTTCTTATTTGGGATGGGCATAATAAGCAATGACAAATAAAAATTAGTCACTGATAAAATACATTTTTTATATTTTATGTTTGGAACTGGATGAAATGAATACCTTATAAAAATTTGTAGTCATCACTTTGGCCATAGAGTGGTTAAATCCAAGATATAAATAATCTCTCAGCATTTCTTTTTCCTCCTTTTCAATCTGGAAGAATAAATTATTCGTGATGTTAACATAAAAGAACAATTAGCCACATAAAATAAAGCAAATAGGTTTATATACAATTATATAAATATATGTCAGTGCTATGATTATACAACAAGCATAACAATGTTTATTCAGTTGACAATAAGGGCTACTATGAAAAATGAATTTATAACAATACACGTAAATGAACTTCTAATTGACGGGCTTAGTTGCAAAACTCACATTTTCCTAAGTTTATATATCTAAGGTAGTCTCTCATTTTAAACAAAAATTATCTTATACAAAAGGAATTCTAAATCTGCTAAATTATCTGACATTGAAATATCTTTTAACATTTAAATGCTGATTGGCACCAAATAGTAAATTATTTTTTCGAAAAGTACTTTTTTTAAACCTAGTTATAAGGAAAACTATGGGGCTGAATGCAAAAATTGGCTATTGCTTAAGTTTATAGACAAACTGATTTTCAATTTATTTAATTTAATTTCTTCTTGTAAGAATTTTTTTTGAAAAATCTTAATCTATTATTTTAATAATGCATATGAAATAATAAAATATTCAAAAAAAAATTGCAGTGTAATTTATTTTAAACATATGCATAAAGTTTAAATATGTTCAGAACCCCACAAGTACTTGAAATAAACTTCACAATATTCCAGAAAAATAATAAATAAAATGGTAGCAAATGTAACCAGAAGACCTGTACTGTACTCGTCATAAATTGATTAATGAGTTATTTAACTAGATTTATTTTAAAAATCCTAACATAATACTTACAGCATCATAATTGAGATTATTGTAGTTCATAAAATCAGCCCTTGCTGTTGACGTTTCTGATACAAACCTAAGTCGGAATAAATCAACTTCTTGTGTTATAAACCATCTTCGTAAATCCTCTCTGCAAACCAAACAATAGCAAAATACTTGAATAAATGATAAAAATACAGATGGATAAAAATTTATAAAATTAAAGTTAACAAAAAATAACAAGATATTAAAGCAGGGATTGGAGTAACGTGTTATTTGTAACAGTTACTTTTTTTTAGGTAGCGCAGAGAAAAGCCGTCAGGTTTTTCCAAAAAGTAACTAACTTAGTTACTGTTAGCGGTAACAAAGTTTTAGAAAAATTTCGTAACTTCTCACACCGCTCTTCACAGATTTTTTCGGCGTTCGACATAACTTTAATTATTTAAAATTTAACTTTTAAACAATGTTGAATAATCATTCTTAACTTTTTTTCCTTATTTCTTTTATCTTTGTTCTCTTTGAAAAACTGTAAGAAGGTTAAGTTTCAATTTTAGCTTCCACACTACATTTATAAAGTAAAAAGTGGAAGGTATTATAATCGTTCAGTCCGTCTGTCTGTCACCCACTTTCATATCCCAAACTACAAATGCTACGAACAAGTGTGATACGTCAAAAAATTCAGCGCATCGAAATTAGAATACATTGAAAATTTCAGAAAAGAATTCGAAGTACTTCAATTATTTAAAAAACTGCAAAATTTAATGCTCATTTAAAAAGCATAGGAAGCCATTTTTATTAGAATTTAATCACCATTGCCATTCGCAACAATCGCTTGAGAAACTAATTCTTTTTGACAATAAATTAAAATAAATTTATTTTTGCAGCATTGATCAGTTTGAAATGACGTCAAATAAATTTCACTACAAGATTCTTTGTACATTGATATGAAATGTTTTCATTCTATTTAATAGCGAGGAATATTACATATTTATTCTTTGAAATATAAATTAATTTTTTCAAACGATAAGTAATAATTATTGAATTTTCAAAATAAAATAAATGAAGCTAGCCAAATTTAGCATGTAAATGTTTAATATAGAATATCAATGCTGTGTTTGTCGCCTTTTTACCTGTTAAACACAACTGTTGTGGAAGCAGGTTAAGTGACAGATTCTGTTACAAACCGACTTGTCTTATTAAGTAACTGTAACTAGTTACTTTTCATATTAAGTAACTGTAACCATAACCGAGTTTCTTTTTAAATGTAACTTTCCTAATAATAGTTAAGTTAGTTCCTTTAAAATAGTTTAAATTGTTTCCTAAAAAAGAGTTTTTTAATATTTTTTATGCTTCCTAATAACATACACCACTTCCAGTATAGTGAATTTGACTCTCGCTTGTCAATGAGTGGATTTTTCGAGGATGAATAAGGCATGGAAGTACTTACTTCTAGGGAAGAATTCAGTCTTCCAAATTTAATAGAATACCCATCTTGAAAGGGCTAGGGTGAGGTTGAATTACTGTCGCATTAGAGCTACGCGAGGGCTATTGGCAACAGGCGTTGTAATTTAGAACCAGCCAAGTGACAAACCGGCACCCAATGCAACTTTTAGGAGCGATATATTGTATGCAGTGTCGGGACTTTGGAGCATATTAAACGTTTACTACCTCTACACAGAGTATTATTCTTTTTTGGGGGGGGGAGACTTTTGGCTGTACAAACTGTTTACAGGTTAGTAGTTATTTTGACAATGTCCAGGCTAAAACCTGGGACTTTTCCCATGCAAGGCAATTGCCTTACCGATTGGGCTCCTGGGAGATATACTGCTAAGAAAACATCAACATTTCATATATGATGGAATTACTGAGTATACCAAGATCTCACCTTCGACAATAAGCCAGCCGTAGAATAAAATGCGATATGTGATCTCGCTTCCTACTCAGAAGTTCCTTTTCTGTAATAGCTCCTCCAGGTGCAGTCTGCAAATAAATAAAACAGGTTTTTTTTACCCAATCCTGATAAAAAGTCTGAAACCACTACAGTCATCCTGATTACAACGCAAGCTTCAAAAACGCTTTCTTCCCCTATCCTTTTGTGTGGTTTTCCAGGAAAGGGTGTGAACATCTGTTCTAAACCAACCTTGTTTTTAAGGCTTGGCTAAAAAAAAGTAGGTTAATTGCAACTTGCTTTTCAAACCCAAGTAGGGTGGAGAAAAAATTGACTCTCAATCCATTTCTGGGGAAAGAAACATGAGGGAGAAGGGGAAGAAAATGCTTTTGAAACTTGAATTGTAATTGGAAGGACTATAAAAATAAAATATTTTACGATATGCAATCAAATCCTAATAATGTGATTAACAAACTTTACCTAAAACATTGCTAAATAAGCGATATAAACAGTTATACAGATTTTTGATAGCCCAAATAGATTTCATATGGGTATTATTTAGAGATCACTTAAGAGCAGTAGAAAGTCGGTACAAGATGCAATTTTCTCAAAATAACATGATTTTGAAATTAAAAATCAATGAAAACTGTGTAGTTGTAAATACTTACAATTTTACAATAACTGCTTAATTTCTGATTCTTGAGTTCACTAAAAATCATGCTCTTGTATTCGTTGGAGTTCTTATTGAACTTGGCACCAGCTCTTTCAATGAGACGTAAAACTATAAAATAATTGAAAAGATATACTCTGTTCTACCCAAATACAATATACTGAGACGAGAGCCCTTCCAAAATATTGTTGGCAAAACTCAGTTTCAATCACTTCACTTTAAAATAAAAATTAAACTTACTTTAATGCTCACATAAATTGTTATAGTACCGATCGACAAAAGTATAAAAGATAAATATGTGATGTCGTAATTTTCAAACAAAAAATATCTGATGGTTAGAACAGAAGATGAAATGGGTACTATGAACCGACATACAAAAAGTATATAAGTTCCATGATGTCACACCTTTCAAACAAAAAGATATTTATAAAAATTTTATTGTTTTAACTGAATATGAAAATAGGTAAGTACAGAGACAGAAGGAAATCTCCATGATTTCAATTGTCAAATAAGCTAAATTTTTATTCGTTCAAATTACAAAAGAAAAACAGAAAAAAATTATGAGTAGAATTACAATTTTTAACATTTCTGTTTGAGTTCATTAAACCTGGGCTTTCATTAGTTCTACCAGTACTACAGTGGGATTATAATACACCCATTACATTTTGAAATTCACTGATATTTTAGGCTTCCTGATTTCCTACTTTTAAACGATTTTAGGGTTCGATTTGAAGGTAGCGAAATGCATAGCAATAGTTGTTACACAAATCAATCATTGTGTAGCAGTTGATCAATTAATTTTGTTTAGCAGTATACCATAATGATACAATATTATTTTTTTATGAATCATGACATGGCAAATTTAAATAATTTTATAATACTACATACTACACTTCTAAATGCACTTTTAATTTGGTTATACATTAGTTTATAAACACTTGAAAATAAATACATTTACTTCTACTCAGAGGTGCCGATCCCCCCCAGAGCCAACGACGCCCCCCCCCCCCCAAATGGTGTATGTTTTATATTTATATAGTATAGACTTATGGAGTACCGAATCTAAGTAATTTACACCACACGATGTATATATAGGAATCATTACGGTGTATACATGAAACGTTATAGTAAAATGATATTTTAAATACCATCGAATGGGGTAACTTTGTCCTAAGAAATATAACCCAAGTATTGACTTTCTTCTTGAATATTTTTCTACTACTGATAGGTCAACTCAGAGTTGCCCCTAATTGAAAAAGGGAAGCACATTTTTAATAGCTTTTATAATACGGAATGACAATTTTTTTTTAAAATTTTCCTTTAAATAGATTTTCTTTACAGCAAAAGCTATCGGGAATCTAAATAATCGGTAAAAATTCTGCTGCTTCATGAAAGGAAGGGGGGGGGGGGAACATTTTAAAAATCCAATTTCTTGAAAGCTGTCATCTAATTCTTGGAGATGGAGAGGGAAAACTGTTAAAAAAATCCCGCCACTCTACCGTATTCTAACTAAGATATGTAATTTTATGTCTTTAGTCATCATTATAGAAAAAACAGCTATGGAATAATTTTTAAAATACAGGTGCACATTAAAAAATATAAACAATATTTTTCATTATTAATATTGATTAATATAATTGGTGCTCAAAAGTGTTTTAAAGTGTAAACTTTGAAACTCAAATTATCAGTAATATCAAATATAATTAACATCTTAGTATTAACCTTTAAAATCCTATAGTATCCTTTTTTATTTGCCCGACCTTCTGAAGGATACAATCGTATAAACCCGTCACCTGACTGGTTTTCCAGCAACACACATAATTTTTGAATTTTTATAAATTTAATAATTTTATTAAATTCCAAAATTTAAAGAACGGAGGAGTCATCTATAACCACCTTAATTTTTTTTTATTAAGAATTTAAATTATCAGTTAAAATTTTTGTTTAAATCTCAAGCAGTGAAAACAAGTTTACACTTCAGCTAATTTGCTTTCTCAGAGGGTTAACAAGCTTAAAATATTCAAATTATATAATTACGAAAATCTTACCAGAATCACTGCCATAACACTTCAAAATAAGCTCTCGGAGTACTTTTAGTACAGTGCATTTTAACTTCATCTTAACTATAAAACTTCATTTAGTTTAAAATAGATCCAATAGATGCATTTAATAAAGGTCCATTCGTTTCTAAAACAACAATCTAAAGTAGTACTTCTAAGCGGGAAAATTTCACGAATATTATTGGTGAAAAAGAAATATGCGGGAGACATCATTTCAACGAATTGTATGTTATACAGACTGCGTGAGATTTATGACATGAGAAGGCCAGCTGCAAGAGTTTTGTTTAAGCTTTAAAGAAGTGATGGGTTGTTTATGGGTAATAAATGTCAGGAATAATCATCAGGCAGACACCATAGCCCATTATCTGTGTTCTTCTTTTCGTTCTTAACGATTTTGATTACAATTTTTGATTCTTGTAGGTTGGGGGGGAGGTGTCTGAAGGGGGATGGAAACACATGATTAGAAAGAACAAGAATTTGTTAGAGTTTTATCTTAGACAAAATAAACCATTTACTTATACATTTTTCTAATTTTTTTCGACCCCCCCCCCTAAAATTTTAACAACGCAGTCTGCGTCGTTGACCCCCCCCCCCCCTGTAGGCACCCCTGCTTCTACTTATGGTATTGGGGGATCATCTTCATCAGATCTGATCTTGAACACGTTTAACTATTCATTTGGGCATTGAGTTTTGGAAAGAACAAAATTCTGGACTACCTCTTAGGGATTATGTACACAAAACATCTCTTCACCACAGCATCTGAAGTTGGAAGGATCAGCAAAATCTCAAATAAATGTAAAAGGTTTGGAAACATCTAATTCTTTGAAATGTTATTCACAACTTTCCATATTTCAGCCTTTGGTAAATGTGTTAAGTTTTGACTCAAAAAAGTTTTCAATATGCAAAGGAGAAGGGGAAAGAGGAATTCTCAGAATTGCGGGGCGGAGAAATAGTAACAATCATTTAAAAAATACATGCCAGTTTTAGTGAATCTGTTTAATACTTTAATCGCTATTATAGCAAACTTGCATCGAAAATTGTGATGTAATACCACTTACATCGAATCCTGAACGATTTGCTTTTTTAACATTCAATCTAATTTTACACACCTTTTAACCTTTCCAATGCTAGATCCTCAAACTCTTCAAGCGAGATTTCATTTGTTGGAGGAAACTTGTAGAACTGCAGATTGTCGGGGTAGAGTTCGCTATCTTTTGCTGCTGACAAACTTTCCCTTGTTCCTGTCAATTGAGAGGTGTCTTTCCGTCCGGCTACCATCTGTTGACGTCTAGCTTTACGGTTGAACTCCATTTTTACAATCGAGTAATAGTTCTCTGATATCTAAAATTAGGAACGTAAAGGGTATTAAGGTTAAGTTATGCAATTTTTAGAAGAAGTTTTTGTGACTTTTTATTCTTTTTCCCCAAAAATCATATAGTAAAGATTAGATCACAGGGAAAAGCTACGATATAATAGCCAGTCTCGATTTGAAGTAAGTTGCCAAGCAATGTAAATACCCAAATGTGGCATATGTTCCAGTTCATACAGTTGGAAAGGTAGAGGCAACCTAAAATTAAAATTTCAAGCTCGCCACAAGTCAACCAGCCATTATATCATAGCTGTACCGGTACCACAATGCAATCTGTAGTACACACTCTTGGTGATGTTAACTGTTTAATTTTATAATAACTGTTTAATAAGAAGAACTATGGGAGTTCCTAACATTGAATAGGCTCACATTAAAAAATTTTAGATGGAATTTTTCCTTTTTTAAATGTATAGTATCTACATAATAACCATAGTAATTGAAACTAAAATTTAATTAAATTAGTATATACATAATAACCATAGCAATTGAAATTAAAATTTAATTAAATTAGTATCGACATAATAACCATAGTAATTGAAACTAAAATTTAAGTATTACTTTAAAAAAAAACGCTGATATACTTACGACTGATAAAATATTCTAACCTCTTCAATGATTTAATAAAAATTATAACTATATTTTTGTCTGCTAAATACAAATACTAAACTTGAATTTTTTTCTACGAATCTATTGCTGACACATCAAAAGCAAAACATAGAGACCGCGCCAAAATCGCACAATACTATTGCCAGATGTTACTACATAAAACTTTTCTCTCTACAAAACAAATGAAAGTCCTTTACGTGACGTCACTCCCTGTGTTTACTTCACAATTCCCTTCCACTGCAACTTAATTTCTCTTTCTTTCTTTCAATTCACAAGAATAAGAAACATGAAAAAATGGTTATTGACATGGTGGAGATTGATGCCATTACCTCAGTCGGTCTGCGCCACCTTTCGAATTCTGTTCTAACCATCCGATTTTTTTAAAATCTGTGTTGAAGTTTCGTCTTTTTTGTCAGTCCATTAATCACTCCATACCCCTCTCAATTTCCTTTCTAACTTTGGGGGTTTAAAAAAATCTTATTTTGTTTGAAAGGTAAGAACGTCGTTGGAGACCTATATTTTATGCATTTTGTCTGTCTGTACGTCAGTCCATACCCGTCAGATTTTCAAAATTATATCTTATTTGAAAGATATGATTAGATATCATAAAATTATTATATTTCATGCTTTATGTCTACTTTCGAGGGATAAATTTGAAGTAAGCCACACGATATACACAGGGCTTTTGGCTGGATTCTTTTGTAAAGCACAATCAGTTTATTGGATGGTTTGGTTTGATTGAATGCATGTAGCTTCGCGAGTGCTTATGGCTACCAACCACGTAATTTTGAATCAAGTGACAACTGAGCAGTTATAAGGCGCGTTTACATGAGCCATCGAATCCATGAAATGAAGAGCAAGCTCCGCAATTTTTCCCTCGTGGGGATTTTTCTCCCCGGCAGAACCGGTATTTGCAGGGTTCATTGGGGGGGTTTCGCAAACCCTCCAATCAAGGAGGATTTGCGTTTCATTCCATGGTTTCCGCCAAGGAGTTCGAGATTCTGGCTTGTCGGGATTTCGGCTTTGTGTCCGGAACCCGAAAGCAGCATATGTTTCAATAGATGAATCCAGCTTAATCTACTTTTTTCTGTGAATTTACACATTTCACTTATTTTTTTTTTAGCAAGTGTTAATATGCAGCACGAAGATGCCGACACAACATCTATTTCCAAGAGAATTGGAAAGGTCCTGGCTATGAGCGGATTGGGACGACAAACGACTTCAGAGAAATTAATTTTTACAATTTAGACATATATTCAGCATCGTTGGATTTGTTAATTAGTTTACTTTCTTGTGTTTCGTTTTATGTATTTAAGTATTTGCATATATTTTATTTATTGTTTTTATAATGTATAATTGTAAGAGTTATGTATACTTTGCTAACCATTGTAAACGGGTCAAGGCCCAGTACTATAAAATTTATTATCTAGCTATTTTTGTACAATAAAGCTTGTTATTCTATTGTATTATCTTTTTATGAATTAACATTGAAACATAATTTCACAATTTGGTGATTGGTAAGTATGAAATATAACTACATTGTTTTATTTAATACATGTATTAGTAATTTTCCATTTTGTCGTGCAATTTTTGCCTGTATTGCCATGCTGTTTTGAGCAATTTAATTGCATGTATAATAGTTTCTAATTTTATTAACTTATCTGTATTTTTTCTTTCTCTAACAGAACCTTGCTACTTGTAATTTGAGTTTTTAATATTTAAATATACACTAGAAATGAAATATATTGCTATAGGTTTAAAGTAGATATTTCGTTCTATTTTATTCTTAATCAGCATAATTATACACGTCGAAATAGCAAGTTTTTTGGGGGGAAATGCAGCAAAGAAAGTGGGTAAAAATTAAAACTTTATATTGCGATATAATTGATCAAAAAAAGCACGTTAAGGGGGAAATGAGAGCGCTGGATCGCGGGTCTCCAAATTCAAGTGCCTTAGTGTTAAACCAATGGGAAAAAACTAATTTTTCTGCCACATTTCTCCGGCTGTATTGAATATTTTTACGAACAGTTTTTTTAAATGATAAATGTAGATAACTTAAGCCCATTTCACACCTGCACAACTACATGCAATTCCGTTGCAACTAAATGCAACTGCAACTCGTAACTTGTGGAAACCTGTTTTTCGGGTTTCACAAAAAATTATTTATCTCACAATTGGCAAGTTTATCTTTTGCAGGCATCGCTTGCATCGTACAGAAATTATGTTTCCGAACTTCATTATAAGATCAATTCCATATTTGCCGTCCAATACTACCCATTTATAATGCGCAGATTTTTGCATTTTTGCAAGCAAGAAAGTTGGCGTCTTAAAAAGTAAATAAACAACCAGTTGGCGAAGTCTAGTTCGTCACAATGTAGCCAACAATACTGAATTCTGATTGGCTAACGGTACATGCAACTGAGATTTTTTCGTGCTCGCATGAAAAATCTCACGAACTTGAGGCAACTTTTAAATGCATGGTGTCCTATGGGAGTTGCAAGTAGTTGTGACAAGGTGTGAAATGGGCTTTACAAGTCTATCTTCCCACTTTTTGAAATTGCTTCGAATATTTTGTGTAAAATTATTTATTGAAAATTAAAAAATATATATATTCGAACAAATTTTAAAAAGTGGGATTTTCGAAACCTGTAAGTCAGCTACATTTATCGCATAAAAAAATCCGTTTGTAAAAATATTCAATACAGCCGGAGAAATGTGGCAGGGAATTTTTTTTCTATTGGATTAACACTGATGCACTTGATTTGGAGACCCGTGGTCTAGCGAGCCCATTTCCCCTTAATACCGGTCAAATCAACAATTCTTGCCCAATATCGATAAAGGGTTATCCGCTCGACATCGCCCAATATTGCACCCCGATATTTCCCAGCGTCGGTAAAACGTGTCCATTATGCATTGGGCGATGGGTATGAGCAGAGATTGGCCAATATTCCCGAGCTCTTGTTGCCGATATCGCCCAATATTGCACATCGATCCAAACCAATATTGCACCCCGATATTGCCCAGCGTCGGTAAAACGTAGTCCATTATGCATTGGGCGATGGGTATGAGCCGAGATTGGCCAATATTCCCGAGCTCTTGTTGCCGATATCGCCTAATATTGCACATCGATCCAAACCAATATTGCACCCCGATATTGCCCAGCGTCGGTAAAACGTAGTCCATTATGCATTGGGCGATCGGTATGAGCCGAGATTGGCCAATATTCCCGAGCTCTTGTTGCCGATATCGCCTAATATTGCACATCGATACAAACCAATATTGCACCCCGATATTGCCCAGCGTCGGTAAAGCGTAGTCCATTATGCATTGGGCGATAGGTATGAGCCGAGATTGGCCAATATTCCCGAGCTCTTGTTGCCGATATCGCCAATATTGCACATCGATCCAAACCATATTGCACCCGATATTGCCAGCGTCGGTAAAACGAGTCCATTATGCATTGGGCGATGGGTATGAGCCGAGATTGGCCAATATTCCTAAGCTCCTGTTTCCGACGTCGGCCAATACTGCTGTGCTACCTGGGATGCTTGTGTATATATTTATAACGGCTTAAGAGAATGTCCCTCACGAAATGAGTCGAAGTAGCCATCTTTCTTATAATGAACTACTTCTATATAATTTCCCGTTTTTAAGGCATATAAATAGCGTATTTCTGAAAGTAAATGTTGTATAGAATGTATTATTTTTGAAAGAAAATAAATTGCTTATTTCTGTTGTCTCAGTAAAGCCGATCTTGTTATTTCAAACAAATTAGGGCAAGTAAATTTTCAAAACCCAAATTTCACTCCAGTGCTAAAAGCAAGCTACCATGGCTTTATTGTACACTAGCAAATAAATACCCGTCCTCCGCAAGGGCTAAAAAAAAAAAATTGTAATCGATCCAAGTATATGCACCATTTAATCCAATTCTAGGATAATAAACTTATGTTATTGTTTCCGCTCATTATAAAGTATAAAATTCTATTATAACTTATATTACCTTAAAAATCCAAAATAAAAAAATACGCTATGAAATGCACGCATAAAAGTCATCGTAATTTCCCTCATAAACATATAAAACCTTTTAGCTCATTTGGCGCGTTTTTGGTAAGAATTTGGCGAGAAAAGAGATATAGCTACAAACACACTTATTATACAGCTCTAGCACAATGGCCTTCGAACAACAAACCAGCTCTGCTTATAAATGAAAAACAAGTAGGTTTGTTACAGAATCTGTCAATTAAACCGCTTCCACACAATATTTGTGCTCAACAACAAAAAAACGCACTATTTATACACCTCAGAAAGAAATTCGCCAAACAGGGCCTTCAGCTTATAATTTATTTCTAATTCAAACATTTAAACGCCAAAATTAATTATTTTCATTAATCTTCTTTCGCAAATTAATAATTACTCATTATCATTTGCTAAATTTGTTTGAAATTCGAAGAATAATGATGCAATATTTTTTTAATAAATATCTTTTAGTCGAAACAATTTTCCATGTTCATTAACTTTCTTTCGAAAAAGAGAATAAATAATTAGTAAAATTGATGCTTTAAAAATAAAAGCGAACTTTTGCATATTTTTTATTCAAAGTAAGATTTCTCTATGCATCTTTCTTCATACATATATAATGAACCATCAAAAGAACTCTCTATTGTGATATTACAACAATCCAAACTGAATCATATCACATAAATATTTTTCAATTGTTTTATTTTTATTTTAAATGAAGTTTCTCGCACGTTTGACGAAATGGCAACAGTGAAAATATTGAATGAAAATTGGAATTTGCATGTTATTTCAATGTAGATTAAATTTTTAGTTATTTAAATTTTAAATATACTTCTAATTAAAATTTTTTAATGAAAGTTGGGATGTAAACTAGCCTGATTTTTTGCTTCAAAATGATGTATCCCACTTGTTTGTGCGACTTGCGGTTCCTTCTGTGAAAGTGGGTGACAGACAGACGGACTGAACGATTATAATACCTTCCACTTTTTACGTTATAAACGTAGTGTGGAAGCTAACAGTGAAAAACATATAAAAAACAAATTTATTAAACAAACACACAAATATATAAACAATAATAAAATATTAATTTTTACAATACATATATATTTATATATATATATATAATATATATATATATATATATATAATATATATATATATATATATATATATATATATATATATATATATATATATTATAATATACATATACATATACATATACATATACATATATATATATATATATAATATATATATATATATATATATATATTATATATATATGAAAGTCGTGTTAGTTACACTACTTATAACTCAAGCACGGCTGAATTGATTTGGCTGAAAATTGGTGGGGAGGTAGCTTAGCACCAGGAATAGGCTATAGGATAATTTTTATTCGAACCCAAACGGGTGTAGGAGTGCAAAACGTGAGCTAATTTCCCCATAGGAATAGCATTGTAAGATTAGAATTTTTATACTTTTTAATTCAATTTAAAGAAATTTCAGCGCGTTCAGCGTGAACGAAAATTAAGAAAAGAAAAAAAAGAGCGTGTGGGTTTAATTTTCTGGATTGTTGTTTGAATATCAGTATTTTGTTTTATTTGTTTATTTTAAATCTTTTGATTTTTTTTATGGTGGATCAGATTTCTCAACTAGATTTTAAGTATGTTTCCGAATTTAATTTAATTGATGTTTACAAATGGTAAGAAATGAAGACCGGATTTGGCGAATTTCCAAAAATGCCGCCAAGTCGAAATGATAACAAACTCCGGCACTTGCTGAGATGATTGTCATCTCGAAATGACCAAAAATTCTACCTAATTTCAAAATGGCCGACTGAAAACAACGGATTCATTAAATTGCAGACCAGATTTATAAAAAAAGTGGAACTTTAAAATGCTGAAGAATTGATTTAAAAAAAAGTAAATAATTATTTAAAATCATTAAGCATTTAATTAATAAAATATTAGTATAAGAAAACTTCAGAATAAATTATATGCGTTTATGATTTTAATAGATTAACATTTAGAAATTGTCAATGCAATTGCTAATTTCGCCAAAGTTTGCCATAATAGAAATTCGGCGGGGTTACCAGATTTGGTGTAAAATTTCCGGCCACGAGTCTTTAGGTTAACCGGAATATTTTCGGCATAAATAAAGAATTTGTACTTCCAAAAAAATTCCAACCAAACAAGAAGATGAATGTCTGTTTTGTTTCCTGGTGTTAAGATGGCGTAATGGTCGATTGAATTTTGGCATTGTGGCGGCTGTTTGGCGAAGTTGAAAATTTAACTTAGGGTAGCTATTCCCATCCAGTTGTATGGGTTAAGGTTAGTTTAAATTATCATCGCATTAAAGCTACACACAAGTGCTATTAGAAACGGGAGTAGCAATTTAGAACCACAGTCAAGGTACGAGCTGACACGTGAGTAGGTACCCAAT
Organism: Oedothorax gibbosus; assembly: GCA_019343175.1. Lineage (NCBI taxonomy): Eukaryota > Metazoa > Arthropoda > Arachnida > Araneae > Linyphiidae > Oedothorax > Oedothorax gibbosus. The sequence continues at coordinate 11,178,052 of CM033273.1, forward strand.
GCAACTTTTAAGGGCGACATCGTACGCAGCGTTGGGAATTTGGAGGATATTTAAAGTGTCCTTCCTCTATATGGGGTATTATTCATCGGACATTTTTTGGCTGCACGAGCCGTTTATAGGTCGGCAGTTATTTTGGCGATGCCCGGACATGAACCTGGGACCTACGAAAGAAGACATGCAAGACGAAAGTCTTTTAAAACTGGGTCCCCCAACCCTATCGAGTTGTATAAAATATGAAATGGAATATTTGCCACATTTGGGCAGTTTCGTTTTGCTCTAATTGTGAAATAGAAACAGGTCATTATATCATATAGTTGTTCTGGCAATTTGGACAGGAGCCTATGGAAAAGCCCTCAAACTCCTGGAAGGGCCTGGATAAAATCAACCCCTCATATCAGAATGGGAGGAAATTATAATATCCTGATGGAGTGGACCAGTGGAGGGATCAATTGGTATAAAATAATAGTTTACATAAAAAAAACTACTAATTATGGTTATTAAGGGTACACTCGTGCAACGCCGGGTTTATAAAGCTAGTAATTGATAAATTACATTATTTTTAAACTTTGCACAAATCATTAAGTAGATATTTAACACTATGTCCACTTTAATACAAACCAGGTTCTAAATAATGTAAGTAAAATTTTGACAATTTCTTTCATTTTTGAAGTGAGGATCAAGTAATTTTTAAGATAGCACATGTTTTTCAATGACAAAACATTTTGATATTCATACACATAAAATAGTTTCAAAAGTAGTTTAGCTAGTTAATAGGTTTTCCTATTAAGATTGATAACATGTTATGGATACCAAATTATAACAAAACAATAAGTGATAACAGTAAGTAACAAGTAAAGTGATTAGTTGTAAATACTTTGAGCAATACATTTTTGTTCAATTATTTGTTTTTTTTCATTGACCAAGTTAGGAGACAAAAGTCGAATTTCACAAATTAAGTAAAATACAAAGAACCGTTATAAAACCTATACAGAGAAAAATCAAGCAATTTTTTTAAAAAAGGAATTTTTATAAATGTGACATTAATTGACTTCTTAAATATATTTTTATTTACAATTAAAGACAAACTAAGTTTTTAAATGAAATTTCAAGCCTTTATACACATAAATTTAACAAATAAAAATGAAATCACAGTTTGTTTTCTTACAGATAAAAAAAAGGCCCTGTTTTAATGTAATACGCTACATGTTTTGTATTAAGCAATTCAAAGTCGATACAAAATAAATCTAAATTTTTTTTAATGAAATATAAGCATAAAAAATAAGTATAAAAAATCTTTATAACTGATATGAGAAGTCAACTAAATTGTTAAAATTCTTTTCCCATAAGGATTTTAGCACCTTTCCTTGTAACAATTTATTTTGGTGTAACATTAATTTTTATAGATAAAAAACCTCTTATCCAGAAAGTGCTTTGAAACGTATGATGCAATAGACACACAATACATTGATTTAATATGGATATGCAATTAAAATAAAGTATAAAATAACAGAAACTAAAAAGAAAAATTTAATTAATGAAATAAGATTTTTTGAAAAGTTAGTGTTCTTCAAGTGTGATGTTTATATGCCTAAATTTAATTCAATTGTACCTTAAGTAATTCACAGTACATGTAGAAATTTTCACTTATTTAAAATCGTTGTAACTTTGTCTCATTCTAATGCACATTAATGACTGACATTTTTAAATCTGAAAGCAACAGGAGTTAATTAAAAAAATTACTTGATATTTAAGTGAGAAATAACTATTTCTATGTATGCAGAATTTTTAAACTTATCAATTAAAATGAGATATCTACGATTTTAGAATTTCTCAGAGGGATGGAAAATGGAAATGAAAGATTTTTTTTCAAGGATAAATGATGGCTGGACATCAATAAATAATCCCAGCACCAGAGTTTATTTTGAGATAGTAAATCCTTAGTCCATTGGCACAGAATCAGTTCGATTTGAACCCTAGTAGTGTAGTTTGTCAAATGAAGTATAGCTAAGATATAGAGACCGGCCCGTTCATCAACGACTTTGAGGATTGTTAATTCAATAAGACGAAGTCGCCAATGAACGGACAGGACCTTACATCTTAGTTATACTTAGGGGAATGTAAATTTTGCAACTACACCTTTCAAATGGAGTCAGTGTATGCGTTTACACAAGAAATATTCATGAAACATTTGTAGATATTTATAATCACACATAGTATAATTAAAAATTCATATTGGCTTTTGTTATGGGTTAAATATTAAAAATTTATGGTAATTCTGGAAGTTTTATTATCTGTGATAAATAGTGAAATAAGATATATTTTTTGAAAACTTTACTTTAAATTTTATTATTCTTTGTACTTCTAAGTTTATGTATGCACTACATATTTCAGCAACAACAAAAAATTAAACTGGAAATGGACAAATCTTTTGATCAAGGAGATTTTCAAATAATCATTAGTCGGGTACCAAATAGGATTCGATTGCAGTTGGTATTCTAGAAAAAGCTATGTCTGTAGCAATTATGTTCAAAAACTAAAGGATTTTAGTTGAAGAAAGTAACTAGAAGCATTTCATTCTCCCTATTTTCAATTCCATACCTGCCAACTCTCTGGATTTAACAAGGCAATCTCTCTGGATTTACCAGATTTTTAACTACTTTTTGAGTTTTCGTGTCATATGTACCAATTGCCGATTTTTGAAGGGGAAACATTAAATCTTCTCCTGGCACCAGGAATCCAAAAAATAGTTATCAACAAGTTAAATCCGGATAGTTAAATAACGTAAAAAAACGGTAAAATAACGTCGTACTAGAGCCACAGTAGGCTGGTCTGCAATTCAATTAGCAGAAAATTTTAAGAAATCCTCAAGCACCAATAAAACACCTTAATGATAAAACAGATACAGTGATAAGTAATATACAGTGATTTCATCAATCAAATCAAATAAATAGTATGCTAAAATTTATACAAAATACCTTAGGGAATGCTATATAATAACTGATGGAGAAACTAAAAACAGCAAAAGACATTTAAAAATTCACTAAAATTATTTTTAAGTCTCTTGAGTCTTAGTTCACATTTTGCATATAAAGTCTCTGTATTGTCCTATCGAACCTCATATTCGCTTGTTGCATTATGTCAGAGGCCAGCTCTTCCACTTTGGCAAATCGAACCTTGTTGAAGTTGAATATGTCAAACATAAAACCCATCATTTCTTCCTAATAAGAAAGAGAAATATTAATGTAGTGCAGTGTTAAGTATCCAATTACAAATAAAATCAGGTTCAATGACTTTATAATACAGCGGGTTACAACTGAAGGTTCATTTTAAATGTATGTAAAATGCGAACTAATCAACACAGCAATTTTGAGCTTTCTTTTGCAATTGTCTTTGGATTTTTTTGGGGAAGACCAGTGGTTGGTGGAAACATAGTCACACTAGAGCAATACAAGGGTTCGGTTATTGGATATCAGACGTTGTAATTTAGGACGCCAGTTAAGTGACAAGTCAACACTGTAATAGGCACCCAATGCAACTTTTAAGGGCAACATCAGGAAATTAGAGCATATTTAATGTGCATTCCCTTTACACAAGGTATTATTCATCGGACTTTTTGACTGAACAGACCATTTAAGGATGGTAGATGTTTTGACAATGCCTGGGCCCGAAACTGGGACCTTTTTCACGGAAGGTAAGCCTTAACGACTGGGATCCCTAGCCCCAGGGGAAGGCCAGTGGAATATCCCTCAATGCATATTGCTCTCACCATCAGGACAGAAGAAAACATATTAGGAGGATTTTGGCAGACCCATTATACAATTGTCTTGTGTCTTCACTTAATAAAATCTTTATGGTTTATGAGGGTTAATATCAAGTTTTACGACATTGTGACAAGTAGTTCATATTTAAAAATGACACTTTGATTATATAGAAATTGTCTAAAATTGGATAATGCAGGCAAACCAAAAAATATTCAACTTGCATGATGCACATGAAATATAAATTGTTTTCATTCCTAGATTTTCTTCTACTGATACTGCTTGTGCCATGGTTTTGATTTGAAAAGTTTTAAACATTCAAATACAGCTATTGTGACCAAATATCGTTAAAAGAATTCTTCTTGCAATATATAGTCTGAACATATACACGACATATAAGACTTAAACCCCTCAAAAACCAATTAAATTAACTACATAATTTAAATAACCTTTTTCACATATCTTTTAATAGTATTACTTATTAATGTCTTTAACATCTCAACAACATACCAGTGGCGTCATTTAGTTGCTCCACATAGTCTTTAACATAGAAAATGTTTAGTCAGTAAATATTTTGAAAAGGACCTTATAACCTTTCCCATCGCCGATCCTCGCACCTAATTGGTCAATCAAACAGAAAAAGCGATAATAATCGGCATCTGTGAATCACTTTGCCTCTTTCTTCCGAGAAGAGAACACTCCAAAAAATTCTATACAGATGGAGTAGTTTGTAACAAAGACTTAACGTTATCTAAGTTTCCACTGTTGACTTATTCTGCCGTGGGCAGGTAATCTGCAGTAATCGCAACAATGAGTTTACCATTTTTGATCTGAAATAAAACAAATTCCAGTATGTTTTCTCAATTGTTAGAGTAATAGAGTGCTTGCAACAATGGTCCAAGTCATTATGGAAGCTACTGCAGTTTACCTGCCCACGGCAGTATTATTTTACATACAGATATACATTTATGCAACTTAATGGAGGGAGAAGTTACTGCCTTTGATTCCGATGGCAGAATACAATAGGGCTTTATAGAAAGAAATACCTTATTTTCATTACTCTGGCTCTGCTCTGTCTTCAGATAAAAGAAGTGCACATTGCACATTGTATCAAACTTAAAATCATCAATAAAGCAACATATTAACTAACCTTAAAGTGTATGCATATTTCTTTAAGCTTTTCATCAGGACCGTAAAAGCCCCATGCTAAAACCGGAATGAGATGCTCAGATAGATGATAAAAACGACCAATAAAACCATCTGGATACTGCAAAATAAATATTAAACAAATTTAAATCACATTCAAACTTGACTACAAACAAAGGGGATAAAAACTGTAATTGATTCACAATGCAATTGTTTGATGCCAAAAGAACAAAACTGAAAAATACTAAAATAATAAACTACAAAAAACTTTAAAACAGGCTTGTTAAACTTGTTTCTCTAAAAAAAATCCCACTATCTTTTCAAAATTAGGTATAAGTGGTTGTTTAATGTGACATAGAATCATTCCTGCTTTCATTACAGGATTCCATTGGTTTCGGTGATTGGTGGTATGACACAGTAAGCTCGACTCCCTACATTGATACACTGACCAATCGAAACCTTAGTTTTATTTCGATGGAAGTTTTGCCACTCAAGACGTGAAACATACTCATTATAAAAAAATTTAAGATTTACGATAAAAATGTCAAATGAATATGAATCGCTTTAAATGAAAGTCTCACAATATTGATTTCCTTTAAAAGTATTATAACATGTATTATTAGTAAAATTGTAAAGTGCCTAACATTTTTTTTTGCATATTCTAAAATTTACAACAAATTAGAAAAATATCTAGAATTTTTTTTACCTTTAACATCCTCTTTTTTGCTTTTAGTACTGACCAAACAGCTGTAGCTAATGCCTACAAATTAAAAAAAAAACACTTCAAAAATATTAATATTAGACAATTACAATAAATGTAATACACAGTGTCTTATATATTGTAATTCAAATTTCAATTAATATGCTTGAGGTTTATTTGAAAATCCTATGATCCATTTTGTTACTACACAAGGGAAAACTATTACTTACAGCTTATAACTGATTCTGAATATCAATGAACAACTGAACATACATGCCTTAGTGAGATTAGAATCCAGACTTTGGTAATTACTCTACTATACAAAGGCCAAACAATAATTTTAAAGAATCCTCAAATATAATAAAATACAAACATATTAAACTAAATTGTTAAAATACTCAGAATAAAGTCCTAAAATCCTCAACTGAATGTCGGGCTTGATAATTAATTGTATGCATGTAAACATGGCTCAAGACTAACTTGATCAACCCAACTTGAAAAAATATAAGGTTTAGACACAAAAAGCAATTTCTCGAGAGAGAGAGAGTCACTCAATATCCATTCGTACTAATATGTACAGAGTCACAACATGGTCACATTTCTGGCGAGTTGGCAAACGCTTCCTTTGACTATCTAAAACCCCCGAGTGCCCACTAGGCCAATGGCGTTGCACTCACTAGCATAATGAAACTAGTGATTGCAATAATGTCACAACTCTTTTCAGTTTAGATGAACTAATACAGTGTTCCCACTCTTATTTCAAAATAAAAATCAAGGCATTTTAAGGACTCCAAAACTTTTTTTAAGGACCCTTAATCATAATGCATTGATTATTTTACCGATTAAAAATCGACCGATTTGCCATTTTTTTTTTTTTTTACAAAATTAAATACCAAATTTCGTTACCTCATGTGAATACAAAAAAATATGATTTAAACGCGACCCTCTACTATTATTTTTCATAAAGTTTTTTATTTATGATTTGAGGTCTGGAGTTCGGCAGGCGTAAGTCACGGACCAGCCATTATCATCTTTCAAACGTCAAAGTAACAAAATACCTAAAGATTTGAGTTACAAATATGTCCTGAACTAAAAAAAAAGGACCTCACTGCACGCTTACACCCGAACTAGAATACAAGACGTCAAGGTTTGGTTGATCTCTTCTGTCTTGAACTAAAATAAAAACGGAGACCAAGATTTTGTAGCAAGTAACCGAAAATTACAAGAAGTCGAGGTTTGGTTGACTGATCCACCCGTAACTAATAACGGGCAACACTTGATTTTTCCGCAAATAAGCAAAAATTACGAGACGTTGAAATTTGGTTGAACCAACTGTCCTGAACTAAAACTATATTATAAAATGATCAAAAACTATATAAAAAAAAAGAAAAATTAAAAAAAATTCTGTGGTTTTTTACTCAAAAACATTGACTTCCATCGGCATTTCAATGTTTTCAAAACCGATTAACCACAGTTTTTATAATTCAGGGACGGATCCGTCAACCAAACATCGACGCCTTGATATTTTTGCTTATTTGTGGCGAATCGCAGTAATGTCCTTTTTTATAAAAGTTAAAGGGGTTCAAGTATGTTTTTTTTCTCCGAGTTAACATCAGCAGCTGGTGCCGAGTTCGATGGCTAATTTTTTTTCAACTAAAGAGAAGGATACATATCGGTCTAGCCGTAAAAATTATAAAAAACACTGAAGAATTCATGTTGTTTATTTTTTTAAAGAAATTATGCATTAAATAACCATATAAGGAAGAGAAACTACGTAATGAAACGGCAAATTGTAATTTTAAAAACAAATGTTTCAAGGCGACAAAAGATGCATCTATAACAGAGAATCGAAAAAAAAATCTGCGTCTGCAATTGTAACATTAAGATAGTGTTGGAAATATCCCCAAAGCCAGGTGTTTTGGCAACCATATCAGAGGAAAACACAGAAGGATTTGTCAAAAATATAACTGGTTAGTAAGCATCGTTTTGTAGAATGTCAAAGTGCTATGCGTGCCATTTAGTGCCGACTTGGCACTGTTTTAAGAAATTTACTGCTTGAAATTTTGAATGTCGGAAACAAAGAAAATCAAGGACTTATCAACGATTGTTGGTCAAAATTAAGGAGTACTAAGGGGTACTTGAAATTAAAATTCAAAATCAAGGACTTTTTAACGATTTTTGGTAAAAATCAAGGAGTATAAAAGGGTCCTTAAAATTGAAAATAAAAATCAAGGACTTTCAAGGACCCGTGGGAACCCTGTAATATCTAGCACTTCTAAACATGGCTAGATGCCTTCTGATTCAAAAGCACTTTCTTTCCCTACACCCTTGTGTGGTTTTCCATGAAAAGGTGCGAGTGTCACTGTTCTATATCTACCTTGTTTGAGGTTCTGCTGTGAGGTTAATCACAATTGCTTTCCAAATCCAAATAAGGAGGGGGAATAGGAAAACAGCCACATTAATGTCCTTTGCTGGAAAACAACACAAGAGGGGAAGAAAGTGTTTCCGAAGTTTGCATCGTGATCAGAAGCAGGGATCAAAATTCACGGTCGCTAGTCGCAAAATGTGGTCAAATCCTACAATTTTGCAACTTCAAAAATTAATTTAGTCGCAGTTAGCGCAACTAGTTTTCTTAAATGTCACTGTCAATTTTTCAAAGCGGTTTGCACAGATCTTGTCGGAAATTATCATCTTAAAATCGCAAATCTCCAACAGTCTGAAATTTTTCAAAATTCTCTATATGGTTATCCTTAAATGTTAAAACTCTAGCAATGCATAAAATGCGATACTCTGATGATCGTAAAATCTAGAAACTCTTGCAATCGTTAATTGTGCTTCCTAAAATTTAGGAACTCCAGCTAATCTGAAATTACCAGACCTTAGTATTCTATATGATATGCTAAATTACTGCAATCTTACGAGTTTGAACATAAATTACAAGAAACCAGCATTTATCCCATAACTATTTTTCTCAAAATTGCTCCCAGAAAATGTGCATTTGCTCCTAGATTTTTTAGTTAGTAGCACGAATTGCTCCTAAATTTTTGCATACATTTCTTACACTGATGAGAAGGATTATAATGAAAGTCATGGACAGAAGACCCACCGTTTCCTTGAACCCATTGGAGAGCCACCTGTTCTGTACCACAGCTGTGACAGATGAAGGGGGGCTTTCCAAATCTTCAAACGCATCCAGCACGATGAAGTCTAGGACTATGTCATAAAAGGACATACACTTAACCTGAAACACAATGTTAAGATTCAGTTTGAAGATCAACATAGACATTGATACATTACATTGATGATACATTCTTTTTGAATTCCAAATGTTTTTTTCTAGAGATAAATAAAAATTTACATTGGTTACATTTAAATTTACATTTATTAATTTGGCACATTGTTATATGTGTTTTAATATTTCAAGAAAATATTCTTTTAAATCAATCTTAAAAATAATAAATACAATTTTTATTCTTCATGTTGCATAATTATTTAATGTATCTAGATTAACATAATTTTTCCATAAACTATACAGTATAGTTATTTTAATAATTTCCGAAATTATTCAAACACCCATAATATTTTTTTGTTCAAGTTTTGTCATTAACTGATTACCAAGTGTACTAAATACAATTTGTAAGACTCATACAATAAAATTAAATAACAAAATCTTACATAATCTGGCTTCATTTGTCTAGAATTATAATAATACTCTCATCAAATATAACATGCATAAATCTTACACTTCTGCCAGACAATTCTTCCTCCATTTTTGTCCAATTTTTTTTATCTTTCACAAAAGATATAATATCGTCATAGGCAGCTAAACAATCTTTAGGGTCCTACAATAAGAAATTATTACTAATTAAATAACATATAAATGCTGCACGCAGGGCTGCCACTGGTAAATAATTGAAAATAGTTGCATTGTAGCCTCAGATGTAAAAAATAGCAGCCAAAATAGTAGCTGGGTACAAAATAGTAGCATAAGAAGACGATAATCATGTGAAAGCAACAAGGGTTCATACTACTTTGGCTATCTAAATTCCAGGCCTTTTCAAGCTTTTCCAGCCTTTTAATGATTTACAGGCCACATGTACACAGCGAAATGAAATTTCGATAACTCAAAATCAACTTACTTAAGAGTTATTGAAGACTAACTAGTTGAATTAAAATTGAATGTAAAATTACTGTAAGTTACAGAACTATATATGAGTTAAATGATCTTATTATCACCAATATGGTTAACCTTACCAGAAACATCAAACTAATTTCTGAAATTATACCATAATATGTGGAAATAAATAACGCATAATGAAGAGAATCAACTGGTCAGCACGAACCAAACTAAAAATATCAACAGGTTAATTCCTTGCAAAAAATAGTACTCACAACCAAAATACCCCTACTTTAAAAAAATCTATACAAAACTAAACAAATAAAGTTCAAGCTTTAAGGCTTCCCACTGAGGAAGAATTTCTTTTAAATGGAAGATCTTATAGTCTATAAATTAGGAATGATAGTTGTTCATAAGTTTGTAACTATATATACTTTAATTCAAAGTTTAAGTTTTGAATTATCGTTAGAGGCTACACGAGAGCTATTGGTGACGGGCGTCGTATTTTAGAAACACAGTCAAGTGACGAGCCGACACCCGAGTAGGCACCCAACGCAACCTTGTTAAGGGCGACATCGTACGCAGCATTGGGACTTTGTAGCATATTTAACAGGCACTCCCTCTACACGGGTATTATTAGTCGGACATTTTGGCTGCACGGGCCGTTTATAGGTCGGCAGTTATTTTGGCGATGCCCCGACCCGAACCTGGGTAAATTCATTCAAACTGAAGCAATGAATTTAGTACAAAGTCAGACTTGACAAAGTTTTTTTTTGTACTATTGAAAAATATAATAACTTACCTTCTCACCTCGAAGCATAAGACCAGTCAAAACTTTACTCCCGACATTAAGAAAATATGTACGGACATCTTCTTGTTGAAACAAAAGCTGCAATTATAAAAGGAAAACTGAACTGTTATACTTTTGTACAATACTTACAAAATTAGCATGCATCCTAAGTTACATTTTTCTGCGTTTAAAAAAAAAGTTATATTAATTAAGTTAATAAATTAAAGTTAATAATTAAAATTATATAAATTAGCTTTAAAATAATTTCAAACAAATAATAAAATAAAAACTAAATACCTGAAAAGCAACTCGTATACAATGAACTTTTGAAATATACTCTTTGTTAGACTGACAACGTACCATCTCGGTTCTAAATAGGAAAAAAAGACAATTATTTATCACTGAAGGATACAGATATTGAAACAGTTTGTTAAAAATTTAAATGTGAGGAACTTTTAGACAGATGTGAAAGATAAAGCATTTTAACATGACAATCTAATAAAAACTAGGTGGAATCACAAAACAGAACTTTATATAGGCAAATAAAATTTACACCTCGAGGTGAATGAATATGAATCACCCAATCGTCCAGTGAAATGGCACAAACACGACTGACTACATAGTTTATATTAGTAGTAAGCAGGAGACTGAAGTCTCATAGGGGGCGCTCACGAAGAGAGGGGGGCAAGGTGCCGGTTACAACGTTTGATAATTTCTAATATCTTCTAATATAACATAAACATACATTTTCTCATTCAGACTAAAGATTTTGAGAGCCCAACAGTTATAATACAAAACTAATTTATGAAAGTACTTCGGCTAGACAACACTAATGATATCATTTTCTCGACAGATAGAAACTTAAGGATAGCCCTAGAAATACTATAATTTTTTAAAAGGTAAATTGAGAACCATAGATAAAAAAAAATTCAAAAATGTGGCACAATGTACAATGTGCATTTACCTTAATAGAAAGACAAATAAATCACATTTAATATAGTACCTTAGTAGTCTTATAGGAATTCCACCTTCTTCACATTTCTTTTGAGCAGTCTGATACAAAGGCAATTCATTTATGTTTAAATGCAAATCATATTCTTCAAAATCGTCTAAATCTGCTATCTGCAAAGGGATAGAGGTATCAAAATAATTGTTTTATTAAATTGACCAACAGAATTCTCCATATGCAACAAACGAAGAAATATTGATGAATTTTTGTGAATACAATTTCAATTATCTACTACCTATACTTGTTTGAAGGCAGAACCCACCAACCTAAATAAAAAAAATAGATAGTGGATATAGAAATATACCAAACTATATAAAAATTAGTACAAAAAGTACATAAAAATCAGTGCTAAATGTAAATGATGGACATAATTTAGTTTTTTAAAAAACAATTTATTTAAGAAAACTACCCAAACTCAATGCTGTTATGAATTGTAAAAAAAATAGACATGAAATCATTTTAATTTTAAAATAATTCATTTAAAAGAATGCTTGGTAAAAAAAATACATTGCAAAAATTACAAGTACGACCCTAACATTGTAAAATATACATCTATGGCTCAAATAAAAATGAAATCATAGCCTTGTAGCTTGAAGAAACTGAATGTTAATATAAATTAACTTGGTTACTGTAATACTTGGCTTACCGTCCATATCCATATTTGGCTTATTTCTGTTTGAACTAAATAATCCTGCAATCATTTTGTGCAACTCCTTTGATTTCCTGCTAAGATGCAAGAAATGCATCAATGCAAGAACATTAAAACTCAACTTACCTCAGCCTGAGCAGAAACAAAACTCTCGAGGGAAGACATACTGGTTATTGTTCTTCTTTCTGGTTCTAAATGAGTTCTTTCATGACGTGATGACACCACAGACTGTGACTCAGACTGAAATAGCACAGAATTACTGTCAAGAAAAAGCAGGCTGCAAGAATCCTGTAACTTGTAAGCCTTCTCCAGGATTTTTTCCAGCATGTGAGTGAACTTGCCATCTTCCGAGTCCTGGAAAAAATATTGACTGTAAGTAGGTATACAAATGTTGTAATATTTGGTCTGGAAATTCTTAAGGTAGTTGACTGGTCTTTGTTGTTGCTGTCTTATTTATAGATAGAAATTTTGAAGATCAAGATAAGGCTGTGCGCGTTCCAAACAGCTTTAGCAATCTGAAGGCAATTGCCAGAATAAAGATCCTCGAAGGGAGAGTCACTCATTTGCTGAATACTTGCGAAGATACAACATGTTCCAGACTTATATCTGAATTGCCACAGTTTTTGCAGCTGGGATATGTTCTGGTTTTACCTAGCTGAATTTTCATTACTCTAATGTGTCCAGTTCTCAGCTAATTAGAATTTTAGCAAGTGATCTGCTTGTTGTTATTTTACAGATATGATGGTCTTATTTGTTGTGAAGGTATTATAGGGGCTAAGCCACCTTAGCTTATGAAGCATTTTAAACCAACCCCGAATCCCTGAAACAATGTGGCTGTAGGAGCCACCTTCAACACTGAGCTAAAGAGTTCATTGCTTCCTCAATGGTCACAGTAGAGGGCAGCACCACTACCATGCTCTCTTGTTCAAGTCCACTACACAAGTTTATCGTTTGAATCTACAGGCATAAGTTCCCTGTTCAAAAGCAATGTGATAGAGGGCAATGGAAAAGAGGGCAGCACTACCAACTGTAAGTGGATCTTTCTAATATTATGGACAGAGGCCAAGCAGAGGATAACAGAATTTGTCTTGCTCTCTTAAGATGATTAGCATTTAATTTAATCTGTTCTAATCTAATCCAAACACTTGCACATGCATTGTGTTACCTTTAAAACACAAAATCAGTTGAATCACAAAATCCGAAAACTGTTCCCTAATAAAAATTCTTGTTTTATACGATTGTGAAAAACAAGTTTGATTTAGAATGCTAAAAAATTATTATGAACTTATTGGGACAGCTTTTTCCTCTAATCAGGTGTAGTGTCTTAGAAAACAAAATATTATCTGATTAACAATAGTTTATTTCAAGGAAGTTAAAACTTTATTTCAAAGTAATATATAAAAGTACTACTTTGAAATAGTAAAGTATTATCTAAAAATTGATTTTTAATAATGGTTTGCTTACAGAAAAATTGTATGTATCTCTTGTTTCATAATTTTTCTATAGAAGTACTGTTAAGACTATGTGACATATAGTAGGGATAATCTTAAAATATTATATTGTAATAGAACATATAAATTTAGATTGTAAAAACATACTGTTAGTGCCAGCACTTCTCCAACTGGTGGTCTGTAAGCTGCCAAAGCATCTTCCCAATAAGCTATGCTAGTTTCTAAAGCTTCCATACCTGTAACATATTATAATAGTTATAAAAAATAGTGTTCGACAACTAGAAAAATAAAAATTGAGTAGTAATGTGCCAATAAGATTAAAACTAACTTAAATTCACCAATCAAAATGCCAATAAGATAAACTATTTATTTTAAAGTTCAAGCTAAAAACAAATGAAAAATTACGAATATATCTATATTATTCACACACACATATGTGTCTATATAATTTTTAGAGGTACAAAACTAAGCAGTTTTAAGACTATTTTCTTAAAAATTATCCAATCATTAAGGGGAAATCAGATATTTTCCTTAAAAAAAAAAACTAGCCATAAAACATACCCATTGTCCCAAGTTGCTGGGGAGTGAGTGCTTCGTTGGCGGAACTCATGTTTAGGTTCGCAGTCAGCAAGGAGTGTATAGACTGGCGGTCACTGCTGATTGACCCCTGCCTGTGATGTCTGTACAGGCCCAGGCTGGTGCCTCCTCTTACAGAGGCCACATCTGAAAGAACCCAACTTCATTATTAAATAGCTCTAGGGCATAGAGTTAAGAAGAAGTCGGAGATGCTTGGCACACAAAAAAAAGTGAAGCTGTCAACAAGTCGCCAAGTAACTCCAAACAAACCGCTCCCTCAATGTAGTTCAATGTAAAACACATCATTTTATTCTTTAAAAGGCGTTAATTAAAAACGAAAAAATGACTGTTTGAGTAGTTATAGGCTGTAGTATGAGATCTGAATTTACACAAGATGGTAATAATGCCCTTCACAACAATGGAAAGTTAAAAGATTGTCTTTATCCTTAAAATTATAATAGCCACAAATGTTAATTTCTACCTTCTTATCTGCATTTATAAAAATGTTTATACCATTAAATTTGTAAAATATACTTATTTTATAACTCTAAACTAATGTAATTTCTTAAATAAAATTTTCAACTTTATACTTAGAACTAAAATAAATTAAATTAGTATGACTATTATTTGTATGCACACAACTTCATTCAAGGAAAACATTTTTTATTTTTAGCTGGTAATGTATTAGAGATAGCTGCCAATTCATTATACAAGAATATAAGAAAATGAGAATATTAAAAAAAAAAAAATAGTGATTGAATATTAATGTCTTAGTCTTGCCTGACTTTTCTTTTACATTTACCTTGCATGTACCTAAAAACAACTTATTTTAAAGTCATGTTTAAATTAAAATACATTACGTACTTACTTACGTACCATTTTCTTACTTTATTAAAACTTAAGAAAATGGCAAAACTATGACAAGAAAACTAGGATGTATCATTTAAGAACATGCAATGGTTACATTAATAACAAATTTGAGCGAGATAAAAAATAACTAGTCATTAACAGTTTTATGAAATATTAGAATTTCAATAAAGGTAGATTACAAAAAGATAAATTTGTCTTAAAAACGCTTAGACAGCATTTTCCTTGATTGGCTAAGCAACTTCCTAGAGCAAACAATCCATGTATGTATACTTGTTATAAAAATTGCAATTTTATAAATTAAAAAACGAATAACTTACCACCATTAACAGAAGACCCATAATTTTGACCTCTGGACTTATTATTTTCTACCATATCAATTGACTTTGGACGACTTCTTCGCCTTCTTCTAAGTAAGCTAATATTCAAAAATAAAATTATGAAATAGTTCTCTAACTCAACCAGTGTTAGAAATTGGATGAAAAACTTTTAGAGTGATCTGTGCCTCTAACTAGGAACAAATGCCTATTAGGAAGCATTGTTGGGAAAAATATTTATTGAAAAAATGCTGTTTTTATGTAAGTTAGACAAACTCTAACTCTGCATTGACACTGTATTATTTTAGGTACTGCTAGCGTATTCAGGCCGGTCTCGATTTGGCGGCTTAACTTTTGAAGCCAAGTAGCGAAAACGTACTTAATTTGGTAAACATTCCAGTTCAACTTTCAACTCAATGGATGTTTACATCAATCTTGTTACCAAATCTTGCAAACTAATTTACTTTTAAGTTGGTTTGGTTGAAAATACAGCGTACAAGAATTATGTAAACAATAGTAAAGCGTGAAATGGGTTTATTTTGAAATTTTCGGTTTTTGTGCAGGTGAGTATTTGTTCGAAAGGTGTGTAAGGTTTGGATTGGATTGTTTTATTATAATCGGCCTCAGGCCGATAATAATTTAACTTATTAACAACTTTTGATTAAATAAATTATAATCACAACGTAGTTTCACATGTCTAGTTGCCACAATCGACACCAGCGGTCTTTTGAAGGATATAAAGGCTCGAGTGGCCACAATCGACAGCCCGGAGGATTGCCGAGTAGCCACAATCGACGGCCCGGAGGGGGTACCAGCGTTTTTTTTAAAGGATATCACAGCTCTAGTGGCCACAATCGTTAATAATAATTTTTTAAAGTGAATTTACTGATGCTGTACCGGAATTAATATAAATATTTCGTAAAATATTACTAACTATAGCAACCCTGTGTTTACTTTTTCACGAACGCCAAAAGTTGCCAAATTGCATTCCGGCCTGAATACGCTAGGTGATCCTTATTTTAAAAGATAAACAGATAGAATCATTAGTAAATTCCATCAAAGTAGTTCCATCAAAGTAGTTGCCCACAGATAGAATCATTGGAGTCCCTCAATTTTTTGATAGTTTGGAGTTCTAAAAATTTAGAAAACTCCAAGAGCTTCTAAATTGTATGATCACCAGAGTACCGCAATTTTAAGATGATTATTAGTTTGGGCAAGATCTTTGGAATAATACTTTTAAATAAACTAGTCAGGATAGCTTGGACTAGATTTATTTTAAAATTGTAAGATTCAGTCGCATTTTGCTAGCCATCGTTAGTTTCGGACCATGAACTCAACAAGTATATCAATATCTTTTTTCAAAGTTGATAGGGGTTTAAACAAGCTTAATTTTGTATTTGTTACACAAACTTTTTATATTCACATGAAAAAATACTACTACTTACATTTTAACTACTAAGATATTTTACATAATACAGGCAATTTTAAAGGCGGAAATCAAACTTTAGAGATATGCATTGTTTTCACATACCGTGCAAAAAATCCTAATAAAGTAATCCCAACTGTCACAGAAATTATTGTAACTTTGGCTTGTTTGGATACTGGAATGGGCAACAGTTTGTCAGGGAATAATTTGTTCATTTTGATACGCCTGGAAAGAAATTATTTGCTATTAGAAACATTAAATGAACATAAAGTTTATAGGGAAAAATTTATGCTTTCAATAATTAACAGAGTGATTGTTTAGAAAAGTTGACAGAGCCGTCATACAGAAGCTTGTCAGCTCATTGGTGATCAGAAATAAATAGCGCAGAGTTGCTGCTTTATCTATCAAAGTATATAAAAGTTGAACAAAAATGTTACCAAACCAAGTTTGTAACAGTAACTGTTACTCAGATCCACTTCCACACAATTTAAAAATCTTAGAGAAAACGTCAAACACATCATTTAGTACACATTTAAACTGTTAGTCTCCAAATTTGCCCATTTAATTTAACTTTCTTTCATTAATTCAATTATATTTTAATTCTGAGAAATGAGGAAACCAACACATTCTTATTAACTGTTGCACAGTTAAAATAAAACATTTGACAGGTAATTAAAATTTATTTAAATATCGAAACCATAACTAAACTACTTGATTAAAACAAGTATTCTTACCTTAGTTCTACGAATTTTAATCAAAATATATTTTCTGCTATGAATTATTTCATAGCTGACTATCGTTTCAAATGGAGAATAATTAAAATTAAATAAATATAGCAACAACAGAGTCAGAGATTTGTCCTCTCATCCTAGAAAGACGGTCATTTAAAAATTTTCCTGTTTATTTTTTTGCCGCTGATTACGGTTATGATGAAATTCACTATTGTACAAATGTACATTTATTATTTTATTTTTGTGATTTTCTAAAATATTAAATTAAAAATTCAAACATCTTATTTAAAATAAGAATTTAAATAAAATGTTTGACTTTTGAATAATTATGTTAAAACATTTATCTATTTTCCAACTTGCTTTCCATCACAAACTTTTTTTTACTACCCTCTATGGAGAGTTTGTTAACCACTATTAAAAGATTCTATTCTCTGTTCGTTTTCGCTAGTGTAACTTCTACAAAAGTCTATATCGCATCTTCGAAAAGTTGTTGCAATACAACTTGTTTGGGATTGGAAATATTGGAAGCCGATTTTTATCGAAGGCGGTGTGAGTTACTGAGTTCATTCTGATGTGTTGACGTTTGTGTGTTGCTACACGACTATTTTAAAAAAATCATTTACACCCCCATTGGATATTTTAGATTTTTACAAATTTATAAAAAAAAATTATATGAACGATCTTCATTATGTGATCAGAAGAATCTTTTGTGATATTATTATGACTGCTACAAAGATGCTCATTTAAAATCAGTGGGATGGAAATCCGTAGGAATATTTTACAGGTATCCAGCTCAGGTAAGTTATACCTTTTTTGCATTTCCGTTGTATTCTTTTAAACTTTATTTTTATCTTTCACTGTTACATGTTAGTTAACTGTTTCGTCAATTAATGTCGAAACCTACATTTATTTACAGTTTTTATTTTATTGTCGGCAAAAATTCCAGGTAAATCCAGGTGTGCAGTTTTTTCTCTGGTGTGTTATTTTTTTTATATGGGCGTTTTTATTAGGGTGTATTTTTTTTTTAATTATTTACATTCTTAACTTTTTGTTATTTTATATACAAAATTTAAAACAAGTTGATTTTATTTTCTTCACCAATCGATCTATTGATAAAATTATTTTTTTCATTTTTAAAAAATACGTAATATTTTTTTAGATTATAATTATTAGATGGATTATTTTACCTATTGTACACAAAAAATTTAGATTTTTATTAAGTAAAGTATCATTTATTTTGCTGCTAAAGTTGACATTTTTATTGATAACTAAATTTACATTCTCAAAACTGAGTTAATTGAGCCAAATATAAATAACTGTTAAACACTTGGGTGCATTTTTTTTTCGATTGCAAAAACTGAAATATTAATTCTTGATTTGGGTAATAATGATCACAGGGGGATTTGTCCCCAAGCTATTTTTCTTTGGCAACTATTTAAAAGTTCCTGATGCAAAATACATACATAAAGCTTAATATAAAATAAATTGTCAAATTAGACTATATAAATTATATAATTTAAACATTTAACTTAATATAGGATAAATTCCCAAGTACGATCTATATAAATTATGTATTTTAAACATTACAAAATGATAAATTAAAGTACGGCTGCATACCGTAAACTGTTTGCCGCTGTGCGGAATTATGATTTGTTGCCAAACAGCCTAAAAAGTTTAGATATAGTAACCCTTCCCTTTGCAACTGTTTTATTTTCTTGGCTATTTCTTGTCAATCCTGGTGGGAAAAGTCGTCAATGAAATCTGTTTAAAAGCTATTGCCGCAAACGGAGTTACACTAAAGTAATTCAATACCCCTTGTACTAGCACCGCCTTAGGCTATTTGCATTTGGCGTCAATTTAGTGTCCTCTAAGCCAATATCTATCTGCTGTGAGTTCACAAAAATAATGGCCTTGGTGAAGAAGGTTTAATATATTTTCAAGATAAAAACAAATATTTAGTGATCCTAGAATTCCACTATAGGTAGAACTGTTCCTAAATCAAGAAAACATTCTGAACGAGCTTTTTTTTCTCCAAGCTTACCTTATTAGCTAATAAATAGAATAGAGTATTCTTCCACTTCTCATGTATGTGGATAATTCCATTTATAATGCCTACAAGTGAAGTCGTAACCCACCCCCCTCTTTTATGTTTAATTAGCTACCTTCAGTAATGAAAAATTTTAAACCCAATTATAATTTTCTAAATCTCTTCTCAGTTACTTCTACATTTTTTGTAACCTATTATTTTAATAATAGATCACCTGTCTTAATACCTACTATTTTAATTTTAAATTAAGTATATTATATTTTAATTTATTTTTATGTATCTCATTCATTCAAGTAAAGTCTAATAGACATATTAATAGACAGAAAGGCACTTGCAGCCAAACTATAGCCATCCCACCCCACTCCCACTCTTTTTTCATCCACTTTTACCACTGCACAACACTATGAGTAACTTTAAAGCTAATATTTGCTGTAACATAATAATTTAAAAAAAAAAAAACATTGTTTAAAAAGATGTAGATAAAATTCGTTTTTCAAAAATATTTTTTTAAAAATATTTTTGTCTGTAAGGAAAGGTCTTAAAAATTAGTATTCATGATACAACTCTGATTCATACCATATAACCGAAATTATTATAATTTTTAAACCTCTAAATTTAAAAGTTTATTGTCAATTAAAATCGGTCCTGCGCCTTGTTTTGTTAAAGTAACATTAACTCATCCTCATTTTTTGTAGAAGCAGAGATTTAAACAAGGAAAAAAAAACTTATTTAAATACTATGCTGAACAGGGCAATCAATATAGGATGTTACCAATAAATGAAAAAAAAAAAACTAGATTTACAGTTATCATTATTTTATTAGAGATAGGATATCTTTAAAAGTTTAATATAATTCAGATTGCAAAAAGAATCCAGAATATCAAGACCAGAAAAAGATTTTTTTTTTATCTTGATACTTTAAATTGCACTTTTTCAGTACAATCGAGACAATAGATGCGATTAACCCATTTAGGTATTTTCTTCAAAAGCCTGAAAGTGCTCTTTACTTAAACGAAAACAAATAGATACTAAGTTTGCTTGGTCAAAGTTGGAATAATGTATTTTTAGTGTCCTACATTCCTACAGTTAGATATATTCTTAAAACGCCCAATCGGTAAATAACGGTTCGGTTTCTCCCTTTCAAAGTTTTTAAACCTTTTAGCCCATCTTCGAAACGCGATCATGCTTAAAATGAGCTCAAGTTCTAATAACTGAATGGTTTATTTTAGAATCTTAGTCCTCATGAGCGAACAATGTTTGGTTAGTTGAAGAACAAAGTTTCCTTGAGATCAAAAGTTATTCTTAATTTATTCTTTTCAAATCCTAGGTGACCTAAATTGTATTCTTCGGAGGGTCTTATAGATCTCGTCTGAAGCCTTTGACGAACATTAAAAAAATACACTAAAATTGTGTATATCGATATACATTCAAAATTAACTGGTATGGTTGCTTAAATTATTTAGATTTTAATAGTGCATTTTGTAAAATCTTACTATTATTTAAAATGCCGGATTACTTTAAAGACATAGTTAGGTACCTTAAATTCAAAAAATCTGTTCAATCTTAGGAGTTTTTAGTGTTTATTTCGGGTCGAAAACAAATCGACCAAATATTTTCGTAAAATTTTATTTATTTAAAACTTGTTCTAAGTTTCAGTTGAATTACGCAATAACTTGAATCATGAAAGAGTCATTTCTATTTAAACATTTCAATCAGCGGGGTTCGAAAATTAATTCACCGCATATTTCCTCACGCACTTTCAAGCAACTACCATGTTAATTATTATTTTTTTTAACCTTTCGCCGGCATACATTACTAATTTGCATTCCTTACTTGATTCCCAGAACATACTCGTATTTGGATTTTTTTTAAAAACTGAATTAAAACATTCCATCTTTATCTTGCGATTGTGGAGTTCTCGTTGACTTTATACCTGTGTTGTATTTTATCGTTTTTTCGAAAGAAATGCCATCATATCTTCTATGAGGTGTCTGCTGGATAAACATTGACGCATCGTCGTATAGGTTTCTTCCGGGGTATTGTGTTATCGGACATCTATGGCTATTTTACAAACTCTATGCTCTATCATACTGGCGGTTTTCAGTAACCAATTGTTTCCAGTGAACCATTGATTGTATTCGAACTCGTGCCAATGCATTTTTGTTATGCTTGATCATTAAAATAGAATGACAAGTTCTTATTGATCGCTCAGTTTTAAATATAATTAACCCTTTCAGTCCCAATGACAAATTGGCATCATCATTTTAGAAAAAAAATTATGATCGTCTATAGCCATTTATGATATCAAAAAGCACATCATTCGATTCTTCAAGCTTTTTTCTATTAGAAAATATTTTTTATTAATCCCAATAGATGTCAGCCCTATTATTTTTTTTCAGTTATGATCAGAAATATGACGATGCCAAATGGCATCACTGGGACTGAAAGGGTTAAATATGAAATTAAAATATTTGTTTTGAGTTTTGTCCCCAATATAAATCGTACAAAGGGGGTGAATATTTTAATCCATAATGTATCTAATTTTTCTTTCGACCTTTAAAAACAGGTATTTTTTTTTTTACTTTATTCGTATTCTCATCAACTGATGGTAACTGGTAACACATAGTATAAAGTTTTTATTAATTATTTTCGGGTATTGACTTCAAAGTCAAGCATAAAATAATAATTTTTTTGTAACTATTTCCAATGAAACTATTTTTTTAAATAGTAATATTTATAAGACTAAGAATTTAGAATATTTTAAAACTCAAGGTAGCAGACGATTGAGACTGATAGCAAACACGACTTGCAACCATTAACCTTGAATAACAACGGTCCATAAATATTCAAAAATTAATTACGTTCAGTGACAAACCTCTCCGCACGTGTTCTCATTATAATGTTTTGACTTACTGACGTTCTTCTCTTCCAAATGTTGTCCAGTCAACGGTTCTTTGAACTTTGCAGAATTGCTTATTCGGACGAATTCTAAAAACATTTTTATGCTATGACATTTTTATGCTGAGTAGAATAACTAAGTGGCAATAAGGTGTCTCAATCCGATCATAATTTTACAAAGTTGTTCTGCAATGAAATATGTAACGATCTATTGTAGATGACAATTTTAACAAAATAATTTCGCCGTCATTATTTAGTTAACTTTTTGACTTCAAAAATATTTATATATTTACTGACCAATTAGCTGTCAATTTGGTTTAGCGTCTTTATAACGTTTTTCAATGTTATGCATGCGGTCTAAAAAAGACGTATTTTGCGCTGGTTTACAGTGCTACCGTACTCAGAAGATAAATTCATTTTGAAGAAAAGTACTAAAACCAGTTATGTAATAGATATGGTGCGGAATGCCTTTAAAAATACGTAAATGTTTTCCTCTGTCGTAAAAGTATCTTAATTACGTTACCCAACATTAAAGGTCGAGGTAATTGAGTTCAATTTCTTTTCCTTAAAATTTTTATGCCATTTCTTTTTTGTTTGTTGAAATGATATTTTATACTGTAAAGTTATATACTTTTAGTTGTTTGACTGTTTAGAAATGTCTGTTTTCTTTATTTTTGAAATATATTTTGTTTTGCACCTACTTGCACAAATTCAAATATATTCATGCAAAATAATTAAAATATTAGCTGTAGCTTTTATTAGATCTTTTTTTATTAAAATAAGCAATAGTATTTAATCCACGTTTTACTTTTGTCTGTTAAAAGACTTATATAAAGTTACTTTTATTTAAGTGACATATGTTTTCCGCCTTTATTGCTGACTTCTTTTAAATACAGTCGTTTGACATAAATTACATTGAAATTCTCTACTTTAAAAAAAAACCCGCAGAAGTATAATTCTAAATACTTTTCGCCTATTGTCTTTCTTTCAACTGGTCGAATCGAGTGTAAAATCCTCCTAGGGACTGCATTGTATATCGACCCTTTTATATCAAGATATACACAGAATTACATTGTATTTATATATTTTTTTAAAACACAAGTTCTTTTATTAATGTTCACAGCCAGGTCTGTCATGGCATTCAATGAACTGTTGGTTTTAACGCAAACCACCTGCTTTTCAATCAAATGTGATATTATGACTCAGTGTTTAAGCATTGACGCTCTTTACGAGATATTTCTTCATTAATCAAACATTACCCCATATCGTCAAATACTCCGCCTACCCACAGTCTGGTTATCTTCAATCCGTGTAATAAAGCAATAAATTAAAGTCAGGCTTGCATTTACCATGTGTTTATTTCCACCGATGGTAACAAGATTTGGAGTTTGATCTCTGAAGTTGTACCGATGTTTGTATTTGCGACAAACTTAATAGCGAATATATGTTATGTATCTAGCCTGTTCATTCTAGAGAACATACGTGGACCTTTGTAGAATTCATTTCACAACTTTATTTTAAAATTTTCTTTGCTACCAACTTTTCGATTACAAACGATACTAGAATATTGAAGCTTTCCACAAAAGTGCTGATACCGAAGCATCTGATTTTTTAATTGTATTACATAAAGAATATATGTGTTGGATTTTTTCTGGAGTGATGAGATTAAAGACATAACATTTCTTCAAACGGAAGGTTATTAGAATATAGTCCGGCACTTGCTTGATTTTGCGAAGTCCGAGGAGAGTTAATATAATAAGAAGGTGATTTAGCATTACTAACTATCAGTGGCGAAGCTAACCTTTGTGATGGTCTTCACTACTCATTTCAGCATGCCCCCTTTTATTCTTAAATCTTAAACACTTAAATTTCAATTTAAAAAGAGTTGTCCCTATTTTTAATACCAATACTCCAAATCCCCCCCCCCCCCCCCGATTTTCCCTGCAAGAAATCAAGTCACAGTATAAGTATACTAAATCCCATATAATCTTATCTATGCCAGTTTAGTGGCTTCTACGTATACTCCTGTCTCGCTGCAGTCTCATTCATAAGTAGATACCTGACACCCCAGCAAAAAATCCCTGAAGAAAAAATAGGACAACTTCTAGGAAAAAGTATTATTTTCGTGGGGGAGGTTTTCCGTCGCGGTCGCTTTGGTACTTAATAACCGTTTCAGACTTTGGGGTCAAGAGGTCGAAATCGGGGTGATTAGGACCATGGAAAGAGGGACTTGAGACGCCTACGCTCGGATTGGGGATCTTTATTAGAGAGTCTAGGGATCCTCATCCTCAAGTTATCTTATACCCGAAGCTATGTATCAGTGCTGGATATATGTTCGTTACTTTTTTTTTTTAGATCTACGGTGTTTTTTTTTTTTTTTGAGGACCTGTGGTAAAAGTGGGGTTAGGTCATAATTGTGATCCAATTGTCTTCCTCACATCTCTGAATGATAGATTTTATATTTATCCTCCTATTTTGCTATTATCTAAAATAAGTTTATAAATATAAGGATTTATCATGAATAATAATTTATCTAAAGAGAAGTTTGAATGGTTAAGTTGCATTAGAGCTGTTGCACAATGAGATACAATTGAGATATTGGCTAAATGAAAACCCGCTGATTATAAAATTATAAGAGCCGTAGAATTATTATTATTTATTAAAACTGGAAACAGATAAACAGAAAAATGGAGGGAAGGATTTTATTTTTAATTAAAAGGTGAGGGGACATATGACCATTTCTTGAAAAGTTATAGGAAGCGTCTACTCGCACTTCTGGCGCTGAGTCGAGTACTATTATTGAGATCTACTGCTTCTTAATCCAAAAGGCTTCAAAGCATCCATTCCAGAAGCTGGTTTTGAACTCATCGACTTTGATTGCGATAATAACTTGATGTTTTGCTTATGTGTGGTTTACGGAAAATGCCAATTTGCTTCAGTATTCATTTTGGCTATATGTATATTTCAAAAGTAGTATCCCAGTATGCATACACTTTTAAATATATATTTTGTTCAAAAATTAAAAATATTACATGATTTTTGAGCGGTGTGATTTGGAAAACATTGTATATTTAACTGTTATGCGAAACAAGCCCCCCAAGCCTACAACAACTAACCCAACCCTTGAACTTTAATGGAACAAATAAAGTCTAGTGTAAATTCGATTTTAATTTAAACAGCTGGCATGGAGACATCCAGAAATTAGTTCAAAACTGTCGAAACCTTTTGAAACTTAAATGTCCGGTCTTACATTGAAATTACGAAAATAATTAATTTGTTGTTATTTTAGTTTGCACATTATTCACATTTATTTTCCATTCTATCCATCATTTTCCCGCGTTTATTATTATGCGTTTCACTGCACTTTTTCTAAGATGCGTTCTATTTAATAACTTTTTTTATTCCCTAAGATCATTACATTTCCTCTCAACCTCAACGTATCCTTTTATGACTAAGATAAACAAAATCCTAAGAATTCCCACACTAAAGGTCTCTCTACCTTCTGACCTCACTTGAACCCGAGCTGAAACTGTAGCAGGATCTCCCATCCGAAAAGTAAAAAAAAAATCACCCAGATAAAGTCAAGGGGTCAAACCCCAACTGGATACTAATACCACTCGGCACCCCAGACAGTTTGAAGGGGAAAGTCCCCCAGGATAGGGTTTCAAAACACAAATAGAGAGGGAGATTGACTTGAAAAACTTCCCGCTCAATTTAATACTCGTATTTTCTTTACCAAAAATAGAGTTTGAGAATTCCCATGTGTACTATTTTTCGGAGTTTCTTTTATTTCAGGAATGGGGTTTAATTTTACTAGGTACTGTAAAATATTGCTCGAAATTAATTTGGTAATTTAAGCTATTTAACTCCTGGAATTTATGTATGCCTTGTTCAAAAATGACATAATTTAAATTAACTTTGCTATTTTTTTTATTGAACTTGCAACGCTTCCAAGAAGTTTTAAATCGACGTTTCTTGCAAAGTACTATACAATTTTGCAAAAGTAGGTTATTTCACCAATCAATGACTTTCGATAAACAAAATGTTTTCGTTTTTGAATTGTGAAATAGTTCGTCTTTAACCTCCAAATAAAATTTCCACTTCGAGACCTTTTAATAGTTCAATTTAATCCCAAGTTATCCTTTAGAATTAGAAACAGTTTCATATCCACGCATTTTTAATTTTTATTGCATATTTGAATAAACTGTTGACTTTAATTTTGAAGGAGGATTTCCCTCTTTGCGTCCTCAAATGGTAGCAAAATGTTGCCTAATTTGCGATTTCATTGCCGAAAACTTCGCTGGTAGGTTGTAGTATAATCTATAAAATGTGGGCGGAGTGCGTGGACATAAATATTTTATTAGTCTTCAACGGTAGGGTTCAAAAGGTTAATGTTTTTAAAAGGAGAGTAGGAAGGATTGCAAATTAAACCGCCTTCGAAAGGTACATAAAGAGTCAGTCAACGGATCTAAAATAATATTAAGACAATTACGTAGGATACATGTTAAAAAAAACTTTTCTTGTATTTAAACAAGACAAGAATGATCGACAAAGAAATGTAGTTAGATCCTTATTCAGTATTCTATAATGGGATCTTTTAAAATTAAACTCAACCGATGTATCACCACCTATTGTTTAAAAAAAGCAGCCATCGGTTTTGGCATCAGAGCCGATTTTCTTTTTACATAAACAAAAAGGCTCAAATCAGATGAGTGTGGTTTTGAAATGCTGTTAGTTAGTCCAATCTTTTTACTAACGGGACTTTCGAGAGGCACATCGTTAGTAAAAAGACAAATATTAATATTTATTCTGTCCGTATTTCTTGTTATCTGGAAAAGACAATAACTTTTTTACTTTGACTCTTTCCACTTAAGTATAATCATAATTATTTGTAAAACATTTCCTTATCGAAAATATTTTAATGAAGCCAACCTGAAAGTCAAGGGCAGAAATGATCACATAAACCTTGATTCTTTACTTAGAAAACCAGCCTAAAACACTGACATTCTAGTTTTTTTTTACCTTGTCCCACATGTGTATTTTTTGGAAGAACTTCCCAAAACGTGATCCTTTATCATTTGGGAGTGTCAGAGCAGAACGACACAAGTCCAATACGGACTTGGTCCGTTTTTGCTCCGAAACACTCAAATAAGAAAAGGATAAAAATATCTAATGAGGAGCATGCGAGAGTTCTTGAGTAAATATGGGAACGACTGTGATTTGGACTTGGGTCATTGGTGCTCTAACATATTGATTTGTGACACGAAGAGAAGACTAAATTACATCGTTAAAGATTTTCGAGCACATAAAGAAACAAAAGAATTACAGTAAATTTGACATTTTGTACATTGCAAGCAAGTTCTCATAATTGACCCCTATTGTAACTCCGTATTTTAAAAATGACTTCAGATGTAGTCTAGCATGGGAAGTCCAATTCAGAACTTGGGAGAGCATAAAAACTGTGAAATATCTCTAAAGTTGACATTGCTATCTCAGGTGTTCCCAAATTGTGCGCCAAATGGCACTAGGGAAATGTCCTTTCTTTGTTACATCGGATTGTGCACTTAGGAGATGCTCTTTCCTTATTACATCTACATCGAATGAAAAGTGATACTAGGATTGTATCACTGGGTATTGTTTGATGTAATGGGATTATGGGTATCAAGTTTTATCTTGGAATTTAATTTCTGGTCTGTGCTTTTCATTGTTAAGAATAGAAGAATATTCATAACTAATTTCTAAACTAATATCAAAGAGTTAAGTGTTGAAGTGTAAGGAAAAAAAATCCTCAACTCGTGTCTGAAAAAAATATTCAAACCTACTCATCAACACAATATTTTCAAGCCTGAAATTCAGGTTGCGCTGGGTGCCCGCTCAGGTGCCGATCTTTTAGTAGTTTCAGTTTGGCTGATTTGAAAATTTGAAATTGCGATGCTCGTCGCCTTTAGGCACGTGAAGCTCTATTGCGAGTTTGCGACGCTGAACAAATCAAAATTACCCTGCAAAAAAATTCAGCACCGATTCAAAACCTCCCATTTCCATAACCTAGCTAAGTTCAAAGCTAAAAACAAAAAATAATGTTCCATGCAACGGTTGGCTTCGCACCGTGCAATTAACTAACTCCGTTCTTGCATTGTCTTGGCAACGGTCGCATGTCTTCAGTAAGCCTATCTCGCCAAGAAATCGCCACCGAGTCCATTATCCTTTGGAGATAGTGATAAATTTCGGGTTCCTATCTCCATTATCCTACGCTTGACCTACGACTATGGATAGGGTTCAATGTGGTCAGGGCATCAGTGTAATTTTGATATGAACAAATAAGGTGCCAGTTATTTTATTAGCTGACCGATTGGGTATTCTTTGCGAGGTGTTCATTGAAAACTTCGCTGATGGCTTTTGCAGATTCCAGCAAGCACCTGCCAATTATTACGGTAGTGGTAAGGAGCCAAAGGAACATATTGGACAATTATGAATTTATGATAAGTCATCATTCAAATTTTCTCAAAATAATATTTATTTGACTTGTTTGCTTTAATTTGAGATTTTGTGTAGCCTCTATGAATTAATATGTACACTCATGTCCAAAATTATCTTTACATGATTTTTTTTTATTTATTGACATTTCTTAAAAACTACTTTGAAACATGTAATTTGCTTTCGCGACTTGTAGAACGCATTACAATACATATTTTCGTGCATAAATAACGTCTTCATTGTTTTTCCTATTTCAAAAGTACATAAATTAGCGTTAAAAAATAATAAAGGGGAACTCGCGAAACCTTATGTCACCGTCCCTTCTGGAATTTGTCCTCATCTTGACCCCGAGCGTCTGGCGCCGGGCGTCTGACAATTTTGATTGAAGGGCGTGTCTTCTACCCTTGGAGGAGAGAATAAAAAAGGACAGGTACGCGTGGCAAGAAGGACTTTGATTCTGGACTTGAAGGAGAACGGTCGGTTACTCAAATGGAGATTTTGTAAAACACCCAAGTCATGTATAATTTTTAATTTAGTCATCATTAAACTGAATTTTTCTTATAATGCTGAGTCAAACCTTTACTACGAAGAACCACCACTGAATCCCTAGCTCGCATATGGCAGGGATTCGTTACATTGGCGCAGTCGACAGGATTGACTCAGAGAAAGAAAAGCTGAAATTTGACCGAGAAGCGGAATCAGCGACGGAGGTGGAACCAGCGCCTTGGGAGACGGCTACATCGTTGCGGAGTCGGCGGGACCAGTGACGGAGGTTCGGATAGCCTCTCTGGACCGAGAAGTGGGACCAGCGACGGAGGTGGAACCAGCGCCTTGGGAGACGGCTACATCGTTGCGGAGTCGGCGGGACCAGTGACGGAGGTTCGGATAGCCTCTCTGGACCGAGAAGTGGGACCAGCGACGGAGGTGCGGATACCCTCCCTTGTCCGAGAGACAACAGCAGCGAAGGCGGACTTGATACTGCGGTGCGATAGCTTCCGTGGACAGTACCGAGATCCTGACCATCAACGGAGACCGATTTCCTTGGAAAGCCTCACCTACGGCGGTAAGTGGAATTTCTGTGCATTACGACTCATGCCAGTGGTTGATGTTAATGTTTATAAATATAATGCAAATTTAAATCTAAATAGAGTAGATTTAGGGTGTTTTTTTTGGAATTTAGTTAGAATTAGATTGATTTTTTTTTCTAAAGGAAAAGGGGAAAACACATGGCATAATTGGAATTAACTGATTTGATTTGGTTGCGGTAAATAAGCAACGGGTATTTTCAATCTCTTTCAGGTACTATAATGTTAAGTTGTTAATTATTTTTATTTTGTGTTGTGATAAATAACATAATGAGGGATTTATAATTTATGACAACTTGGTTAAAGCTGCAAACATTTTTGGTGGGTGTTTTAATGATAGTTTCATTAGTAAGGTTTCGTCCTTAGTTTTCTTTTAAAAGTCTTTTGGGGTTTTCAACATTGTCAAAATGTCAGTGTTGAAAGGGAGTTAAAAAGGCGGAGTTATGCGAAATAGCTAAAGAATTGGGAGAGGACGTACCAAGTACCGCCAAGTGGTTGAGTTAATTGCGTTAATTAAGGGAAGTTCAAATTATGACGAGGACTTAATTAGGGATATTATAGAGGGGATTGAACATAGTAAAATCAGGGAACAGGAAGAGAAGTTGAGGAAAGAGAAAAGGTTAGAAAGGGAACATGAAATTAGAATTCTGGAATTACAGAGTGTTCAAAGGACTCAGGTAGATAATGATAATAGGTCCTCCGATAGAGGGGTCGAAAATGAATTATTTAAATACTTGAGTTTGGTAAAGGACCAACTGCCTAAGGTGCCCTCAAATTCAGAAAACTGGGTTTTTTTTCTTCTTTCAGGTGGAAACCATTTTCGATATTTATTCGGTACCAGATGTGTATTGGGGAAAGATTGTTTTGCATCGATTGGCTAATTTTACTGGGAGTTTAACAAACAGTCTGGGATTGGATAAACTTAGCAATTATAAAGCAATTAAGGAATGTATTTTGGCTGAAAATCGTCTTACCCCAGTACAATACCGGAAGAATTTCGAGAATTGTTTGAAAGGAGAAAATGAATCATATGTACAATGGGCGTCCCGTATTAAAACTACCTTAGAATACTATTTAGAAAGTCGAAATATTGTCTCTATCCAAGATCTGAAGGACTTGGTAGTGGCAGATAAGATGAAAGATTTAGTAAATTGTAGGGTGAGGTCCCATATACTGATTAAGGAGGGAATAAAATGGTTGAGACCAACCGAACTTGCGTCAGAGATCGACATGTATTTAGAAGCAAATCCAAACAACGGTCAAAGGTCTGAGGGGTACATGGGAGATCGAAAGAAAAACTGGCGAGATGGCAATAATTATAGAGAGAGACCAGCCGTTGGCAATAGGCCAGCCGAAGGGGACTCCGGAAACAATGGCAAGGGGCAACAAAAAATGGAGGAAATGGTGATAAATTGGACCGAAATAAGTCAAAAATTATCTGTTACGGTTGCAAAGAGCCCGGTCATATAAAGAAGGACTGTAAAAACCGCAGAGAGAATGAGAGGTCAATTAATAGGGTTTGTATTAATGTAGGAATGAATGCAATTAAGAACAAACGGGATGTAATGGATGAAGGCCAACTTCCCATGGTAAGCATAAAAATTGAGGGAAATAAAATTGAGGCTATCAATGACTCTGGAGCCCAGATTTGTGTTTTCCGCAAAGACTTAATTCCGGACAAATATAAAACTGGGGTTGCATTTATTTAGTCCCTGCAATTGGACAGATGCATAAAGCGGAACTGGTAACAGTGCCCGTGTCTTTATGGGAGGAAGGACAGACTATCAATCCCGAAATTGAAATATTAGCAGCTATCACTGATAATTTAATTGTCCTGCACTGGTTACACCTGCAGTGTTGGAGGCTTTGAACAATCAATCCCAGTTGTATTCAGTAAATAGCATTGAAATGGGCGTGCCGCCTTCTCAGGGAGGAATTAGGTACGAAGAAGGGGAAGCAAAGGGGGGCGAAGATCCACTACCTTGGGCTCAACAATGGGCAGACGATTCTGTCACTGAAGAAGTGAAGCGGAACGGGAACCCGATAATTCTGGGGACAATGGCGCACAGCAAAAGGGCGAGCAGTCTAGGCTGTTTAGGCAGCAACAAAGGGATTGTCCGTCATTGTCAAGGTTCTGGGAAGAAGGTAGACAGGGAAAAAACTCCTATTTTGTTGAGGACGGTTTACTTTATCATAGAAATAAGTGGTACATGAAAGTTCAAAACAGCTGGTGGTACCCGAGTGTAGGAGAATGGAAATTTTAAGACTGGCTCATAACCAATCTACGGGTGGACATTTGGCGGCGGAGAAAACTCTAGAAAGGATAAAGTTGTCGTTTTTCTGGGAGGGCGTCAGAAAACAAGTTAAGCTTTATTGTAGTAGCTGTGAAGAGTGTCAGTTACGGCGTAGGGTCCGCACTAATGATAGATCACCTATTGAGCCGATTGCGAGGCCAGAACTTCCATTTCAGGCGGTGCACGCCGATATAATTGTCCTATTGACCCTGTTTCTTCTAGGGGCATAAATACGTCCTGTGCGTTGTAGATCAACATTCGAGGTGGCCTGAGGCAGTACCTCTTCGTACATTAACCGCCAAGGCGACATGCGAAGCCCTCTTGCAGATTTTTATGAGAACGGGAGTTCCACAAGTCATAGCTATGGATAATGGGACAAATTTCGCGGCGAAATTGACGGAGGAGTTTTTTAAACACTTAGGGGTTGTCCCAAGGTTTTGTACTCCTGGATATGCTTTGAGCAATGGCCTAGTGGAGCGATATAATGGCTCATTAAAAAATATGTTACATCACGCTATTAGGAAGCATGACAGGAATTGGGATAAGGTTTTGCCGTTTCTATTGTGGGCCACACGGGAAGTAGCTAATGAAACTACTGGGAATTTCCCCATTCCAGTTAATGTATGGAAGAGTTCCAAACGGTCCTTTGGCATTGCTTAAGGACGTGTTTAGAGGGGCAAACTATTATACCAGAGGGTATTAGCTTAAGTCCCGAAAGTTATCTGGAAGAATTAAGAAATAACTTAGAGTCAGCATCTGAATTTGCAGCTAATGTTGCGAATAAAAAACAAACAGATTACGCTCGCAGATACAACTTAAGGTCTTCTAATAAGAAATATAACGTGGGAGATAAGGTTATTGTTTTGGAGCCAGATTCGACAAATAAGATTTACGCTAGATGGTCAGGACCAGGGGAAATAGTAGAAAAAAATCTGACCACTCTTTTCTGGTAGAATTGCAAAATGGTGCAAAAAGACATTTGCACCAAAACAAATTAAGGCAGTATATTTCAGCCCGTGGCTGCTATGGGGTTAGTTTACGAAGAAGATGAGGATTTTGGAGATGTGCAACACGCACCCGGTAAAGGGGATTTAACTACTCAGGAATTCTTTGAGTCTCAAATTCGGTTAAAACAGAACATTTAATGGTAGAGAGGGCAGGGAATTAAAAAGGGTGTTAATGCAGTTTAAAGATGTGTTTTCGGGAGAGTTAAAAAGGGCAAAGGTGGGAAGTCATTCCATTCAATTAAAACCAGAGTATGAGCGGAAACAGCCCCACATTTATAGGGTCCCTGAAAGTTTAAAACCGGCGGTGGAGGATCAAATTTCGGATTTAATGGAGAAGGGATTAATAGAGCATTCGCAGGCAGAGATAGCTTATCCATTAGTCTGTGTGGCTAGAAGGATTCCAGCATAAGATTGTGCGTGGATTACAGGTTTTTGAACTTGGCGTGCAAAATAAACCCATTCCCCATGCAAAATGCTACTGAATTGAGATACAAAGCAGGGGCATCAAAATATCTGACCACTTTGGATATTTTAAAAGGCTATTGGACTATTTCGATGGATGAGGCAAGTAAAGAACTAACCTCGTTCATGGACCAAAAGGGCAATATCAGTGGACAGTTATGCCGTATGGATTAAATGGGAGTGCCAATACGTTTCAAAAACGATGATTTAGTATTAAGTGAACATCGAGAATACGCTGATAGTTACATAGATGATATTGTCATATACTCCCAATCTTGGTCGGGACCATATGATCCATTTAAGAGCTGTTTTAAAAACTTTGAATGACCTTAACTTCTCGGCAAATATCCAGAAATGTCACTTTGTCAGGGGGCAGGTTAAATACTTAGGTCATGTTGTAGGATCTGGAAAACATGGACCGGATCCTGAAAAACTAAAAGTTATTGAGGGATTGCTATTGCCAGTAACGAAAAAGGACCTGCGTTCAGCCCTTGGGATTATTTTCATACTACAGGGAATATATACCCCGTTTTGCAGAAATTGCTCTGCCACTGACCCGAACTAACCCGCAAAAACGTATCCAACGAGATACCGTGGTCTAATGAGGCAAAACAAGCCTTTGGTGAGTTGAAAAAAATGTTTAGTAAAGGCGGTATCACTCCACACACCTGATTAAGAAACCATTTGCCATTTCTTGTGACGCTTCGGAGATTGGGGTGGGCGCGACCTTAGGCCAATTTAACGAGCAAGGAACGATTGTTCCGATAAGTTTTGCTAGCAAGAAACTGGACGACACACAAAAGAAATGGGCTGCAATTGAGAGGGAAGCTTACGCGTTGATTTGGGCTCTAAAAAATTTGAGACCTGGGTTTTTGGAACCACAATTAAAATTTTCTCGGACCACAATCCACTCAGGTATTTGACAGAGGGAGCACCCAGAAATGCTAAACTTCAAAGATGGCTTTTGGCGCTGCAGCGTTATAACATCTCTATTCAGTACAAACCGGGAGCTGAAAACAAGGACGCTGATGCCTTATCTCGGTTAGAAACAGCAGCGTGGTAATGAGTAATTTTTTTTCTCAGTTCTGTTATTTCAATTATGCTATTGTGACGTCTAGGTTTTTTTTAAAGTGTATTTTGGGTGTTTTTTTATAATTTAATTTGAGTTTCATAGTGTTTAAAAGTCTTAGTTTACTGTTTTTATGTCACGCTGGCATGAGTGCGGAATGTGGGAGATTCCACATTGTCGCCAAATGGTATGGTCTTATCTGTGCCACCTTTCTTTTGTTATGTAGTTGGAAGATTGTTTTCTTCTGAAAGAAAATCTTCAAACTAGGGAGGGCGTGTCACCGTCCCTTCTGGAATTTGTCCTCATCTTGACCCCGAGCGTCTGGCGCCGGGCGTCTGACAATTTTGATTGAAGGGCGTGTCTTCTACCCTTGGAGGAGAGAATAAAAAAGGACAGGTACGCGTGGCAAGAAGGACTTTGATTCTGGACTTGAAGGAGAACGGTCGGTTACTCAAATGGAGATTTTGTAAAACACCCAAGTCATGTATAATTTTTAATTTAGTCATCATTAAACTGAATTTTTCTTATAATGCTGAGTCAAACCTTTACTACGAAGAACCACCACTGAATCCCTAGCTCGCATATGGCAGGGATTCGTTACACCTTATTCGCAGAAAATTTAATGGTTATATTATTTAAGTAAAAAATTAAAATACAAAATGCTGTACATGACCTTTTAGCCTTTTACTTTTTATTTTTATTCAAATTGTTAATTTACAGGCTCTTATATTTGAACTTGTTCGCATTATGCATCTTCATTACGCATGGAAATGACCTATAACTTCCTTTTTCCAGGTAAACACGCCGTCGTCGAATTTGTTTTTAAAAAAGTTTACTATTCTGCTAGTAAAGTTCTTTTTATGTAATTATTTATCTTTCATTTCCGTACGTTCCACTCACTACAGAGTACGATTCTAACAATCAGTTAAAAAACCTGTAGAACTAGTAGTTTTATTTTCTCTCTCTTTTTAATGGCGGCTTTTTGCTGGGTTGACGCATCACGGTTTTCCATTTTATTTTTACCATCATTTTTTATTTCGGTAAAACTCACAAAGCCGTGGCAACGATTCCCGCCGGAAATTCTACTGTTGGGAACTTGATGAATGAGATGATCCATTCGGATTTCGGAATATCGTAAACGTGTGGTTCGTAATTCCAGCGTTGTGTCGAATTCTTTTGCGGGGGCGGTGTGTGGATAGCCATTCTTTTTCCTTGATGAAGTATTCGTGACCATTTTTTTGTTACCTGCAGTCAGCAACTGTGCTGGGAATTGGATGAAAACACATTTTGGCATTTCAGTTATGTGCTAAGTGTTTTATTTCTCAGGGCTTCCTCCCTTAGGGGTGTCAGGGTGTGCAAAATGTGTCTTCGCACAAGGTTGCGCTTACTCTATAAATTTAAAATTATGATTAGTACCGTCAGTGCGGGTAACTTTGGTCCAAATCATAATTTTTTTTTTTACAAAAGAAGAAAAATTAAGCTACAAAAACGATTTAAATACTTAAAAATCATTATGCATTCTAAGTATTGTGCTTTTAGGAATAATTTCCAAGCATTTTTGTTAAATTTAATAAATTAAAAAAAATTGGCGTTAGTTTAAAAAATAAGGACAAAGTTAGGATCCGGGCGGGTAACTTTGGTCCAAGCATGAAATACATAAGAAGCAGACTTTTAAACATCCTTAAAGGCTGTGTTACCGAATTAAATAGTAATATTAAAATGTTTAAACATAAAAATAACAGTTATAAGATACATAGTTATTAAAAAAAATGGTATATAATTTACCATTTACATTGCAGTGCATCGTAGAATGACATTATACTATGAATACCAATATTGATTGTCGCTTAAAAGAAAAATGAACTTCAATTTTAATAAGGGAAAATAACTTATTTTTTGAAGCAATATTTAATAACAAATATCTTTATAAAAAGCAAACGATTTTGATTTTATTATAAAAGGGAAAACATAATATGTTCGTAATTACGAATTTGAAAATGTTTACATTTCGACAAGCGATTTTGAATGTTGTACGTTTCTTGCATTTTATCTTTATCTTTTTAATGTTTAAAATCGTTTAATTTTTTTTCCAAAATCATCTCAAAAATGGGTAATCATAAAAGTAAGACTTCTTTTAAAAATAGTTGTTAAACAGAATACACTTTTACATACATTTTTGAAAGTGTAAAGTTCCATAAAAAAATCCTTACACCTTGGACCTAAGTTACCCGCATTCATCGGCAAAAGTTTCCCAGTGACCACTAAATAAATATAGCAAAAAAAGTATTCAACTTAGATAAAAAAAATAAATGGTGTAATATTCATCCCCATAAATAAAAGAATAGTATAGAGTGTTTTATTTAGCTATTTTCAATATTTTTTTAGATGTTCCCAGACAATAGTTGGAAGAATTAATAGATTTTTGTCATTAAATGCTCATAAGAATACAAACGTCATGTGTAGTATTGCCAAAATTCGAATGTTATTTTTTTTCATGAAATGAAAGGCAATGTTTCCTTCCACCTTTCCAAAAATGTAAAATAATTTAAGATGGGACCATTTTATGAAGAGGAATTAAGAAATCTTTTACCGACGCGTGGACCAAAGTTACCCTCCATGGCCAAAGATACCCGCTTACTCTCTTGCAATCGGTAACAAAGACTGTTGAATCTGGTCGGAATGTAAATAAACCTTCGGGATTGCCTTTAGTCATGCAGGTACCGGTGTAATATTCGCCACTATAAAGTAAAATAAATGGCAGCAGCTCTTCCAAGCCAAACCTACTGTGCTCAAATGGCAATGTGTTTAACCGACCTGAGCTATACAACGCTTTCCCCTACTCTTGCAAATATATACTAAATCGACCCATAACATAATACACGACATAATATACGGCTTCTGATCAATTTGTGAAAAATGACCATTTAAATAACTATAACAGCAAGTATCCCCATCTTCAAATCAGCCTTTGTTTCGCACCGAGGTCTTAGGGAAATGTTTTGTAAAGAGAAAAAGCGGCATGGTTACTGTCGCCTAGCGGCCTAGAGGGGACACCAGGTCACAAGAGGTTAAATAAGCTACGGGAAATCCCAAGTGCTACATAACATGTTTACTAATTTCAAATTCGAAATAAAAATTCTTTGAAAATTATTTTACTCTCTGGAAGTGCACACGTCTGTGCAAATTCTTAGCTTGCCACACTATTATACGGAATTGGCATGGCAATGTGCCTCGCCTTTTGTTAGGGGTAATGGCTCACAGTGTAATTTAAGTGCTATGTTTATTCAACCAGACATTACGGTTTCCATATCCGTAGAATAAGTGGGACACTTCCATCATCAAAAACCATTTGTCGGTTACCTAACAAGATGGCCCAATCCCCATTTGTGGTGGTACGGAAAGGCCTTTAAACCAAACAATGCGTAAGCATTGCATTATTGTTTCTGCATGTAAGCTCGTGAGCATAGGATATTGAAAAATCCTGCCCGTATAAACTGTTTTTAAAACCCTGCTCTGATTACCGAGAATAATGACATACGAGATGAGAATGCTTTCAGTTATTAAAGGAGAAAGTGGTTATGCATCGAGTTAGTTTGACGAAGTGGGTTTTGACTATCGCCCTTCTGATTTTGCCTTAACTATTTTTTGTGGCCAGAACTAGGTATTTGTTAATGTCTACAGCTACCAGATTTGTTAAGTTCTTCAACACATAATTTTTTTTCTCTTCTAGAATTTCAATTAGTTGTGATATCAGTATACAAAGTACTTAGATAAATTAGAATACGATGCATGCGAATTTCTCGTCCATCTTTCGCTGGGTGGGTTGAATTTAATTCGAATTTATCCCTTGACTTCAAATAATAAGGGACCTTTTAAAGTCTCGTTTACACAGTTAAACCTTACCTATACGTCGTTTTCATCCAGCAGCGGGAATAACAGTCTAATTATAGGGACTACTGGAAACCGTAGAACGTAGTCTCGGTAAACTTTCTACTAGTAGTTACTGTCCTTATATCAAGTTAGAATATTTAGAACTGAAAGTGGGAAAAGCTTCCGTACATAGTTAGACTTAGACTTGTCTATGGCATTGATCTAAAAAGGTTCATGATTTGTTTTCTTAGAAACAGTGATCACTCTTCATCGACAAATTAAGCTATGGCGTTCATTAGTTGCTGTAAATAAGTTTTACTCTATGTTTTCACTGCATTGAAATAGTTGGTCTTAAGTTCCACGATTATTTTTTAAATTTGGGTAGGAAATGTTATAATTTTGTCAAACTTACCAACTTCTTTAACTTGGCAGAAAATTTCGCTTAACTGACTTTTGTGTGCACATACAAAGGAAAGGAAAATCTCGCTTTCGTTTCCCAAAATGCGTGAACTGGCCACAAAAAGAATATTGTGAAGATGCAATTTAGATGTCACCTGGTTGCGTAGGTGTGATGGAGTCGCATCCAGCGTGTAAAATACTTTTTTTTGTGTGTATAGCAGTTCTGCTACACCAAAGCATTTGTATGTAGCAATTTTTGATTAATGCATAGCACTTTTGAATATTGCCCATCTTTATCGACGCACCGCTAATTCCGTTAATTAGCGATGCATTGAATTTTTTTTTTACATTTTAAGTTATCTATGTGCTTTGCACATAAAGCGCACGTTATTTTAGTAGCAAAGTTACCGTTAGATTGGTACTTCAGCCACACTCATTATTCGGATCCAACGACGTGATCCAGTTTTTAACAGGGGTGCAGAAAATGTTTTTACTCCCAACATTTCCCCCAATCCGTTTGAAAATTCCCCCCAAAATTTTACTATATGTTATAGACGTAACATAAATTCAGTATTACCTTAGGTATAAAAAAATTTACGATATACAGGGATGTTAGTGCTTGTTGAACAAAAAAGCTGAAATCCAAAATAAATGCTTGGTTTGAAATACTAAAAAAGCTGAACTAAGCGTGCCGATAAAATTTAAATTTTAACCATTATCACGACATGATAAATTTTAAATAATTATATAATACTATACTACTAAATGTACTTTTAATATAATTTTAAATACTTTAAAATAAGTACATTTTCTTTTATTTAAGGTGTTTAGGGAGGGGGTCATATTTATCAGATTTATCTATGAACATGTTTTGCTGTTCATACATTTGGTATATTACTTTCAAGTTTTGGCCGTTTGGCAGTTTCATAAGGCTGGAAATTTAGGCACCAGGTTTTGCAAAAAAAATAATCTTGACTGCCTTTTTGGGATTGAAATCCACAACTTTTGGTCTTATTTGTTAAGAAAAAAATATTCAAACACTTTTCCAGAAAAATTCAAGGACTAGAAATTTACTAGTAACATAAAACCTAAATATATAAAGCGTGTATACACCGACACTCCATTTAAAAAAGAAAAAAAACTAAAAATTATCTAAAATCAGAAACCCCAGTATATGCCGAAGTAGAAAAAAAAGGTTCAAATATAAAACAAAAAGTATTTTAACATTCATGCTGTTCTTGTGATCACTACTCAAGGACGCCGCGAGTAGGACACTTGATCAGAAAAAATATCCTGGTCGTCCGACTTGGCCTGAACCGGAGCTACAAAAGTAACGAGACACTCTTCCGATCACTCAGAGCCAGAGAACTGTCAATCATTCTGATGCAATGTGACGCCATCGGTAGATTTTGAGAAAATTACTAGGCAGGAAAATAAGCAAATCAGGAAAGCATTATTGGATTCCTCTTCTAATGGGAGATTGCACTGGCTGGCCGAGATTTGAAGACATCTTTAGTGTAACCTAATCTTAATTCAACTTCCCATTTTGATTGAAATTTTTATCTTCATAATTAAAATCTGTTAGTTTAACCTGTAGTTTATTGAAATTTAACTCTAGTTTCACCTAATTACGGTCACCGTAAAAATGGTACGGTGCGAAGAAAAAGTAAAAATCGTTAAAAAAGAAAAGTGCATTGCAGTTGTAGCGAATGGGTTGATTATTTTTATCGCTGTTTCGGTGCATCGCAAACGGATGCGTACGGATGCGATCAACGCCCGATGACATGCTGAATTTAGGAGGCAAAAGCGGTAAAAAGTAAATTAACGGTAGGTTTTAAAACAGAAAACGAACGGCTGGTCAGGGAATTTTGTAATACATTGTTAAAATCGAAAACAATTGAATATTTTCCACGAAATTTCCCCAGATGGCTAAAATTTCCCCCGATCTAGGATCGCCGGATCGGACATATTCTGCATCCCTGGTTTTTAACAGTTCGTAACTGAACCGCCATATTTTATTTTCGTTGCTTTTCGCAACACTAATAACGAATTGGAAATCTTGCTAAATCTTTCTGTTCTGGCGCGATTATCTGCGGTTTGTTTACACTTTTCGCTAAACACTTCCAGTCTGGTATGGAGTTGAGATGTTTCCCTGCCCGAACGAAAAGCGGCCAACGGAACTGAAACTATCCGACTTTGAATCGTTTGCAAAAACTCCATGGTTATGATAAACGGAGATGCTTTGTGAGTATCGCAACTAAATGCGATACAAAGCTAAATCGCTATCGCAAGTTTTCATTTTGGTGTCGCGTTTCGCGATGCGATACCGCTTATTTTACACGCTGGTCGCATCCTGCCGTGCAGAAATAAAAGCGACTGCTTTTTATTCACTTCCACGCTTAGGTTTAAATCGTAAAAGTTTATCTTAGTTCTATTAGTTCGTGGTAAATGTTCTGGAAATGTTGGAGGTGTAGGTGGAATTGGTTTTGGAATGACATCCGCTTTTCGGAAGAAAAAAACTAATTGCTTACGGGGGCCAATGAGGTATTGTAATTGGTGAGTTCGGAAAGCCTTTCTGACGCTATAGCAAAGTCTTGAACTTTTCAAGCTACCTTAAAAATGATTTATGGTGCCTTTACTGGGACCGCATTTCATGTTTTACCTAATTCATTCGATCCTAAAAATAATAAAAATAACAATTAATTAAATTTTATAGGTTCTAATTATTTTTAAAGAAATCTTATTTTTAGAAAAATTATGCTGTATAATTATGTTTAAACATTTTTGAACTCAATTTATTTTTTAATAATAGAACGCTGATCTCGAAAATTGAATTGCCCCGTAGAGATTGCCCTACATCATTTTTTTCAACATGTGTCTGTCTGCAGCAAACAAGCCTTCCGCTATACACCATACAAGAATCCAAATACGCTACACACAATGTTGAAATCCTTGTAACCTATTCCACATCCAGACACAAATAATAGAACGAGAACCATTCAATTCACAACACTACCTTCTGCAAACATGATTCCATCTGCGGTGCTGTGTTAAAACCGGTGAAACAAATCGGCAACTACATACTATACTAGTAATGGATCGTGTTAGAACGAAACGAACCAAGCACCAAAGCCTTATTTAACACAATTATGTGGGTGTTCACAGGGGATCGTTTCACAGCATGCTATAAAATTAGAATATATAATTAAAATAATAACATTAGAAAAAGCTTTTAAAAGGAACCTCAAATTATTAGATTGTTTAAGAGAGCCTTCGTGAGATCTTCCATGATTTTACTCCTGATACTATTTTCTTCATATAAATTAAAAAAAATTTGAATGTATTTCGTTATCGTATACCTAAGTCGTAAAGAATCAATAAGAAATTGTAAAGTATGAATTGAAAAATTAAAATTAATATAACTACACAAGAGAGTAGTCTGGGGCCTTACTTAGATATTGACCATGCAACCATGAAGCACGGATAAAATTAAGGGAGATGAAGATGACTAATCACTTATTTTCAGGAACATTAATTTCACATACCTTATTATTCGAAAACCACGATTTGTCAGAAGATGC
The DNA here is from genome assembly GCA_019343175.1 of Oedothorax gibbosus. Taxonomy (NCBI): domain Eukaryota; kingdom Metazoa; phylum Arthropoda; class Arachnida; order Araneae; family Linyphiidae; genus Oedothorax; species Oedothorax gibbosus. Next base: position 11,220,774 of record CM033273.1, read on the forward strand.
ATTCTAAGCTTTAATATTATTGCATTGATTTTGCGGAGAATATCTAAGTCCAGAAATGCCCCGTTTGAAAATAACAAAGTTTATTATACTTATACCTCAAATGTGTTGTTATCAACCCTACCAATTTTCGAGTCGGCAAATCAGTCCTCTGGCTCGTTTCTGGTAAACCCACCCATTGGATTGTTCAGCAGTGTTGGCCCCAATACCAGAGCAAAGAGAGAGAGAGAGAGTTGCCCTTGGAATAGGTGTTGTAGTAGAGGTGAGGGCCTCGGGGCACCTGCATTCCTTTCCCTCTTACCTGTCAAAGGGCACAGAGGGTGTTTCCCTTTGCTCAATCTCACCTGCTGCTGCCGCGGATGCACTGGGGAAATTCCAATCAAATGAGTCGTTGTGTGGGCTATTATATGCTTCAGTTGTAATTGGCGCGTTGGTGATTTGCATTGCTAACGGTTTCGGATGTGGAAATAAACTATAAAAAAGGCAATTTAACTAAAAGAAGACGTTAGTTTATTGGTAATTGATTGTAAAACACTCCATTTTGAAATATAGAAACCCTAACCGAAATGGCAATCAAATGAGTCTGTGTGATGGATGAGCTATAGATAGGTGTTTGAGGTTTTAGTGACTATTACATGCTTGAGTTGTAATTAGCGCGTTGGTGATTAATGCATTGCTAACGGTTTCGAATTTGGAAATGTTTACCTAAAAGAAGACAGTAGTTTATTGGTTATTTATAGCAAAAAAACACATTTTAAAATATCGAAATGGCAATCAAATGAGTCATTGTGAGATTGATGAGCTATAGATAGGTGTTTGAAGTTTAGTGACGATTACATGCTTCGGTTGTAATTGGCTGCATTTGTAATTTGCATAGCTAACGGTTTCGGATTTGGAAATAAACTATAAGAAAGCAATTTAACTAAAAGAACACAGCAGGGAAGCAGAATATGTCCGATCCGGCGATCCTAGATCGGGGGAAATTTTAGCCATCTGGGGAAATTTTGCGGAAAATATTCAATTATTTTCGATTTTAACAATGTATTACAAAATTCCCTGACCAGCCGTTCGTTTTCTGTTTTAAAACCTACCGTTAATTTTTTTTTTGTTCTAATAAACCAAAATAGCATAACGCTTTTGTCTCCTCAATTCAGCATGTCATCGGGCGTTGATCGCATCCATACGACATTCCCCCCTTTGTGTCAAATAGCGTAGCCATCGCCAGCTATTGTACAGATGGTCGAAACCAGGGTTCGATTTAAGTAGTAGCGCATCGCAATTTGCGATGCAAATTCACCGAAACAGCGATAGAAATAATCAACCGATTCGCTACAACTGCAATGCACTTTTCTTTAAAAAAAAAAAAAAAAACGATTTTTACGCTTTCTTCGCACCGTACCTTTTTTACGGTGCCCGTAATTAGGTGAAACTAAACTTAAATTTCAATAAACTACAGGTTAAAATAATATATTTTAATAATGAAGATAAAAATTTCAATCAAAATGGGAAGATGAATTAAGATTAGGTTACACTAAAGATGTCTTCAAATCTCGGCAAGCCATGTGCAATCTCCCATTAGAAGAAGAGTCCAATAATGCTTTCCTGATTTGCTTATTTTGCTGCCTAGTAATTTTTTACAAAATCTACCGATGACGTCACATTACATCAGAATGATTGACATTCCTCTGGCTCTGCGTGATCGGAAGAGTATCTCCTCTCGTTACTTTTGTAGCTCCGGTTCAGGCCAAGTCGGACGACCAGGATATATTTTCTGATCAAGTGTCCTACTCGCGGCGTCCTTAAGTAGTGATCACAAGAACAGCATGAATGTTAAAATACTTTTTGTATTACATTTGAACCTTTTTTTCTACTTCGGCATATACTGGGGTTTCTGATTTTAGATAATTTTTAGTTTTTTTCTTTTTTAAATGGAGTGTCGGTGTATATACACGCTTTATATATTTAGGCTTTATGTTGCTAGTAAATTTCTAGTCCTTGAACTTTTCTGGAAAAGTGCTTGAATTTTTTTTCTTAACAAATAAGACCAAAAGTTGAGGAAAGGAAAAGGAAGTCAAGATTATTTATTTTTTTGCAAAACCTGGTGCCTAAATTTCCAGCCTTATGAAACTGCCAAAACTTGAAAGTAATCTACCAAATGAATGAACAGCAAAACATGTTCATAGATAAATCTAATGAATATGACCCCTTCCTCATACACCATAAATAAAAGAAAATGTACTTATTTTAAAGTATTTAAAAAGATATATTTAGTAGTATAGTATTATATAATTATTTAAAATTTATTTTGTGGTGATAATAGTTAAAATTTAAATTTTATCGGTCACGGCTTAGTTCAGCTTTTTTGGTTTTTCAAACCAAGCATTTGGTTTGGATTTCAGCTTTTTTGTTCAACAAGCACTAACATCCCTGTATATCGTAAAATTTTATATACCTAAGGAAATACAGAATTTATTAAGTCTATAACATATAGTAAAATTTTGGGGGAAATTTTCAAACGGATTGGGGGAAATGTTGGGAGTAAAAACATTTTCTGCACCCCTGGAACACAGTAGTTTATTGGTAATCGATAGCAAAACACCATATTTTAAGATATGGAAGGCTTGAACCGAAATGGTAATCAAATGAGTCTGTGGGGATGGATGAGAAAGCTTTACATCTTATGTCGCTGCTTGGGGTTTTAGTGATGATTACATGCTTCAGTTGTAATGGGTGCATTAGTAATAATTTACATTGCGAACGGTTTCGGATTTTAAAATGTTTAACAAAAAGAAGACAGTACTTTATTGGTATTTGATAGCAAACGCCGCATTTTGAAAAAAGAAATCCGGATTTGAAAATTACATGATTTACATGCTTCAGTTGTAATTATCTTAGTAATTTGTATTGCTAACGGTTTTGCATTTGGCAAGGTTTAACAACAAAATATCTTGGAGTTGTTAATTTCACAACTCCAAGTTTTGCATGAGAGATTCGTAGATGTATCTTCAAATTTATTCAGTCTTTAAAACGTTAAAATATTAATTAGAAAAAAACTCAACTTTAAGTCTTTAAAAATATTATTTATGCCATTTCTACCATCAAACTGACTTGGCTGGCTTGAACCTTGTTCATAACTAGTTTGCTCATTTCTAGTACGTCCGAAGAACGATTCTAAGGGGTTAATTATTCGTATTAGTTCCAGACGTGATAGTGGAACCGTGGGCGTGGGCTTGAAATAAGAAAATAACGATAAATTACACACAGGATCGAGTCTGGCCTGTCACCTTTTGAACGGTATTCTTCTATAGCCTTTGTTACTGCACGCTCCTTAGTTATTATTAAGAAAGTTTGAAAGACGCATTCCTTTATTTCCCCTAAAGGGGAAAGTGGGCCGTTTTCACGCACCGTAACTCGGTGAGGAATTTATTACTTTTTCATTTACAATTACCTAATTGAATTGTATTGCCCTAAGAGCTCCATTTGAATGTGAGGTTTGTTTGTGTACTCGGTGGAAAAGCCATTGCATTGATGAAGTATTGTTTTATGGCTGGAATAAAACGTGATTTATGATAAACACACTTATGAAAAAATTGAGGTTGTGATCTCTGTAAATTTTATTTGTCTTGGGATAAAACAATGTCAGAAATGGCATTTAAAAAGTATGGGAGGTTAGAAAAATGTAAAAGCTTGAAGCTGTTATACTTTAGCAAGGTTTGGGTATAAAAGTTTCTAATAACCATGAAATAGGTTATTAAAAATTAAATTTGCCTCTCGTTTGACTGTTTAAATTGTTCTCGACATTTATTTCTCTCTAATATTAGGCGTGTTTATACAAATCATCTATACAACAGATCGAATAATTTATTGTTTTTAAGGGCAATATTGACCCACAAGCCATTTACTCGCAATCCAGACTCGTACCCTGTTCATCTTTTACGGAAATACCAAACCCAAACGTTCGAGCCTTACTTTGATTATTTTTGACACCTGGCTATTTTGTATCGGTTAACGGCCTATGGCGCCAGCTCCATAAGGCATTCCTTACTGTCGCGAGTCTGATTCTGAAGCTTATACTAATACTACCTATTCTCAAGTAGTAGAAGCAATAACTAGTAATCTTATCATGATCGAATCTTACCTGTCCAAGTTTACCTGGAAGACACTTCCAAGAACTCTTGTGCCTTCGTGATGTCTTCTACCATTGTTCCTACCCCTATTTCGAATCGGGCTCGGTCTGCTAAATTGGAATAGGTTTCGAAATTGAAGTAAGTTTTGGTAGAAGTTTAAAAGTTTTGAAAGAAATTGTGGTTGTATTAGGTTAACAAAAAATATTGTGAAAATTAACTATATATAGATAAATGTACATAATAAAACATACAATGCAGAGAATATAATACATATATACAGAGGGGAAACATATCATGAATATCTCCAGTTCCGTTTAAAGGTATATTTAAGTGTATGCAACATAAGTAATTTAAATTATAAAGAAAATATAACAATATCGGAGAATGGGTTTCACTTGTTCTTTTAACCCAATCCTACCATGCATGGTAGTGCTTATTGTCCGAAATTCATAAAGTCAATGGAATCCGATTTCTACCCAAATATTATGCCATGCGCAGTCATGCTCTTCATCCTTGATCATCATTTCGAAGCAAAGAGTGGGTTTCTGAAACACAAATGCAGCCAACCTTAGTTGTTCAAAAACACGGACTTACCGACACCTATTCTGGTGAAAATTTTAGGACTTCAGTTCAACAAAATTGTAACTTGACATTTTTTTTTTTCATTTTCATTTATAATTTGTAAGTAAACAGGGTTCTATAAAGAATTACTGTGCAAGGTGCTCACTGGAAAGTCCAATCAGTAATTAAAAATAAAGAAAACCTCCTAGGTTTATTATTTTAAAAAGAATTTTTCTGTTTCGGATTGGTTTGCATAAAAGCTTTACTCTAAGGGCCGGCCCCAACCGTAGGTGCATTTGTACTGTCTGCCACATATTCATACCTGTTTTACTCAAACTCAATCAAGTGTTAGTTCTTCTAGTGGCACAACAGCCCAGTATGGGCCAGGGCCTTCCCAAGAATTCTCCTCCATTCTACCCTGTTTTTGACAATGGCAATTTTGTACTTTCAAGGTTTCAAAATCACTGGATACACAGTCTATCCAGCGTAGTTTTGGCCTGCCCCTCACTCTGATTCCTATAACTGTATATTTTAAAAGTTTTAGGACTTTATTTAACAACAGGAGAACCAAAGTTCATGCCTCCATCTTGAACCGTGTATCAAACCTATCTTACTCACACTCGAGTGTTACTTAGGACTTTATCAGACTGAGCAGAATCTAGACATCGTCGGTTATGTCCAAGACACAGGATGTCCGTTCTTCGTAGCTCCGCGTGCGAGAATGTCCAACGAGCCGTGAATGTCACTGAATAATTTTTATGAGACGTCGTCCATTCACATAAATTCGATGTTTTGCTGGAATATAGTGTTTGTGGCCCCGATTGGGGTTAGTAGTGGGGATGACACGTGTGGGGCCATTTCATCATGTTGTGCTAAATACAAAGTTTCGTGTCAGCCTGTGTGATTAATGCGTTGTCCAACACTCACGTTTCAATGTAACTATTTTGTAACTCATTTTTAAATTATATAACTTTAGTAGCAACTGTGATAATGTATGATAATGCGAACAATTTTCACAACTCCCTTACTCTTGAATCTATTTCAGGAATTTTATTGTATTCAACTTTGTTTAAAAGTTCCCAATGGGATAGTTCAAGCAGATTATTAAACATAACATTAGCTTTGGAAATATAACTAGTGTTAGAAATAAGATAAAATTCTACATGTAAGCAAATCTTGGAACTTAACGAAACATTGCAGAAGAGCTCAAATATTAATGTAAGGTTAACTCCCTCATTTGATTTCAATTTATCCTATCATCCGTTTGTATAGAAAACGATGACGTTTATAAATTGTTACTTTCCTAATTATTCCGCAATGATGTATACTATTGCAATCAATGAAATTTATCGAGTTTGTCATAACTGCTATAATGATATGTATATGGTTTAAGATTGCAAGATTTTACTGTTTCAGTGTAATACTGCTTTACGACTTATCAGCACATAGCAAGACATGAGACAAAACTATAAATATAAATATATCACAATATACTACCATACTTATAAATATTTTAATTCAATAATTCATATTTCATACTTTTAGGGATATAATTTACATTTAATAGTTGTTTTTTTATTCGTACCCCTTCCTTTACACACACCTTTTTATACGGCAATGGCAGCATTTATACCTTTTTAGAATTATTTGCCCCTTTCTCGTATCATGGAAACACATTATGTATTATTTTTTATTTTTATGACCACATCATAGGAAATTTTATTGTTACCATTAGGAAAGCCTGTCTTTGATGTCTTTCACTGGTTATGTTGGTTCACAGCTTCGCTTAATTTTGGACTAATGGTGAATTGGATTGGTTGGACATCGAACATTTATGGAGGATTAATTTGGACATGTGTTTAAAAATAATCCTACTGTAAACAGTGTCATCGTACTTATGGATTTATATATAGGACCTTAATTTGGGACTCCTCGTTAATTGATGTGAAGCCCACTGCGGCACGCCTTTAACCTATGTCAATTTGGCACTTAGGGGACGTATATAAATTACGTCACGCACAATTTTGACTTTTTTGACCTCTCCCTCCCCCTATGTCACGCTGCGTCACGTTTGATCGAACCACTCCCCCTAAAATTACGTCACGTTGTTGCACTCCCCCTCCCCTTTTTTTCAAAGAAAAAAATTAATATTAATATTTTCCTTTGATTCTGAAATTTAAAACAAGCATTCACATATTTTTAAAAATTAACTTCGAAAGAAAAAAGTTTCATTTATCTTGGTTAAATAATTTATTCATAGGAATATACCAACATTGTATTTACATTTCCGTTGTCCAAGGACTAACTAGCCATTAGCTAATATCTTAAAAAGGGGGTCTGGGTGTTCTCGGATTTTTTGGGTCTTTTGGTATTCATCCAGGTTCTAACGTAGTATTACTAGTCCTCTGTAGTAAGTAGCTGCTAGTCCTCTCAAGATAATGTAATTTATAGCGTGTTACGAAGTACCGTTAAAAGGTCTGTAAAATGTAGGAGGCTAATAATGCCAACGTTGTAGCATATACAATAATCCCCCTATCCTCTTTCGGAAATAAAGTGTTTCTTATGATGATCTTATGATAAAAAAAAGATTTAAGATTTTTTCTCAAAAACTTCATTTTATGCAAAACATATTTTCAATGCAAAAGTGACATTTTCCTAATCGTTACGTCACGCAAGCGATTACCCCTACCCCCCTCCATGTCACGGTCCGTCACGTTGGAGCATACCCCTCCCTCCCCTCTCTGTGCATGACGCGTGATGTAATTTATGTACGTCCCCTTAGGCCCTGCTGATCATTTATATTCGTAATAATAAGAATATCTGAGGATGCTTTACATACAATGTAAAATATGACAATCAATTCATATCTGTATCTTCCAGAAACCGATACTTTTTGGATTAGCTAATTCCTTCCCAACATCGGATTTATCCATCATGATTCGAATTAAGTCTTCCTAGGTCGATTCGATTCAATTGACTTGCTTTAGATCGCACAACCCATTCAGCCTCTTTTTTTTAATCGCCCACTTTCACCTGCAAGTTCGTGGAGACACTTGTCTTTTTATGTGCTTAGAAAATCCGTTAGTCATGGCTTTCCGTTTGTGGTATGTGCCAGCGGAAACCCAGAACTGGTTTCCCTTCTTCAGCCATTGTTTCAAACCTTTCTTGTGCTTGTAGGTAGACCACCTGTCTTCTGCGAAGGTCTCTCCCTCTGTATATCCTCGGATACGCATCGGTAACCGCATGCGTGCCGTAATCGTCGAAAATCTGCATGCTGAATGCATGCGAGACCGTCTGAGTCAGCGGCATCTGCAGAACGTTCTTGTTCGAAAAGGCTTAATATTTGGAGGCATCAGAATACAAGTGAGCCAGGTCCACAAAGAGCTTATTTGTGTTACAGAGGTTTAAAGTTAAAGCTTTATAACAAAATTACCTTTTAATTTTTTTTAATTGCTGCTGCATAGCGGATATTATCTGAAATGACTTTTTTTTTATTGTACTGAAATTCTACATAGTGCATTCAAATTCCTGGACTGGAGTCTAACGTCTGTTGAAAGAAAATTTAGAACATGTGCATGGATGAATATTAAATTTGATTTTAGTATTAATTAAAGCAAAAAAATTTTGGTTTTGTAACGTTAAGGCCGTAGTCAGGATTTTATTTCGGTTGTAAAGGCAACGCCCAGGATCTAATTAGGGGATTTTGGCAGGTCACAGTTAAGCACATGGATTTTTTTAATAATGTGACTACTTTTATTAAAAAAACTATGTTGTGTGCAATTTCACACGACTTTTAATCACCCAATTTTTACGAATAAATATTAAAACAGGGATAGATATTTGATACGCTACAATTCGGTTAAAGATTTGTACGCGATTTTATCGAATACCTTATGTCTTGACGTCCGACAGTTACTAGCAACTTGTGATTTTTACACAGTTCTTAGTTATAGTTAGAAATGTGAAAATTTGAAAAGTGTCGATTATTTTGCCCAATCCCCGTGTCGAAAAGGATTTTACGAAAGTGAACCCTTTGTTTTTGAAGTTTCATCCACTAACATCCCCTACATTTAATCAGTTCATAATTAAAATTAAAAAGTAAAAAGAAAAAATTTTAAATCTGAAAGTAAAAATTTAAATTAAAAAGTTAATTAATTTAAGTTAAAAGTAATTAGTTTAGAAATAAATCGTAAAATCACATCCAAATAAGCCAAGTTTAATTTTAATTAGCTACAGAAACATTAAAGGGCCATTAGCATTGCGTCATTGACAATGAACTCTAACTATTATTGTTGATGTAACTAACTTTAATTGTTGTTTTTTCCTTTTCCCACCAAATTAGATTAGTTTTCGCAGTACTAACGAAATATCTCTTGCTTAATAAATAGTTCCGTGTTCACGGCAAATACTGATCTATAAAAAAAGAGTCACCTGAACTTATAATAAAGAATGCCACAAAAGTAAGAATCTGTGATTAAAAGCCCGGTGTGGTCATTTTTTATTCATGCATTTATACAAGAGTGTTATCAGTTTGCTCATGATTTTTTCAACGTTTAACAAACCGGTTTCCTTTGCTGTGATAGAAAGGTATGTACGTTTTGATTGCGATGGCAGGACTTTGTTTACAACATTTCTTTCTTTTTTATTATTATTTTTTTTCGAAAAAAGTCACGTGTAGGGTCATCTTCTTGTGGAATTACTACAATTAGGAATTCTTCCATTGATCCCGAGACGTGTTCGAGAGATTTTATTTTCGCTTCTTTTCGTTCTCTCTCTGACAAAAATGTAGTCCCTATATTTATCGATTCTTTTGAACGTTAATTTGCCATAAAACAGATATTTTATGTGGTTTTTTTTTAACATTTTGATTGCTTTATAAGATTTTTATTTGTTTTATAAGGTTTTATTGTTCCATATTCATAACCACTTTAGAACAGAGATCAGAGGTACATGGACTCGGTTTGAGTTTACCAGCGTATGTTAATGGTAATTCTAATTATTAAAAGACTTGAATTTTTCAGTTGAACGATTAAATTTTTTGTTTCATATTTACTGGTAGACTGGTAAGAAACACTGAAACGAAGCGCCAATGTTTGTATAAATAATGTAATGGACGATACTGAAAAAATATTTTTTTTTTCGAAACACTGTTTACAGACTGCAGTGTTCGTTAATCAAGCGAATACATATCAACGGATTTAAGTGAGTTTCAAGGACATACCATTATTGTTTCGCAGCCTGATTTTGAGAAATTATATCCCTAATTTACGCGTCGCTTTTTTTTTCTTTCAAAAATAAGTATTGCCGATTTCTGTAATATTCAATGTAAGAAAGTCTGTGTTTGACTTTCTATGGCAATTCAGAAGTGCCTCTGTATCCTACAAAACCTTTTAAGCTTATGTGCAACTTAAGGATATTATGAGAAATAGTGAACTCCCTTTCACCTAAAAAGTATTATTCCTAAAAGATAAATTATTACTTTAGTTTGATTTCCTTTTACCATTTTTCAAATTTTAGAACGTTAACTTGTTCGTCTTTGGTTTCGGGATTCTTTCATATTTAAACTTAAAAAATAAGAAATATTTTACGTGTTTATAAGACAACAATTATTTTTCTTTTTCGGAAAATGTTAAACTCAATAAAGCACCTTTCTTTTATAACGCAAAATAAGAAATTTACTTCAGACCTCTTATATTCGAATATTATTACTGACATTTAGGAATAAATCAACATTAAATATTTATTTAAATTTAAATCGTAGAACAAATAGACCGAAACCTTTTTTCAAAAAATAATTTAAACACATTCAAAGAAAACACTAAATAGCTCATGAATCACCTTCAAACATCCGTTACTTCAACAAATAACAGTATAAAGAAAAACCTGTCAACGTATCGAAGACGATCGCTAAATAAATGTATGCAAAGAATCTGCATACAATTATTCACCTATAAAACCAGAATCCGTTTTTAATGCTGAAGTTTCGGCCTTCAGGCAATCATCACTATTCACCGGGTTTTCGCGACTGAGATCTCTTGTTTTAAAACGAGTTCCTATCCATTATCAGGTTTAGGATGGAATTTTTTGTAAGTAAAATCCATTGATTTGCATGGAAAATAGACTAGGTTGGATGGTGATCTGACTTCTGTAGTGTAAGAAGTCATCCAAGGATTTTAAACTTGTGAACTTTATGGTATTTTCTCTTGGGATGTAGGTTGTGTTATGATGTTGGATTTTTGAGATATTTAGTGGAAATAAAATTACTTTTTTGGAGGGGATCATTTGCAATGTATGTTTTTCAGAATTATATTACTTTATATCTTAGAATTAGATTAGATTTTATCGCAGAACATAAATTTGAAACAAAGGAATCTATAATAATAAAAATGAAGTTTTGTATGTGTGTGTCTTATAGATTCATGAACTAGACATTTGTTTGACTCGTAACTTGGCACAAATGCGTAGTTCATTCTTAGATTATGATTTTTGAACTTTCAGGTTTCAAAATGTTCTACTTTTAGAGAAAATTCGAATTTTCTGTAAAAACTACACCACTTTGGCTCAAATCCGATCTTTTTTTTTTTAGCTTTCACACTACGTTTATAACGTAAAAAGTGGAAGGTATTATAATCGTTCAGTCCGTCTGTCTGTCACCCACTTTCACAGAAAGAACCACAAGTCCCACAGACAAGTGGGATACGTCATTTTGAAGCAAAAAATCAGATTATGCTACATTCCAAATTTCATTAAAACAATTAAATTAGAAGTTTATTTAAAATTTAAATAACTAAAAAAATTTATCTACATTGAAATAACATGCGAATTCCAATAAATTCTAAAATTAAGTTAAAAGTTTAGTAATAAAGTTTAAAGAGCATATTAGTATTTTAGAATAATTCTAAAATTACATAAAAATATCGTAAAAATACTAGCTGCATTTTGGAATATTTATAGTGACTTTAAATCCTTTTCTAGTATTTTTTTTGTAATTTTATAATTAAATAGATTTTTTTTGTAGTATTTTTCTCCTTAAAGTGGCAGCAACACTGGCCATTATGCCTACCAAAAAAGCCTCCATGCGCGTCCCGTCGTTAGCATTGGAGGTCACGTGATCAGCCAATCTAATACTTTAATTATAATATCTATGATTTTTAGCCTACTTTTTCTTTTTTTAATTCGAAAGAATTAAAAAAATGAAAAAGTAGGTATTGACATGCGGTCGATGTCCGTCTGTCCGTACCCCCCTTCCAAAATCGGTTCTAATCATCGGATCTTAAAAATTCTTTTTTTGTTAGAAAGCTATAACCTCAGATACCCAACTTTCATACTTTTTGTCCGTCTGTCTGTACGTCCGGACGGACATAAATCTACTATCTGTCGGCGAATTTCCCATTGAATTAGCATTGAAATTCAATTTTGAGTCATTTAAATCACTGTAGGTATTGAAATGCGGTTGATGTCCAACTGTCTGTCTGTCCACCTGTCTGTCTGTTCGTATGTCTGTCTGTTCGTATGTCTGTCCGTCTGTCTGTCCGCCTGTCTGTCCGTTTGTCTGTCTGTCTGTACCCCCCTTCCAAAATCGGTTCTAATCATCGGATCTTAAAAATTCTTTTTTTGTTAGAAAGCTAAGACCTCAGATACCCAACTTTCATACTTTTTGTCCGTCTGTCTGTACGTCCGGACGGACATAAATCTACTATCTGTCGGCGAATTTCCCATTGAATTAGCATTGAAATTCAATTTTGAGTCATTTAAATCACTGAAGGTATTGAAATGCGGTTGATGTCCATCTGTCTGTCTGTCTGTTCGTATGTCTGTCTGTTCGTTTGTCTGTCCGTCTGTCTGTCCGCCTGTCTGTCCGTTTGTCTGTCTGTCTGTACCCCCCTTCCAAAATCGGTTCTAATCATCGGATCTTAAAAATTCTTTTTTTGTTAGAAAGCTATGACCTCAGATACCCAAATTTCATACTTTTTGTCCGTCTGTCTGTACGTCCGGACGGACATAAATCTACTATCTGTCGGCGAATTTCCCATTGAATTAGCATTGAAATTCAATTTTGAGTCATTTAAATCACTGTTGCCAAATCAACAATGGCATGAGAAACTTTATTTATTTAAACATATTTGAAGCAAAATAATATTTTCATGAATCAGTTTGGAATGACGTCATAAAATGTAGCGCAGTTTGATTCTTTGATTGTTCATTAATTATGTACCAAGAAAGCGGCAAGGCATACTTTTGCATACAATTATGCTTAGTTTTAATTTACATTTATTATTTTTTAATGCAGTTTGGAGTAGTTTCATTACTTTTGTTATTAATAAATATTTAATTATTCTTCGAACTACAAATAAATCGCGAGCAGACGATAAATAATATTTAATTAATTTGCGAAAGTATATTAAGGAAAATAGTTGATTTTGGCTTTTCGAAGTTTAAATTATAGCTGGATGCTGTGTTTCGATTTTTTTTTCTAATGTGTATCAATCTAGTGTAGGAACGGCCGTTGATGATATTTACTGTTAGGAACCTAGTTTTTTCCCGATTAGAACTTCAGTAAGTATTTAAGTAAAGGAAAGTAGGCTATTTTAGTTCTTTATGAACTTCTTGTTATTCAATATTTTCACTATTGCCATTTCGTTAAACGTACGAGAAACTTTATTTAAAATAAAAATAAAAACCTTTGAATGAATATTTATTTATGCGATATAATTCAGTTTGGATTTTTGTAATATCACAATAGAGTTCTTTTGATGGTTTATTATATATGTATGAAGAAAGATGCATAGATAATTCTAACTTGGCATAAAAAAATATGCAAAGTTTCGCTTTTCTTTTTAAAGCATCAATTGCACTAATTATATATTTTTTGAACTGTAAATTAATTTAACAAACGATAAATAACTGAATTTTCGAAAGAAATGTAAATGGGAAATTGTGGCGACACAAAGATATTTATTAAAAAAGATTACATTATTATTCTTCGAACTTCAAACAAATTTAGCAAACGATAAAATCTAATTATTAAATCTGAGAAAGAAGATTAATGAAAATAGTTAATTTTGGCGTTAAAATGCTTGAATTACAACTTGCTAAAGGCTCTGTTTGGCGAATTTCTTTCTGAGGTGTATAAATAGTTTGTTTCCTGTTGAGCACAAATGTTGTGTGGAAGCGGTTTAAGTGACAGATTCTGTAACAAACCTACTTGTTTACTTTCCTGATGCCATCGGCTGAAAAAATTAAATAAAACTTTTAACGAAAACATTTAAAATTCAAAATGGTTATTTTATTCTTTTGCCATTACCTTCAGAAACTAAATTCATTATTTGAAAAATAATTGATATGTTTCAAGTGACGTAATTCCGCCAGTCTCCATTCCCTTATTTTATTGTGGGTTTATTTGATGATTTTTTCATTGATTTTTCTGTTGACTGCATGTATGCATATTTAAGCAATAAATGTATAGTTAAGCTCTGAACTATGATGGTTAATAAAGGCCATCTCACTAGAGCTGCATATTAGTGTTTTATGTCTTTATTTTTTCGCCAAATACGTTGCAAAACTCGCCAAATTATTAACTAAAACTCGCCAAATGGGCAATTTCTTTTATAAATAATTTATAAGCTGGTCGGTTGTTCGAAGGTCATTGTGTTAGAGCTGTATAATGGGTATGTTTGTAGCTATATCTATTTTCTCGCCAAATTATTTCCCAAAACGCGCCAAATGAGCTAAAAGGTTTTATGTATTTATGAGGGAATTGTGATGACATTTATGAGTGCATTTTATAGCGCATTTTTCATTTTGGAATTTTAAGACAATGAAACGGGATTTTATACTTTATAACGAGGGGGAACAATAACATAAGTTTATGATCCTATAACAGGTTATATGGTACACATATTTGGAACGATTTGATATTTTTTTAATCCGTGCGAAGAACGGGTATAAATTTTCTAGTAAGAAATAAAATAATCATATTTGAAAGGAGAGAGTCTTCGAGATAGTCCCTTTGGCTGCATTACTTGTGCTGTTGTGCAACAGGGCATTTTGGATAACAGTTGACTAAATATATATTTTTTTTAAAAAGAGCTACAAAATTATGTCCCAGTTAGTAATGAAGTACGAAGATAAATTTTGACGACACTGGATGTTTTCCTCTCAGCTTCTAACTCCCATAATCCTGTTTTTAAATAAAGGTTGATTGCTGATTTTTTCAGTAATTTTAATGGACTTTAGGAAATCTCAAATGAAAGAAAAGCTATGTATTTATAATATGCATAAATTGAGATATCGAAACTTTTGCTTCATATTTGTTGATATGGTATTGGCCTCCTTCATCGAAAATTATTAGGATTTGTATATCACCATGTAGGAATATGGGGAAACTTTCATAAACAGAAGGTAAACATAAATGTTTTTGTAGCATAGATTTATATGATTAATAATATTCTGTAAGTTTAATTAGTCAACTAATTTTAACCTTTAATTTGAATAATTTATTAATCTAAAGTCGTTTTAAATTTGATATAATCGACCATAAGTTTTGTAGAAAAAGGTGTAACGCAGACGCGTGAAATATTTGAAAAGTCGACATTTTGAACAAGGGCAAATCAAAATATTTTCAGATTTTTGTTTACATGACCTTTCAAGATTTGCGGAAGTAAGGCATTGTAAGAAGCCAAAATAAAGAGGTAACCGATGATAAATTTATTCTTGAACTTTCATCTGAATCTTTTTGATGATCGATGACTCGAAAGATGCAAAATCGTTCATCCGACACTAAACTTTGATGGAAGAAGTTGACGCAATTCTTACCTGGTGATCGAGAACAAAAAACACAGGAAATATGCTTTTTTTTTTATCTATAACTAGCTGTTATACCCGACGTTGCACGGGTAGAGGTGGAAAAATAATTTAACAGTCAATTTAACTATTTTTTTCTTTCATTTTAGTTACATAAGATATGAAGATTATACCCAGTAATTTTCCATTTAATTACCCAATTTGGATATAGTAATAATCAGTAAGAATTAAAAGGTATAATTACAATATAAGCAGTACAAATTTCTACCATAATTCAATACAAATGCTGAAAAATTAAGAATTCAATGCAAATGTATACAGTACTAAATCAATGCAGATATCTATATACATAAAATGCATGGTATGCGTGCAGAAAATAAAATATTCTTAATGAAAGCGAATTACATGATCTAATTGTTTAGATGATATAAAGCTACTCCAGAAAACAGCAAACGATTTGCATTTTTAGCCTACTTTTCTTTTTTTAATTCGAAAGAATTAAAAAAATGAAAAAGTAGGTATTGACATGCGGTCGATGTCCGTCTGTCTGTCTGTCTGTCTGTCCGTACTCCCCTTCCAAAATCGGTTCTATCCATCGGATCTTAAAAATTCTTTTTTTGTTAGAAAGCTATGACCTCAGATGCCCAACTTTCATACTTTTTGTCCGTCTGTCTGTACGTCCGGACGGACATAAATCTATCTTTCGGCGAATTTCCCATTGAATTAGCATTGAAATTCAATTTTGAGTCATTTAAATCACTGTTGCCAAATCAACAATGGCATGAGAAACTTTATTTATTTAAACATATTTGAAGCAAAATAATATTTTCATGAATCAGTTTGGAATGACGTCATAAAATGTAGCGCAATTTGATTCTTTGATTATTCATTAATTATCTACCAAGAAATCGGCAAGGCATACTTTTGCATGCAATTATGCTTAGTTTTAATTTACATTTCTTATTTTTTAATGCAGTTCGGAGTAGTTTCACTACTTTTGTTATTAATAAATATTTAATTATTCTTCGAACTACAAATAAATCACGAGCAGATGATAAATAATATTTAATTAATTTACGAAAGAATATTAAGGAAAATAGTTGATTTTGGCTTTTAGAAGTTTAAATTATAGCTGGGTGCTGTGTTTCGATTTTTTTTCTAATGTGTATAAATCTAGTGTAGAAACGGCTGTTGATGATATTTACTTTAGGAACCTAGTTTTTTTTTCCGATTAGAACTTCAGTAAGTATTTAAGTAACAGGAAAGTAGACTATTTTAGTTCTTTATGAACTTCTTGTTTATATTTATTTGTATTTTTTAACTGTGATAAAGATACTAAAGCAAACGATTTTTGTTTTAGATGTTTATTTCTAATTTTTTAGCTCTAATTAAATTAAATATACTTAAAAATCGTTTTAAAAAAAATTGTAAAATAAAACTAAATAAACAATCCGTGAAAACGTGCTGTTGAAGGAGCAATAAACCTCTAAGGTCTTCAATGCATTGAATGGGAAACATAAAAACGTTCGAAAACGATAGAAGAAATTGTCTGATTCGAAAAATTCTTAGCCTAGGTTTGTTCCGGAGATGAGATGAATTTTTGTGCCAAATTTCGTGACGATCTGTTGCGTGGGGTTCTTTAGATCTCGTGTCTTATACAAACAAACAAACGGAAGTTGCCTTTTATGTATATAGATGTAGATTATTTTTGTATTTGAGTTTATATTGTTGAGCCCTCTACCTCTTTTTTTTTAGAATAAAGGTTGCTTTTTACAGAGATTCTATGTGGTATTATAAAAAAATCCAAAATGAAATGTGCCATGATTATTTATATGCCATTTTAAATATGCATAAAATCATAAATTAAATCAAACGTGTAGTTGAAATGTGTTAGATTAGCCTGTATTATTACTTTATATTTGCTTTACTAACGACTGGTTGTCCACTAGTCTGTTTCCACACTGTAAAAAACTGTTTTTACAGTAAAAAAACTGCCAACTGGGATGCCAGCTAAAAAATGTAATTTTTTACAGCAAAACTTTAATTTTAACAGGGAAAACTGTTCAATTAACGCAGAAAAACTATTAACAGCTTTTCTCTGCTAAATTAACATTCAATTTCTTCCTGTTTAAATTGCAATTTTCCTGTAAAAAAATTACAGTTTGAAACTGTAAAAAAAAAGTTTTCAACAGCAAAACATGTTTTTTGCATTGCAGTAGACGTCATTTTGAAATTAAATCTATTTTAACGGTATAAAATATATATAAATCTTGCCTTGTACTTTTTTCTGTCATTTTGTGTTTATTGAAGTTATTTCCTAGTCTTTTGAGGACTAGGAAATAACGTAACATCTCTTCCTTCCTCGGTTCCAAAACATTTATGTCACAAAGGTATTTTTAAAAATATTTATCCAGACTTCCTAGCAAACTAAGTCAATCGATGTACCTGTTTTAGTGCTGATAGATAGTGTTACATCGTTTTTCACTTTCCATAAAAGGAGTTTTGACGTGTGTCATAAGTGTGAATTGGTATAAAATTAGAGGTGAATCATTTTAATTTTCTTCTGTCTAGTTGTCATAATTTATTTTTAATCTGGGTATTGGTTAGATTGTGTCTGTTTATTGTGTGAAAACAATTGTATCCACCTTTGATGTTTCGTATTTTATGGTCTGATCTGTAAAGTTTTGAAAAATGTTTATTTTTATGTTAATAATTTACAGCTTCTAATTAGTCTAAACATTAAGTTTCTCTTTACATTAGTAAAAATTATTTTAATAGACATTGGGAAAATATAGATAAATTTGATTTGTCTTGTGATGGTTTATTTTTTTCCGGATATTGGTTCATTACAGCATATTATACAGTCGGATTATCATAATTTCTATGTATAGTCAAATAAAAAAATATATGTACTCGCAAGTTCTTATTTGTTTCTGATATCGGTGAGTTGTTTTTTTTGCATTCTACTTTTTTACACTGTTTTCCTATGTGTTCTCTTGTTCCGTACAATATTGGTGAAAAGGAATTGCCTTAAATTTTAAAACTCTTTGATCTTTGATAGAATATATTTGATAAGTCTTCATAAATTATTTTTATTAAAAGATATATTAGGCGGCTAGACTTACGGCTTGATTCAACTTGTCCTTGTTTGATGCCCGCCGACCATTGACTAGTGTAATCAAGCCTGTACAGTTTTTTACGTAATTGCACGCGTCAAGTTTAACATTTTAAAAAATAACTTCCAATTCAGTTATAAATGTTTCACTGCATGCGTTCTCACAAGTATCATTCCGAAAACTCTTGACTGTGGTTCTAAATTATGAAGCCAGTCGCCAATAGCCCTCGTGTAGCTCTAGTGCGACGATAATTTAACCTAACCATTCCGAAAACTGCATCGTCTATTATTATATTACCGTTATTTATTGGTGCTTGAAATGTCGGCCTAGTCTCAATTTTTCTTATTATTACATTGATTCCGCACTCAAATCCTTGATTCGTATTATGTGACCCTAATTCAATGTCCATGTTGATGTTGGTTGTATTTCGATTTGAAATTGATGGATGGCACCCGCACAATGTTAAAACCAAATTAGGTCGTATTTCAACACGCTTTTATTTGCGAACCAACATTGCTCTCTGCGGGTAGTTTATGAAAGACTTTGCTTGAAAAAGGGTAAGAATGGTTTGCTGTGATAGAATTTTATATTTTCGGATTTTTTTTATATGTAATTTAGTAATTGATATATTTAAAAAAATATTAGATTACATTTCTTAAACTTTAAATAAGGAAAACAGGAAATGTGCGTTATAAAATAAGTTCTAATAACTAAGAGATTTTTGATGGGGTGAGACTGTGAGAGTAAGATGCGAATGAGGAGACTTATATTGGGCTAAAAGTAGTGGTTAGCTGTATGGCCGATTTTTAGCAGTAACTAAACACCTGTAGAAACTTTAGCATTTAAAATTTGACTTTTTTGAGCATTTAAACAACTTTGTTTTGTGTTTTTCGTACCTTAATAAAATAACTTAGTTATTTAAAAATGATTATGTTAATGTGTAAAGTCTGATGGTCTTTACTGGTGTTTTAAATTGTATGACTAAATTATATGATATGTTTATTTTATATTACTGTTCTGATTAACCTGATAGCAGAATAGTTCTGAAACGGCTCTATAATATGGCTTTAATACAACTAAACAAATCGGGTACAAGATCTTCCTATTCATTTCCAATGACTGATTGAAAAATTCAAAGTAGCACTTTATTCCTTGTCATACTTATAACTTCGCTTGGAAGTCTGGTTTTGTAATGTAACCCCTATTATTTATGCACAGTTTTATTGACTTAACATATTTTTGATCACATGGTTTAAAGATATCCCCACTCCTGATCCTTGCTTAAAAAAAAACATAAAAAGAAATATGCACATGTTCGAAAAAGATCCCTTTACTTTACATGAAAAGAAACATACACATGTTAAAATTAAAAGTATACATATCATTTTCCACAAAAAGAAGCACGCATAACTAAACCCCTCTTTTCTTTTCAGGCAACATGGTCTTAGCCCTTCTTATTCTCACCCTCATACACTCCCCCAAAGTGATGTCCCAGGGCGCTGAGGGATACTTTGCTGCCCCCACCTCATTTGCCTCTCTGAATACTCTATTCAATGTTGTGGGCCGAACATCACTCAGCTTCAGGACTTGTGCCCCTGGACAGATCCTGTATCAGGAAGGACCCACAGATGACTTTATAAAGCTGGAGCTGAAGCCGGCAGGATTTCTGGAGTTGTCTTGGCAGGTTGGTTGTTTTTTAGTTCTAGATATCTATGTATTAAATTTAATAAGGTTGTATAAGGTGAGAGCTCGAATGTTAATTCAATCAAACTGCTCAATTTTTTTTACCTGTAACTAAGAGATCATAGACATTTTCTTAAACATAAACGAGGATGTAGGTTCATTACTTCCAAAAACTGAAGTTCTTAAAAATCATCTTGTGTCTTAAAAATCAGATATTCGGTTTAAACTAGACACTTTTCAGCTCTCTTTCTCACTTCCTTTCTTATGAAAATTGTCTGGGAAAAAACTATCAACACTTTTGGACATCAGCCCTTTTTCTCCCGAAAGTAAAATACTTATTAAAGTCACCAAATACCTACTTGGCAACTTCTGCTGATACCTACAAAAGTAACGACAACCTGTACTTTTGGCTTTTGTCATGAAAATGCTTCCTTTCACCAAGCTAAAATGATCTTGGAGAACTCTAATCGTCATATATCTATGATTGCCATAACTCTATATAAGTAAAGCCACTATCTAACGACTCTAATAAATACTCATATATCTTAATTTACCTTAACCCCAACACAGGTCAGAGGGCTCCAGAAATCCGTCGCAGCAGGATCCAATCTCATCGACAATCGCTGGCACGATGTCGACATTGTTCACAACCTCGGGACTGTGACGATGACCGTTTCTGGCAGCAGAGTTGTTGTTGCCAGCGGGACTTTTAATAGTGAACTATTCGATCTGAGGCTGGACAGTGTGCATCCACAGTTGACCGTTGGCAGGGGCATCACTGGTTGTGTGCTCCAGGGAGCTGGAGTGGTGCTGAATGACTCCAGTGTGCACTCCTATGAGGTGGATTGGAGGAAGTGTCCTCTGCCTGCGAAAGGAGGTTGTGGTAAGTCAAAGATTGTTTTGATATTATAATCAATTTTTTCTACAGTTGCACAACATTTTAACCATTTTGTAAGCAATTTGTAGTTCCACAGTTTTAGACAATTTTCTGGAAGGCACTCTAAGCTAACTCAATTTTTTAAGATTTCTTTTTAAAAAAAGATTTTTTACTACAGTAATAAGCTAGCAATTAAAAAAAATATATATATTTTTTTAAATTTGTTCTTAGTGTTTCTAGAATCATTCTCCCTTTGCTAATTGTTAACAATGTTTATCTATTATAAACTGCATAATGTATTATAATGAAACTTCTATTTTTTTTCTTTTAAATATAGAGGGCTACCAAGGCAACCACTGTTTCAGCCAACCGTGTCACCTGCACAGCCGCTGCATAACCCTGCCAAATGGTTACCATTGTGAATGTAGCAACAGATATAGTGGCACCAACTGTGATATAGATTTAGGTAACATTAGAATATCATTTATTTTATAACAGTAAATGTGTCAAAAGGGTTTAAGTACAAGAAAACATAATTTCTTGTGTTTGAGGCAATCGTTTCGAAGGACGATGATGACTAAAAATTTGTTTTTGATCGTAAAATATTAAAAGCTTGGATGTAACATAATTGCTTCAAGAAATGAAGAGCTTAGTGGAAGAACTTGCTATGTGATATTTTTGTGTCAATAAACATATTATTCCCTTCTTTAATGATAACAAGTTTCCCCTTTTTCATAAACTTTAAGTTAGGTATAATTTTTACCATTTGCAAATACTGTGTTTAACGGATCAAAGCGCAAACTAAATCCTTTAAAGCTGATTTTCTAGTTTTCACCTATTTGTCATGTAGCATGTTCTTCCACGTATCTCTTCAAATGCTCATCAATTCTTTAACTTTAAATTAAAGTTGTTTACTTTTCAGCATCAATCTGCAATATGCTCCTTTGCTTAAGTTTTGTTATTCTAACTAACACTCTAAATTGTTTTTTAAAAAATCTTAACACTTGCACCATTTAAACAAAGATCCCTGGTACATTTCAGGTCCCTTGTGTACCAGACCAGAATACAACCAATGCCAGAACGGTGGCACTTGCCAAGAAGATGACACCGGCAATTCTACAATGTGCGCCTGCCCCCCAAAATTTACCGGTACCTACTGTGAAACGATGGTCGACAATACCTACTGTGATAACATGCCTTGTCGCAACGGTGGTACCTGCAATATTAACCAGCATAGGACTAGCTATGTGTGCACCTGTCCTAGGGGTATGTTTAAAGTTAATTTTTTAAATTACCGTAAGTGCTGGTAATTTTGGTCCAAAATTATAGGGTTTTTTACAAAAGAAGAAAAATTTAACCACAAAAACGATTTAAACACTTAAAAATCATTATGCATTCTAAGTATTGTACTTTCAAAAAAAATTCCAAGCATTTTTGTTTCATTTTATAAATTAATAAAAAATTAGTGTTCGTTTAAAAAATTGAGATACGGTTAGGATCCGGGCGGGTAACTTTGGTCCAAGCATGAAATACATAAGAAACATACTTTTTAACATCCTTAAAGGCTGTGTTACTGAATTAAATAGTAATATTAAAATGTTTAAACATAAAAATAAAAAAATTATAAGATACATAGTTATTAAAAATGGTATGCAATGTAAACACTGCAACACATTGCAAAACTGCAATGTAAACATTTACATTGCAGTGTATCGTACAATGACATTATACTATGAATACCAGTATTGATTGTCGCTTAAAAGAAAAGTAAACTTCAATTTTTTATAAGTTAAAATAACTTATTTTTAGAAGCAAGATTTAATAACAAATATCTTTATAAAAAGCAAACGATTTTATTATAAAAGGAAAAAAAATATTCGTAATTAGGAATTTGAAACTTTACATTTTGCCATTAGCGGTTTTGAATGTTGTACGTTTCTTGCATTTTATCCATATCTTTTTAATGTTTGAAATCGTTTAATTTTTTTAAAAAACGAAAAATCCTTTAAAAATATGGGTAATCCTAAAAGTAAGATTTCTTCAAAAATAGTTTAGCAGAATTCACTTTTACATACATTTTTTAAAGTGCTAAGTTCCATAAAGAAATCTTTACATCTTGGACCAAAGTTACCCGCATTCATCAGCAAAAGTTTCCCAGTGACCAATATTTAAATATAGCATGAAAAGTATTCAACTTAGATTAAAACAAATAGTGTAATATTCATCCCCATAAATAAAATAATAGTATAGAGTGTTTTATTTAGCTATTTTTTTTAGGTATTCCAGACAAAAGTTGGAAGAAATAGATTTTTGTCATTAAATGCTCGTAAGAATACAAACCTCATTTGTAGTACTATTGCCAAAATTAGAATGAGATATTATTTTATATAAAATGAAAGGCAATGTTTCCATCTTTGCAAATATGTAAAACAATTTAAGATGGGATCATTTTATGAAGAGAAATTAAGAAACGAATCCTTTTCCGATGCATGGACCAAAGTTACTCTCCATGGCCAAAGATACCCGCTTCGACGGTACTTCATTCGTCGCAGTAATATTTCTATTGTTGCAAACTTAAACTTGCATGTCTGCAGTCTTCTCAGGCATTAGAGAGGATTTTATTTTGTTAAAAAAATAATTATTTTTATTAAAAGCTAAAACCAAATTTAGTTTTAGTTAGAATTTAACTTACTATATCCACATAAGTAAGTTATTTTTAAAATCACTCTGATACTAATTGTGTGATGTTATGTCTTGCAACGAAAAACAATTTATGCTATGAGTAGTTGCTTAATAGTCAGATGGTTTATCTTTGAACGAGAGCCAGGGTTACCTAGGACAAATAAAGTGTTTAAGAACTGAGAAAGTAATTAAGGATAAAGCCGGGGAGTAACAATATACATTATTATTGTTTTCAAGATATGTTAAGCTATTTCACTGGTTTTGAATAGTATTTCTCTGGCAAGTTTAAAAATTTTTGTTAATTTTTAATTATCTTTGTAAATATGTATCTTTAAATTCTAATGAATGCACTATTTTCCCCTCTTTATCAGGGTTTGCTGGAGTTGATTGTGAATTGAATGTTGACGAGTGCCTTTCATTTCCCTGTCAAAACAATGGAACATGCACAGATGAGCTTAATTCCTATGAATGTGACTGTACTGGCACTGGTATGTTACTATTTCTATATTTGCTTTTGTAAAAACAAAATCCAGTTGTCTGCTTTCAATCTTAGTGTTCTGTATTTAAATTGAAATGAAACGGGCGCACTTAACAGTGTTTGCATAGTTGGTTTGAATTTAAATTTTTTACATAGGGAAAACAGCTTTGAAATCACAAATTTTAATGGAAAAAAATATGCTCAATTTAAAGTTTCATTTACAACTGGTGGCTTTTAAATCTTATTTAGATATGTTATCAACTCTTATATCTTTACACAGAATTAAATTTCCATTGTTCCGTTTTACATCTGCTACATCTTGTTACCTTACTTATGAATTTCTTACTTACATTAAGGGGGAAGGGCAGTAGCAAGGTCTCCAAAATGAAACCTGCTCTCTGCGTTAATCCAATGGAAAATAATAAGCCAAATTACTCTTTCGTATCTAAAATTTTTAAAAGCATTTTTTAAAATATATACAGTCGCACCCCGTTAACGCATTTTGAATTTACTATTTTGAATTTCATATGTCTTTACCTTTGATCTCTGCAGAAAAACACCTATGCTTCTCATGACGTAATAGATCATCCTATACACTTGCTGGTGAATCATGGAAGATTTCATGATTTTTAGACAATTTATTTTTAGAATGTTCGTTGCCTGGTTGATTGTGATTATGTTGGTCTTTCATTTCTGTCATTGGAAATATGTTAATTCTATAATGTGTGTGGCTGGTAAGTTACAAAGTTCTTAATTTTTTTCGGTAAAACAAATCGTTGCCTAAGCTTTCAATGAGTTTTCTTATTAATGCAATGAACGACAGCTTTACGTGCTTGCATGTTCGTTCATTTAAAATTTTTTCTAAGGAAAGCTTTAGTAACAAGTTTACTGTGATTGATTAATCTGCTTATTTGGACAATACCACTTTTTGAAATTATTCTAATATCAATTTTTTCGACACTATTGTACAAAAAAATGAATTAAAATAAGCCCCATCTAACAATTCATATTATTAAAAAATACTTATTAATTGATAAAATATTCATCGACATGTAATTGTAGACTTAGAAAAGATTTTTATTGATTAAACACAACAATATTTACACCATTCAAAACATAATAATAAAAAAGTAATAAGTATTTAATAAAAGCGGAGTAATTTGTTGAAATTATTTTTCTATTTGATAACAAGACAACTTGATTGGCACGTCCCTATGTATTATCCAGCCTTTAAAATTTGCTAGATTCTTGTTTGGACATTAGTTATTCCAACAAATTCTGAACTATAATTCTTTCCACAGGCTACCGCGGCAAGAACTGCGAAGAAAACATCAACGAATGCGAGGAAATCCGTCCATGCTACACTGGAAGCCAGTGTTTCGATCGTTATGGCGGCTACATGTGCGACTGCCCCTTGGGTTTTGGCGGCAGAAATTGCGACCAAGAAGTAAACGAATGCGACTCTTCTCCTTGCCAAAATAACGGGAAATGTTTGGATAACGTCAACGGATATTTGTGCCACTGTGTCCCTGGTTTTGCGGGAATAAACTGCGAAGCGAATATTGATGACTGTAGCGGTGTTAACTGCCCGATGAACAGTCACTGTGTAGATGGGGTCAATTCGTATTCCTGCGTGTGTGATCTTGGTTATGCTGGTGAGAATTAGTTCTGGAATATTTTTTTTGTTTTGAAGCAAAGCATTGAATTTTTATGGTTATGAGGAAAACTATATTAAAAAAACTATTGTTACAAACCTAATACAAAGAAGTTTTGGTAATAAAATCTGTTTTCTAAAGCTAATTATAGTTTTTGAAAAGTTAATTGAACTTTTATGGTTATTAATAAAACTATTAAAGGAAACTATTGTTAAAAACTTAATGTAAGCAAGTTTTGTTAATAAATTCTATTTTCAAGAGCTAAATATAGTTTTAAAAAAGAAAGATAACATGGTTGACTTTCATTGAAGTAACTATTTTTCCCCTCTACTCTCTGTTTTTGTTTTTTTTCTATTATTAGCTTTGTTACTTGTTAAAAACTTGCATCAGTTCTAGCATCCTTGCATCAAAAATCCCTTTTTTAAATAAAATGTAAGTTAGATGCTTATCATTAACCAAGTTATTTTTAACTTATTTTGCCATATTCAAACCAAACAGCATTTAACTGAAATCCAAACCATTTCTGTCTTAATTTTCAAATAAAACATTTTTTTTTTTGTAGGAGCTGTTCCACACTGCACAGAAATTGACGAGTGTTCCAAAACGCCTTGCCTAAACAATGGTACTTGTCGAGATCTGCTTAATGGCTTTGAATGCACTTGCCAAGACGGGTTTATTGGCGACCATTGCGAGATTAACATAGATGAATGTGAGTCCAGGCCATGTCGAAATGGGGCAACGTAAGTACTTAAGTTAAAATATTTTTTTTTAATGTATGATTTTTAAGGAATTTTTTTTGTCAGTGTTTATGGAAATATAAGGAAAATTGCTATAATTGCTTATTTATATAGAAGGTTTTAAACGTAAAGACGTATTTAACATCAGTACTAATGTGTACCGAGTGCATACACAAAGCCTTATAAACATCAAGAGTGTAATATTTGTTTAATATTATGGTTCTATGCACTTTAGTCTTGGTTAGTGATAATAGTATTAATTACTGATGAATGTTCCTTAAATGCTAACAAGTGTCCTGTAACCACTGAAAGTGTTTATTAATTACTGACAAGTATTTGTTAAATTCTGACAAGTGTTGCTTAATTAGAAGAAAAAGTGGTTTAATTATTGAAAAGTGTACATAAAATGCTGTCAAGTGTTCACTAATTACTAAAATCTGTCTATTAAGGTCTGACAAGTATTCATTACACGCTGACTTGTGTTCCATTAGGTTCAATAGTTATAAACAAGTATTCATCATTTTGAGATAAATGTTAATTATTTATTAATTAGTGTTCATTAATTACTCATTATTTTTCAATTTATTGTTTTTTTTCTATGCAGATGTATTGATGGTGCAGGAAATTACACCTGCGAATGTGTGCTTGGATATGCTGGCTCTGATTGTGAAATCGACATAAATGACTGTAATCCTGACCCATGCAGGAATAATGCCAATTGCACAGATTTGGTAATTTTACTCTCAAGTCTTTCATATGCATTATTATTTGGGAGATTAATATTTTTGATTTTGCCAGCATGCTTTCCCTTTTAATTGTTTGTAGATTGTTAAAAAAAATAATGCAAGGCATTTGATTATTCTTATAAATAATCAGTTTTATTTATTCTTTTTTTAAAATTGAATGCTTTAAATTTAAATCCAATGCTTGAAAAAAATGTTGTAGTTTTACTTGCAAATTAGAGTTATATGGCTGTGCATTATAATTAATGTCTGCACTTTGGATTGTTATTTTGTTTTGAAAATGGGTACAGTATAGTATTGCTTATGTGATTAAGATTATTACGGTTGTTTATTTAAGTTCCAGAAATAGAGTATTTAAAAAAAAAGACTTGCTTTGTCTTACATAACTTGTATATAAATTAAAATAGATGTTTTCTGTTTTTATAATTAATTCATAGAAATGTTAATTTTATGTAAGTAACTAGACTTTTGCATGCAATTTACCACTAATGTTAATTGTTTTTAATTTTGTCCATGACTAAAAATAACTATTTTTTTTTATTTTGATCAGTTATATTTTTATTTGTTTATTTGCATACTGCATGATGAACCTTGCACCCAAAATACCCTACTTCCCTTGTTGTTAACCGTATGTGCATGCTTTGTTACCCCAATTAGGTAAATGACTTCCTTTGTGAATGTCTCCCTGGGTGGGAAGGCAAGACTTGTTCAGAAAATATCGATGAGTGTAAGTCCAAACCCTGCATGAACGGTCAATGTGTTGACGCCCTGAACAATTTTACCTGTAATTGTGATCCTGGTTACGAGGGTAAGAGCTCAATGTTGTTTTAATGCACTTAAACAAAGCACTGAAAGTGAATTATATATGTGTTCAAGGTTTAAGTGCACTTGTGTTATAATAAGGCATTTTTGAAATTAAACTTTAGAATTAAATTACTTTAATAAACTCTCAAAGTTATAGAAGGTTGCTATGCATAGTCTTTCACTGTTCTTAAATTGATTAATTTGAGAGGATGGAATTTTTAACTTATATTTTGTTTCCTAAAAGTTCTTACTAATATGCAATTCCCAAAAATAAAAGCGGGCACATTAATCAAGGAAAAAGAGGTTATAAGAACCTGTATGAACCAAACAAACAAAATCTTTAAATCACAAAAAGTTTGGACATTTTTCCATTTTCTACTTCAGTTTAACTTTAGTTTTATTACTCGTTCTTAGATTTAAAAAATAAAATATAACTAGATATTTTTTTGCTGAGTCATGAAATAACTTGGTCATGTTGGTTTCAATTCTCTTGCCAAATTAAATTACTTATTTAGACAAAGTTTATAAATGTGGATGTGAAACAAATGCATTCGGGAACAATTCAAACAATTGAAGTTATGTTCTTAAATCATTAAAATAAATTCTCAAAATTTTATATGTCAACCAACCCTGTTAAACCAAATTACATTTGTAACCAACCACAACTTCTAAAACAACCCCCCTCATTCCAACTAGGCCTCTTATGCGAAACCAACATCAACGAATGCGACTCCAGCCCATGTTTCAACAGCGGTACCTGTACCGACTTGGTCAACGATTTCTCATGCAAATGTCCTGAGGATTTCATGGGCAAGCACTGCGAGGAAGTGTATGACGCATGCCGTACCTTGCCATGCCTCAACAATGGCACCTGCCGCACGGTCATACCTTCGCATGATTTCACTTGTATGTGCGCTCGAGGATTTGAAGGTTCTCGATGCGAGACGGATGTGGATGACTGCCAGGGAATAGTTTGTCCGTCTGGGAAAGTGTGTGTGGATCAAGTTAATACCTATGAGTGTCGGTAAGTATATTTTGTTTTTATGTGTTCTTTTGATTGTGTGAAATTGATGTTATAGAAAGACAGATTTTTCCACACTGTAAATTTAGTTGTGGTGCAGATATATGCTGTATTGAATAATTAAATATAATAAAAATGTCCGACGTCCAAAACATTTAATTCTGTAGTCAGTGCTGTATTCGTAATAGTAAAATAAAGTATACTGAACATAAAATTTTGAATATGAGAGGGTGTATACTATTTTAGGCTGCTCTATTTTTAGACATTTTTTTCGTATACTCTGTATATCACAGTATACCCTTTATACACAGCACTGCCTGCAGTTCTGTTAGGTTCAGTTTAGTTTTATAGGTTAAGAGTAAAAAATATCCCAAAGGAGATTTAATAAAAGTTTGTTATCCTTGTAGCCACATATTTGTGAAAAAATGAAAATAATATGTTAATATGGGTTAAAATAAGAACAAATGTTTAATTTGTAAAACAAAAAGTCTTGATAAAATAGTCTCCTATGAGCGGTATCTGGAATTAAAAATACCTGATATTCACCAGTGCATAAATATTAAAATTAAGTCAACTGCTTTTTTTTGTAAGAATCGTTTATTTTATGCCAACTATATTATAGTTATTTACTTCCCTTAAATCTAGTGATATCCTATTTTAGTAGAATTACCTACCTTATTATTATAGTTAGCCGAAAATTCCCAAACTTTTAATTCTTTAGAACTACTTTATATCATTTTTTTTTTAAATTCCTGATTAAATTGGAAAGACGGGACCTTAACCCGAGAGCATGCACGGGCCATTGACGTTATTTCAATAATGATGAACTTTTTAGTTTTATTCCTGCTCTAGACAAATTTCGGACATAAATTGATTGTGTGACCTTCTAATAAAACCAAAAGATTTGACACAATCTAAAAAAATATGCAATTATTAATGATACATAAGTATATTTGTGCTAAAAAATCCTTGCAGTGTAAGACACCTATGTTAGTACTGCACATTAAAAAAATACCTTAATCCACCCTTATTTCCAGATGCCCAGTTGGATTCTCAGGCGACGACTGCTCTATCAATATTGACGAATGTGAAAGCAACCCATGCCATAATGGTACCTGTATTGATGGCATTGGTGCCTTTGAATGCAGCTGTCCTCCAGGCCTCACGGGTAAACTATGTGAATCGGATATCAACGAATGTGAACCCAACCCATGCGAAAACGGCATCTGCAAGAACCACTTTGGTTCCTACCTTTGTTACTGTCTGCCAGGATACACAGGTATTGAGAATTTGTTATTTTAATTTTTTTTTACAAGTTGGCATCACAGTTTGCATATCAGTGTAAAATTAAATTTTCATGTACCTGTCTTCTTGCTTTCTGTGGATAAAAAAATGATTTTGAAGAAATAAAGTAAAGAAATGGTTTGACATGTTTCAGGTCTTGAGTAGTAGCAGAAATGTTAAATAAAAATAAATTCTTTATCGAGCTTCGATTGGTGAATTAATGTCACGGGGGGACAGACAAACCAATCGGGGCACCGGTCAAAGGAATACCATTATTGAAAGCTGAAATGAATAACATCACCTGAATCATGCTTATTAGAACAACATTCCATTTTACTCATAAAAAAAAATGTTGACTCTAAAAAGGGTTTTAATTGGACAATTAAGTTCATTTTATTCAATATAAGTTGATTGTAGAAATACAAAGGAAGGAAGTACAGGAATGGAAGCTGGACGGAAATGTGTCACCTGAAATAAGCAAATTAGGACAATGTTTTATTAAAAATAGTTTGATTCTTAAAAAAACTGTTTAAATTGCACATTTAAATACATTTCATTCAATATAAGTTAATTGTAGAACTCAAATCTATCATTGACAGTGTTCAAAAAACAAATTTAAACATCAAAATCTTTCTTAAAAATAGACATAATCTATATTCCAATCCCACATTACATTACTCTCATTATTTATCAATTTCCTTTTCCCATTCCACCAGGCATGCATTGCAACATCGAATTCAACGAGTGCCTTTCTGCCCCATGCCAGAATGGTGCAACATGCAACGATTTGGTAGGCAACTACAGTTGTTCCTGCGTGCCGGGTTTCGCGGGCCGTAACTGCGACACAGATATTGACGAATGCGAGAATGGCCCATGCAAGAATGGTGCAACGTGCAGCAATCTGATTAATAGATACGAGTGTGCTTGTTTACCCGGGTTCTCTGGAGTTGATTGTGAGGTTAATATTGATGAGTGTGAGCCCCAGCCGTGCCTCAATGGAGGAGTATGCAATGATTTGATTAATGAGTGAGTAAAAACTACTTTTTTGGTGTTATTAAAATATTGATTATTTTTTTAATTATTATTGTTTATATTTTTTTATGATTATTACTGGTTTTAATTTTTAAAAGTAGGTTTGTTACAGAATCTGTCACTTAAACTGCTTCCACACAACATTTGTGCTCAACAGGAAACAAACAATTTATACACCACAGAAAGAAATTCGCCAAACAGGGCCTTTAGCTAGTTGTAATTCAAACTTTTAAACGCCAAAATTAACTATTTTCACCGTTCGTTCTTCTTTCTCAGAATTAATAATTGGACTTTATCGTTTGCTAAATGTTTGAAGTTCGAAGAATGATGTAATTTTTTTAATAAATATCTTTGAGTCACCACAATTTCCTATTTACACCATTTGTTAAATTAATTTACAGTTTAAAAAATATATAATTAGTAAAATTGATGCTTTAAAAATAAACACAAAACTTTGCACATTTTTTATGCTAAGTTAGAATTCTCTATGCATCTTCATACATATATAATGAACCATCAAAAGAACTCTATTGTGATATTACAACAGTCCAAACTGAATTATATCACATAAATAAATATTCTTTCAAAAGTTTTATTTTAAATAAAGTTTCTCGTACGTTTAACGAAATGGCAACAGTGAAAATATTGAATAAAAATGGAATTTGCATGTTATTTCAATGCAGATTTAATTGTTCATTATTTAAATTTAAAATAAACTTCTAATTAAAATTTTTTAACGAAATTTGGAATGTAGCCTAGTCTGATTTTTTGCTTCAAAATGACGTATCCCACTTGTTTGTGAGACTAGCAGTTCGTTTTGCGAAAGTGGGTGACAGACGGACTGAACGATTATAATACCTTCCACTTTTTATGTTATAAACGTAGTGTGCAGACGTATGCTTGGAAAAAATTGGGGTTTGAAGCCAAAAATAATGTTTTGGATGTATACCGCAATTATCAGATCAGACCTATTGTCACTTATTCCTCTGTGATCTGGTGGTGCAAAGTGGAACAGAAAACTGTGAAGGACAAGCTAGGAAGTCTGCAAAGAATGGCCTGCATGTGTATCACAGGTGAATGTCCTCAGCACCCACCAGAGCATTGGAGATAATATTAGATCTGACTCCTTTAGACATCTTCATCTGCAGTACCGCAAGGAAGACTGCCTACAGAATGATGCTGAAAAAACAATGGTATGAGAAGCCCACGGCTATAGGTCATATCAGTATCACAAAGAAAATTCATAATTCCACCCTCCTGATGCCCTCGGACATCATGGAAAGAACTTACGTGTTTGAAAGACCGTTTGAGGTGGTCATTCCCACCAGGGAAGAATGGAATGATTACACGTTTAATCAAACAAACAACGATGTTATCTGGTTTACAGATGGGTCGAAGAAAGATAACCTTTCAGGACTGGGAGTACATGGTACATCACCGAGAATAAACCTCTTCAGAGGTCTTGGGAAGTATGCCACAGTCTTCCAGGCGGAGGTTCTAGCCATCATTGACTGTCTGCAGATAAATATCAGAAAAGGCTACATAGTTAAGCGGATTCTCATTTATAGTGACAGTCAAGCAGTCTTAAAAGCACTCAAGTCATTCCAAATTAACTCCAAGGTTGTTATGGAATGTAGAAACCTTCTAGAAGAACTGTCAATCAATAACAAGATAACTCTTGTATGGGTGCCAGGACGCAAAGGCATCGAAGGAAACGAAAGGGCTGACGAACTTGCAAGACAGGGATCGTCCTTCAACCCAATAGGGGCAGAACCCTACTGTGGCATCAATTTGATGACCGCGGGAGGTGTTCTCCTTAAGTGGGAAAACAAGAAATGAACAAAGAGTGGATCAACTCCCCAGGACAAAAACACTCTAAAAGCATGATCAAAGGATCATCAGCAAAAATTGCTTCTGAAATTCTTAGATACCCAAAACTGAAGATACAAATAATTGTGGGCTTTATCACAGGGCACTATCATATCAGAAAACATCTTCATACGATGGGACTTTTTCAACAAGAACCTACATGTAGAAAATGTCATAACAAAGAGGAAACTGCACATCACATCATATTTGAATGTGATGCCCTTGCCCATACTCGATTGATAACCTTAGGTATCATTAATGATAAAGAGTTACACCTTAGCTCTATCAGGGACCTGGCTGACTTTATCACTAAAGTAGGAGACCCTAACAAATGGAGCTAAGGAACTTTTTGGGTCTGGGGTATGGTACAAAATGTTACCCAAAAGCAGAGGTGCCGCATATCGGACAAACCCAAATTAAAAGAAGAAGATGTAATCCTTATTTCAAATTATTAACAAAGCATATATAGTACTATAAATTTGATGCCTAGTGTCTTATCGTACCTGTAACGGTAGATTAGTTTATCAATTTTACAGTTCAGTTATATTTATGCATTTTGTTTGTCTTTCAGGTTTACTTGCAACTGCTCAGACACAGGTTTCACTGGCAAATTCTGCGAAACAAACATCGACGACTGTGCCCCGAATCCATGCCAGAACGGCGCCTCTTGCGAAGACAAAGTCAAAGACTACAAATGCCACTGCTACAGCGCCTACGATGGAAAGAACTGCGAATATGACATTGATGACTGTTCTAACTCTCCTTGTCTCAACAGTGGCCTGTGCTTGGAAAACTCTAACCAAACCCTCTACAAAATCAACTATTTAGGGTTTTTCCCCAATTTTTCTTATGCCACAGCGAGTGGGTATAGGTGTGTCTGTGCCTCTGGCTTTACGGGAGAGAACTGCGAGACTAATATCGATGATTGCGAGTTCCATAGTTGCAAGAATGGAATTTGTATTGATGGAATCAATGACTACTACTGTGCCTGCCATCTTGGGTTGGTACCTTGTTTATAACTTTATTTAGAATTATTTTGTTAACTTACAATAGGGTTGTTTAATATGAGTTGGAGCTCTCATAAAAACACAAAATGAAAATAAATGAAAGAAAAGTTTTAAAATCAAATTGACTTTATTGCAGAAAAAATGACTAGATAGTCCGAAACATTAAATTAACAGAAAAAAAAGACTGCTTAAATAATTGCTGTAAGAGCCAAACGAATTACGACTGTGTAATCAGAAAATGCAGTATGTCTAATGCATCAAGGCATGAGTAGAGTATAAATTCAAAAGATCATCTAGAAAGTTTGCATATGTTAAAAGTTGAAAGTGGACGGCAGCCGTTCACCTTCAACTATAGTGCTTATCTGATAAGCACTATAGTTGATTATGGAGATTATGGAACACAGTGGATTTTAGGCTATTGGAAAGGTTCTGACCTGGAGTGCATCAACAAATGGTTTTAAGTTCTATCTGTCTTCATTTATCAGATGACTTTTGTAAAATGGCTGTAACCAAATCGTCTACTCCATTTTTTTCAAGTGCTAACTATATTGTTTTTTAGATTTCTGTTTATTCATATGCTATGTCCTCACTACGACATCAAACCACAAAAGCAACAAAATTTGGCGACTGCAGAGCGCCAAGCGATGCAATAGCATGGGGTTGACTCTGCCAAGTCGCCAAAATTTTGTTGCCTTATGGCGTAGTCAGACATAGCCTAATAACGGTATGAAGTAAGGCTATGTCCTGACTACGCCACAAAGGCAACAAATGCAACAAAATTTGGCAGAGTCAGCCCCCATGCTACTGCATCGCTTGGCGCCTTTGGCGGTCGCCAAATTTTGTTGCCTTTGTGGCGTTTGTTGTCGTAGTGAGGACATAGCCTAAGTAAAATAGTTTATTTAATTATTAATGTTCACACAGGTTTGATGGACAGTATTGCGGAAGGGACATCAACGAATGTCAGATGTTGGAGCCATGTGAAAACGGAGCCACCTGCATTGACATGATTGCTAATTACAGGTGAATATTTCATTAATTTGTTAGTCGTAACAGCTACTTTTTTTGTAACTTAAAAATGAGTTTGGCATAATATGCATTTTATATTTGTGTGCCGTTGTATATAAGCACCTAACTTATTATAACATAATATCAAAAGTTTAAAAAAAATTTCATGTTTTAGAATAAAAATATGCTGTGGCTCCATGGCTTAATTACTCAAATTGAGCTACCTCTCGCGGTTTTTTTTTTAATTCTTAAATAACAATGTCGTCTGTTTCCAAACATAAATTCCAAAATATTTTTTTTAAATTGAAGGCATGACTTGTGTTCTTGCGTAAATGTCACATTTAGAATTAATTATCCAAATTTCAATAATCAAATTTGGTGGGTTTTGTTTAAATTTATAGAAAAGAGTACTCAAGTGTTACATTGTTCCCCCTAACTTTTAAAGTAATTTATTAAATGTTAATTATAATTAAAATTCATTAAATTCACCAATCTTGTCAAAACTTACTATAATACTATTTCTTATCTTTATAAAAATTGAATTGAAAACAGCCTTATGGTACTTGTAAAGAAGAAATAAATGAATTATAACTTACTACAATCTGAAAACTTATATTCTAACCTACAATCAAAACCTTACCAAACAATTTTTACGCAACAATTCTGTACATTTTCTAATAGCCTCTATACAGCGGCTCATGAAATAGCAGCGCGTGGTTGGAAGAATAAGCAGCACAATAATGATAAGCAGAGTAGCAATGATTCACAAATAAACAGTTGATAAAAACGGAGAAACTTTAATTAAAACTTCTTAAATATATATAGTAGACAAAACAAATAATAACAGTCTTACTTTGGAGAAAGGAATAAACAAACGTAAGTGATTGAGCAAGGAAAGACTTAGTTACTTCATTCTTAAATTTAAATAAAAACTAATAAAGTTCCATCTGAACTTTAAACACCGCGGGCGAAGAGAGCAAGTGAACAAGACCACTAGAAGACGCCCACCACGCGACGAACTCGTAAACAACAACGTGGTCATGTGGTCGGTGCCTTCACCGGGACTGCTCGTGACGTCAAGACGTAAATACCGAACCTACCATCGTGACGTCACAAAAGTAAATAAACGTCATTGCGGCACAAATTGCGTGATAATCCTAACATTTTCTATTCATCAACTTACATTATAATTAAAAAATTTCAAAAACTACATTAATCCCACCTTATCTTTCAACCAGGTGCGAGTGCCTCCCTAATTTCGGCGGCAAAAACTGCCAGACAAAGCTGACCGGTTGCCTCAATGTCCAGTGTCAGAATGGAGCTACCTGTATGCCTATGCTTGATGAAAACGATGACCATACCTATGCCTGCCAGTGCACAGAGGGCTTCCATGGGCGATCCTGTGAAATTGCCACCACTGTGTCCTTTAACACTGGCGACTCGCTATCTGTTACAAGGTATGTTTTAGAATTTTCTTTGTTGCTTGTGTATATTTTTAGTTATGGTGTCAAGGATTTGACATCAAAGCCTGAATATACTGAAGATTTTACTGTGAAGTCCATCCTATTATATTTTGTTATTTAAGAGCTATGATTTATTAGTCATCAAAATTGTCTTATGTAAACTGTGGCAGAAGGATGGAGACTTTCCCAGTAGAATTACAGAAGAGAGTGGCTTTCCTGTCTACTATATTGTTGCCTCGTATGTAGGGGGGGGCATGCAAAATTGGTATGATACCATCATATATCATCATTACCTGTACTTCCTTTCTAAGTCGAGTAAATGGAACTTTAACATGTCATATTAAGCACATAGAGTAATGAGCTACACGGCCTATACTCTTACCCTCCAGGGCGCATCCTTTTATTTATGTTATTAGTCATCAATATTTTGGCTTGTGATACTTATTAGAGACATTAAGAGGTGTTTATTGTCTATTTCTAATATTTTTTTTTTTCATAATGGTGTTATTATTCTCGCATCAAAATTGGACGTTTTTTAAATATATTCTTTTTTTTTTTACTTTGTTTCTCTGATTAGTTTCATTGTACTTGAGAAAACCCAAAGTATGTACTAGAGAAAGCGCCAAACATCACTAGTAGAATTCTCATGGCCTCACTGCCACTCACAAGCATTCATTATTTCTTACAGGTACAATGTCCTATCAGACACCTTCAAGCTGGAGTTCCGTTTCCGTACCACCCTTCCTAGCGGTCTTATCAGCAGTGGGTATATCTCCAACGATATGCTACAGTATGTTCTGTACCTGTGGAACGGCATGATCAAAGTGGATCTGTACTCTGGTACAAGTCGAATCGCAGAACTGTTCTCTAAAGGAGGTCAAAATGACTCCAAGTGGAAGACCGTGACATTGGACTTTAATCCTAATGAGGTATGTTATGGGGTCGGATTATTGTGTTGATTAGCAATTAGCTATACATAGTTTTAAAAACATTGTTTCTTTATTAAATATGTGTAAAAATTAATGTGGTGCTACTAAAGAAGGAAGACAAGCTGTTTTTGTTAGTAACACAACATCTTTAAGTAAGGGGGAGAGTGAACGCCTAATGCAAGGTTGAAATATTTAAACACAAGTATAAAGTTGAGTTGTATCTAGATACAGAGCTCAGCCTAGTACTTAAACTATTGAGGTCAGAGTTATTGTTCCAGGTTGTTAGGCCGCATTTTAGTTCAAATTGTACATTTATGTTTGTTAAAGAATTAATAGGAAGCTATTTTTATTTAGTAAAAAACTGTAATGCCCAAAAATAGATGTAGATCTAGAGAAACATTTCTGCTGTGGGTAAAAAAGTTCCCTTGCAATATAATTGGTCAAACAAACCACCAGCTATATCCCCCATCACTTCATGAAATATTAGAGATTGCTGAACTCGATGGGGGAAGTATATACTAGCATGAGTTCCTTGGAAGAAGAAATTTTGAAACACACAAAACTATGTAACAGTTGAGTTATCATAACGCATAGTAATACAAAAGAAAACTTGATATTTTCTAAAAAGCCCTTGGCAATCTAGAAAGACAAAGCTATTTAGTTTTTGTATGATCTCTTAGCAAAAACTATAATCAGGCTTTAAAAAAATGTGCCTTCTCCTGAAAGTCAATAGAAACCCATGTTCTCTTAAAGGTGTCCTTGAATGTCACCGGCTGGGGTCTCCAGAAAAAGATGGAATTCCACGCACTCAACTTCACCGTCCAATTCGGTGGAATGCGGAACTTGGTATTTGACCAGAGCTTGGACATCCCGGACTTTGTCGGATGCGTCCAGGACATCCAAATTAACGGGGACATCGTGATTCCGAACAACAACAGCGTTCTTTACGGGGCCATGGAGGGATGCCCAAGGAAGGAACAGTGTGAGGGATCTCCGTGTCATAATGGAGTGTGCAGGGATAACTGGTTGAGCTACGAGTGTGTGTGTTCGAGGCCCTACTTTGGAACGACGTGCCAGTATAGTAAGTTTACTTCTGTTTGGTTATTTTGTAGGAAAATAGTATGGCATGCTCTGATGGCTCTTTGTACCTCTTGCTTATCTTTAGCCTTTTATTAAAGGTGGTATAGGTGCTATACATTTTTTGTTTCAGTAATTAAATTAAGTATTTAATAAGCAATTTATCAGTTTATACTTCATTAACTAGTTACATATATAATCTACAACAAATACTCTTTGTTCGTTAACAAGGCTTTTTGTGTGTACAGTATATCGTTAGTTGTTAAATTAGTAATTGCTACTCCTACACAGTTAAATAGAAATCAATATACTCTACAATATAATAACTGTACCATATAAACCAACATACCAAATGAAAATTAAAACTGTTAAGTTTCAAGATTTTGATTGAGTTACTATTTAAGAGCATGTATTTATCCATATGTTGGAGCTTGTTTGAACTACTAAAAGCGTTGCAGCAGTTTGTCTTCTGCTCTGTTTGCTATGACATTTAGCTTGTTAATTTAAAAATTATAACCAGTACTATATTTTAAATTTAAAAAAAATCTACACTGAAAGCGAACCCAAAATAATATACAGATGAGATTTGATAAAAATTTTATTTACAAATAGAAAGAGAGAACAGTGAGAAATAAAATACGATATAAAAATGACAATAACATTCAAATTTTTTGTTACATAGAAAGTTAGTACTTTAATAGAAAGAATTGCCAATGTCCACTGAAGTTGTTGGGAGGTTTTAATTTTCTTTATTTTGTGTTCTTTTATCTTTCTTGTGTAGTTATATATCTAAAAGTAATATATATTAATAAATAATAAGAATTAAATAATAAAATACATTATTAACTATTATTAAAATACATTATTAACCAGGGCTTGAAAAATCTCGGAAGGTTTATCCGTCGCCGAGGACAGCTTGCCCAAAAATGTACACCTCGCCCTTTAAAACTAACCCGTCAAACTCTAATTATATATAAATAGCTTCCAAATAAATAAAAATATAATTTTCTCTTATTTATTATAAACATTTATATAAATTACACAATGCATTAGAAGTCACTAGGATTACTTAATTCACTAATAAAAGAAATACTAGGTTACTATAATAGCAACCTAGTATTTCTTTTATGAAATAATTAAAATGACAAGGTTCAAGTTATCTGGAATGTCAATTTATCTGAGGGCACTTCATTTTTATAATGAATTAAATATGACGTTTGCCGGTTCCCAATCAAGCCAATAATTTACAGAGGTTTCTGCATGGAAATCAGAAAGGGCTTTTCCATTTAGGTAAATGTTCATAATTGTGTTTAATGCTTGTTCAAGACCAGTGCATAATGTGTTTTGTACACAATTGTTAATTCCTGCAATACAAGCACATGCACAGAGCAACTTTTACTTTGTTTACCGATTACGTGAGCATGCGCATTTGGTCTGACGAAGGAATTAACAAGATTTCTAGATTAAAGGGTCATTTTAGAATTGTGGCTCTAGACTTTTGCAAGATAACAAAAATTAAAAATGTATCATGAAGAATAACTGGGAAATTAGTTGTGCTCGGGGAATTTTTGTCCGGGAGGACGGGCGGTTTTTCGAGCCCTGTTATTAACCATTATTAAAATACATTATTAAAATACATTATTAACCATTATTAAAATACATTATAATACTATTAACCATTATTAAAATACATTATTAACCATTATTAAAATACATTATTAACCATTATTAAAATACATTATTAACCATTATTAAAATGCATTATTAACCATTATTAAAATACATATTAACCATTATTAAAATACATTATTAACCATTATTAAAATACATTATTAACCATTATTAAATACATACCATTATTAAAATACATTATTAACCATTATAAATACATTATTGAATACATAATATTAAATTTGTAAAAGACCTATCCACAAATATTTCTTCTTAGTCAATTTTTATTCCTAACCCTAACTCTCCTTTCCCCAGATTACCAAGCAGCAACTTTTGGGTTCCAAAACGAAAAAAGCTACGGCGAACTCCTCCTCTCCGACCGGGCCAGAACATCTCTATCACGCGGGACAAACATTTCATTCTTCGCCCGCACCCGCAACGAAACGGGCCTCTTGTTCTATCTGGGCTCGTCGTTGAGTACACCTAGCAACTGCTCGACAATGTTGAATGATACGTTCATGTTGGCAAGGTTGGTGGGAGGAATGGTGCAGGTTGTCTTGAGGCAGATGAATGGAGAGATTACAGAATTGTCCCACGGGCAGAGGTTGGATGATGGCAGAAGTTATTTTGTCGAAGTGAGTTGTGGTCTATTGGTAAAAAGTTATGTTTTTATGAAACTCGAACAGTAGACTCTCTCTTAACTAGACTCGGTTTAATTGGATCTGCGCAAACCGGACAAAATTTTTTCCAGAGAAAAAAAGTCAGATAATATCTTTATATTAATCTGGAGTGTTATTATACTTGAAGTAATAATTTAGTATTTGCAGAAAACGAATTTAAAACTGATACGTAATTTTATGTAAAATCACTATCTTTTTTCTATATCACACACTATCCTTAGCTTTATTTTTTCCACAAAAATAAACTACACTTAAAAAAAAGTTATACATGCAAAAACTTACCGACTTCAGTATTAAAGTATTGTTGCTGTTCCAGGTTACTTCAAATGCATCAGTCTTGACATTGAAAGTGAACAGCAGTGCAGTACAAAAGTCTTTGTCTGAATCTTCAGTTTGCATCGAGGCCCTTTACATTGGAGATTTGCCACTTCGATCACGGCAAAAGAGGCAGATTCAACCCGCACATTTCACGGACAATGTGGATACTCTTTTGTTGGACGATATTTCTTTCTTTAAGGGCATCATTCAGGATTTCAGAGTAAGATATTATCTTCTGGTTGTGAAGGATTCTTTTGTAGTTGTGTGTTGTAGATCAAGTAATGTTAACATGAAATATTATTGAAGTAAAATTTTATTGAGGGGGAATGCGAGTAGTAGCCGAGTCTTAGAACCGATGTTCTCTCTGAGTTAATCCAATGTAAAAAAGAAAAAAACATAAATTACAAAGAACTTACTTAAATTACAAAGAATATTCAAACATATGTTATTCCAGCATGTGTAAATGGGAGTTTTCCCTCGCATGTCTTTATAGAGTTTCCACTACAATAACCATTTTAAGTCATTTTTAAACCATTTTATTCAAAACGCTCTTTTTTTTACAACAGCAAATTAAAGCAAACGAACGCCAAGGGGAAACATGGAAATTCCGTATAGGGGAAATAGAAAAAATATTATATAATTTAAACAGACACACACACACAAATAACACAGAGAAATGATGAAAAATAATAAATAAAGCAACAACAAACTGCTTAACAAAATATACATGAAAGTTTGGCAATAAGCTGCCTAATAATAAAAAAAATTATGAGCTTCAATAAAGTGAGAAATAAAGATCTAAGTCGTCGATATTGATCAGAAGATTGAAAAGTATATGTTTAAAGTCTTCTTACCCCGACAGATCAATGGTGAAGAAGTAGTGTTCTATGACCTATCCACCCAAGGAGAGGGGTTCCCACAAGTGATTGGAAGGGCTGAACTGACAGATTCTGTGAGAAAGGGAGTGGTCAGTGACGACCCTTGTAACACCATTTATCCATGCTTGCACGGTGCTAAGTGTAAAGATGTGTGGAATGAATATGTGTAAGTGGATATTTGTTTAAGTCTATATTATAATCAGTGTTAGAAATTGGACGAAAAAATTTAGGAGCTATATCTATGCGCTGCTTAAAAAACTAGGAGCAATAACGCTCATTGCCCAGGAGCTAGTTCTAGATTTACAATCTTGGGAGAATCACATTTATTGAAGATTTGCTATTTTCAGATAATTATTTTTGGCATGATCTTTGGAAACATCCTTAAAAAAGTGATGGTGACATTTAAAAATTTAGTCACGATAATTGCGACTACATTTGTTGTGAAGTCGCAAAATTATAGGATTTGGTTGTATTTTGCGACCGTTAATTTCTAACCCTCTCTGATTATTACTGTAAGTCTCTTTTTAAGCATGATATTCAGTTATATTGTTAGTTTGATTATAATTTCTACAGAATTTGCTATGCCTTTAAACCAGAGGGGGGGGGGAAGTAACCTGTTTATGGTAAATTCATAATTTAAAAAATAAAATCAGCTATCTGAAAAATCTACAACACTATTGCTTAAAGAAAGCAGCTTCTTTTAATTATCACATCATTCATTTAACATTATATGTGTTTGGTTTGTTCAGATAAACATGCGCCTCTATCGGCAGTTGTTTTAGATTTTTCTTTTTCTTGACACAATAGACAGTAAGGCAACAACACCCTTGTCTTATACATTGTCCAATTGTCTATAAATATTTTTCCCCTTTAAATGCTAATTACATTATTATACTTGTAGATGCGAGTGTCCTGAGGATTATAGAGGAAAGAACTGCCAAGAAAGGAAGCCTTGCGCAAACAATGCCTGTCCTGCCAACTCAGAGTGCCGAAACCTTGAAGTCAGCTATGAATGTAGGCTATATTTCTCTCCTTTATTTTTAAAAGTAAACTTTTAAAACTTGACTATAGCAGCCAAATAATACTTCTTTTCTATAGAAATTTAATTTATTTTGTTTAATTTTCATAATTTCTAATGTACGTTTAGCTTTTTTTAATTGAAAAGTAAAGTTATACCTCATTTGTATCAAGATAGATGTATTTACTTGTCTTTAAACTATAACATTTTTCCAATAATGTAAAAGATATTATTTGATACAGTAAATAGTCAAAATGCGAAAAATTGGTATATGTATGTTGGTCATTCGAATGGAATATGAAAAAATGAAGTCCCGTTTGATTTTACAAGTATTTTGAATAATTTTACTTAAAAAGTTTATTTTTTTATATACTGTACTTTTTTGGCATCTTTACCACTTGAAATATTTACTTACAAAAACCCTTCAAAACAATGTTTAAAACATCAAAATGTATGCAAAATGTCAGTGCTTTGGCTGTCTCCAACCTCAAAACACAGAAATATTGAATATCTTGCAGGAGGAAAGTAGTTCAAATAGAGCACAAAAAAAACTTTTATAGCTTTGGCATACATACTTTAACAATTCCTATTTTTTTTCTGTATTACGCAATATTTTTTTTATTTCATATAACTGACATGTTTAACATAATCCTTTGTAAACAGTAGAAATGCACATCATTAACTAAACCTATTTTTTCTATTAAAGGCGTGGCCAGCGCAGCCTTCGATGGAAAGCAAAGCGGAATCCACTACGAAGTCAAGAACACCGGTCGCGACTTCCTCAACATCAGCTTTTCGTTCCGTTCGAATGGCAACGGCACCATCCTGTGGATCGATAGCAACCCTGCAACTAGTTCCGACCATTTCCTGCAGGTCGAGATTGTTTCCGGGACCTTGCAGGTCAACTGGGACCTTGGACCTGCGAG
Source organism: Oedothorax gibbosus (assembly GCA_019343175.1). Lineage (NCBI taxonomy): Eukaryota > Metazoa > Arthropoda > Arachnida > Araneae > Linyphiidae > Oedothorax > Oedothorax gibbosus. The sequence continues at coordinate 11,265,215 of CM033273.1, forward strand.
GGAGAATGAAGCTTTCCATAAGACTGTGAGCCAGAAGATAGACTCTGGGGATTGGTACGATGTGTCGATCTGGTTTGATGGAAGTTTGGTGCATTTGAAGGTCTCCAACAATTCTGAGAATCTCTCTGAGGATAGTTATGCTCAAGGTGAGATTTTTGTTTCGGTTGTAAAAATTGACTTTTTTCGTTTTAAATGACTTGCAGCTGAATATGTACAATAAGATTAGTTAGTCCGTCTCTTTATGCAGATTGATTTCTAAAGAACTAATTAAGATTTAAACTAATTAAATTTTTTATATTTATTCAATCAACTATTAGTACAAACTGTTTTGTTTTGAATTATTTAAATTGGAATCTATCATCAATGCTGAAAACGCTTTCCAAGAAAAAACCCTTCTGCTAACTTTCTATTTGAAGAACTTTTTAGCAATGTCAAATTATTATGTTTGACGCACAATAAGTCACTCACAATTTTTTCATAGATATATTTTGGAGGATTTATAATGGAACAAACCTTGGGGTCATTTATGTTATTATAGGAAATTTTGTTTTGTTTAGTGGCAACAACAAAACCTTTTTTAGCTTTAAAATAACTATGCAAACTTAAAATTATATTTACTATTACTAGGGGAAATAATCGTGGGTCTCCAAACCAAAGTGCCTCTGTGTTAATCCAATGGAAAAAACATGATTTTCTAAGCCATATTTCTCCGATTAAATATTTTTACAAATAGTTTTTTTTATATGATAATGTAGCTAACTTGAATTGTGCTCAATGATCCCAATTTTTGAAATTCATTCGTATATTTTTAAAATTTTCAATGAATAATTTTGCAACAATATAATCAAACCAATTTCAAGAAGTGGGATTATAGAGCCCTGTAAGTCAGCTACATTTATTATATAAATTTTTTTTGTAAAAATATTTAATACAGCCGGAGAAATGTGGCTTAGAAAATTATGTTTTTCACTTTTGTTCGGGGAGCTGTGTCTTTCCTCCTTAATATTTCAGCACAAAATTCTATGGTCTGACATAACAAAACTAACTCTCCTTCCAAACAGGTCTAACCGAACTCCTAAACAACGGCGCAAACGTCTACCTCGGCTACCGACCCGACTCCCATCCGTCCTTCAAAGGCTGCCTCAACGATGTCCGTCTGGGTGGATCCCTCCTGTCCTTCTTCGATCCGTCCCTCACACCGTCCCCCACCCCGTTCAAATCCGTGTCCAAAGACGTCCAAATCGGGTGCGTCCTATGCTGGGATGACGACTGCAGGCACGGATCATGCTATGACCGATCCGCGTCATACAATTGTTCGTGCTCGGACGGATATGAAGGGGAGTGGTGCGATGTGGATATGTGCGATACGCGGAATCCGTGTGTCAATGGTGGCACTTGCGGACATGTTGTGTCAGATACGCCATTGGTGGATGTGCATCCGCTGTATTGTACTTGCCCGAGGGGATTTACTGGGCCAGGGTAATTGAAATTTCTTTTGTGTATGTGTGTAAAATGTGTGTAAATTGGTAGTTTCAAGAAACTAACCCCTTCCTTATCGCTCCCGTAAAAATGACGGGATGAGGTTGTCAGGTTTTCTGGATTTTTTTTTAATTTAAAGCTGAAAATTTAAAAATGAATATATATAGACATTGTTCTGACACAATTTATATAATTTTCAGGGATGAAAAATAGGCACTTTTATGTTCGTTTTCTTAAGTTGTTGAGGTTAGGGAGGAGGGGGGAGGGTAATTCTTTGTTTATTGTATCAATTTGTTCAAATTGTTATTGCTACGGATTTTTTGGGAAAAAAAGTCTCAAGCTAGAAGCATTGATTTAAAATCAGAATATGTATTGAAGAAAAGTGTATAGTGTGCCAAAGTCAAATTTGTAAAGTGTTAGACATGAATTTAAACTCCTGTGTATTTGATCACTCTTGCTATAAATTTAATTATGAGATTTCGCTTTTATTTTGCAAAAAATACAAGAATATTTTTTCATAAATATATAATCTACATTTTACAACAAAGTAAACTTATTTGCATTTTAAACATGAAAAAAATCTCTGAAATTGCACTATGGTCAAAAAATTAATTATTTGTTGACTAGAATATCAGCCAAGCAATTCAAAATTTTCCTGCAAATTTAGCTTTCCAGTTATTTGATGTGCTACATTATTAAGCTTATAATGTGTTTTCCAATTAATTTGAGTAAAATAAGTTTGAAAACATTGTATCCTTTTTAAAATCTTTTTTTACTAAGTCATAAAAAATTGGTTTAAAATTTTATCTATAGGTCTATAAATTTTAAAAATTGAGTTATAAGTGTTGCTCTAAATAATAATGTTATAATAGAAAAGAGTTCTGTGGATTTGTGAAAATTTTGCAGATTGTCACAATTTTGCTAGTTTTTATTTTAATTAATTTATTGATTCACAAGGTTTATTTAATTGCTAGTCAATGATCTAGATTTTAAAATATAATTAAAGTTTTAAGATTATAAAACTTTACTACTGTTTGCCAAAAATTGCTCAATTATGATGCATATAATTGTAATCATGGTTAAACAAGTTATAGTAAAATAGCCACTTCTACTTAAATTTATAAGTTCTATGGGATAAAAACTTTCTCGTAAATATCATCAACAGCCAGTTTCTACCTGATTAACATTAGAAAACAAAATCGAACAAGATCCATAATATTTAAATTCTCAAATACTTCCTTAATATTATTTCATTCTGTTTTCTTACGTCTGCTGCGATTTATTTGTAGTTTGAAGAATAATTAAATATTTATTAATAACAAAAGTAATGAAACTCCAAACTGCATTAAAAAAAATAAGAAATGTAAATTAAAACTAAGCATAATTGTATGCAAAAGTATGCCTTGCCGCTTTCTTGTTAGATAATTAATGAACAATCAAAGAATCAAATTGTGCTACATTTTATGACGTCATTCCAAACTGATTCATGAAAATATTATTTTGCTTCAAATATATTTAAATAAATAAAGTTTCTCATGTCATTGTTGATTTGGCAACAGTGATTTAAATGACTCAAAATTGAATTTCAATGCTAATTCAATGGGAAATTCGCCGACAGATAGTAGATTTATGTCCGTCCGGACGTACAGACAGACGGAAAAAAAGTATGAAAGTTGGGTATCTGAGGTCATAGCTTTCTAACAAAAAAAGAATTTTTAAGATCCGATGATTAGAACCGATTTTGGAAGGGGGGTACAGACAGACAGACAAACGGACAGACAGGCGGACAGACAGACGGACAGACATACGAACAGACAGATGGAGATCAACCGCATTTCAATACCTACAGTGATTTAAATGACTCAAAATTGAATTTCAATGCTAATTCAATGGGAAATTCGACGACAGATAGTAGATTTATGTCCGTCCGGACGTACAGACAGACGGACAAAAAGTATGAAAGTTGGGTATCTGAGGTCATAGCTTTCTAACAAAAAAGAATTTTTAAGATCCGATGATTAGAACCGATTTTGGAAGGGGGTACAGACAGACAGACAAACGGACAGACAGGCGGACAGACAGACGGACAGACATACGAACAGACAGACATACGAACAGACAGACAGATGGACAGACAGACAGTTGGAAATCAACCGCATTTCAATACCTACAGTGATTTAAATGACTCAAAATTGAATTTCAATGCTAATTCAATGGGAAATTCGCCGACAGATAGTAGATTTATGTCCGTCCGGACGTACAGACAGACGGACAAAAAGTATGAAAGTTGGGTATCTGAGGTTATAGCTTTCTAACAAAAAAGAATTTTTAAGATCCGATGATTAGAACCGATTTTGGAAGGGGGGTACGGACAGACAGACGGACAGACGGACATCGACCGCATGTCAATACCTACTTTTTCATTTTTTTAATTCTTTCGAATTAAAAAAAGAAAAGTAGGCTAAAAATTGGTTGTTTTTTAAAGGCATTTATCTTTGTTATGGTTCTGAAGTTGTGGTAATGAACTCCTGAAATAACTCCTTAAAATTCCTGAATTCCACTATTAAAAAATGTATATGAACCTTATACTCATATAAATTTTAATACTTGCTAACTTGTTTCATTCCTGTTTCTTACAGTTGTGGAGACGAGGACCGATGTGTGTCTACACCTTGCATGAATGGCGGAACCTGTTCACAATTCAACAAGAAAATTCATTGCGATTGCCCTCCTTACTTCGAAGGGACAAGATGTGAAAATTCTGTAAGCATATATCTAACTAGTTTTAGCTTCCACACTATGTTTATAATGTAAAAAGTGAAAGGTATTATAATCGTTCAGTTTGTCTGTCCGTCCGTCACCCACTTTCATAGCCCAAATTACAAATGCTACTGACAAGTGTGATACGTCAAAACATTCAGCTCATCAAAATTAGAATACGTTGTAATTTTCAGAAAAGAATTCGAAGTACTTCAATTATTTAAAAAGCTGCAAAATTTAATGCTCATTTAAAAAGCATAGGATGTCTTTATTAGAATTAAATCACCATTGCCATCGCAACAATAGCTCGAGAAACTTTAATTCTTTTCAACAATAAATTAAAATAAATTTATTTTTGCGACATCGATCAGTTTGAAATGACGTCAAATATATTTCACTACGAGATTCTTTGTATGTTGATATGAAATATTTTCATTCTATTTAAAAGCGAGGAATATTACATATTTATTCTTTGAAACAAAATTAATTTTTGCAAACGATAAGTAATAATTATTGAATTTTTGAAGTAAAATAAATGAAACTAGCCGATTTTTTTTATTTTTACAGCATCATTTTACTAATTATTTATTTTTCGAACTGTAAATTAATTTAACAAACGATAAATAATAACTGAATTTTCGGAAGAAAGTTAATGTTAACAGGAAATTGTGGAGATTCAAAGATATTAAAAAAAAATTACTTCATTATTCTTCAAACTTCAAACAGATTTAGCAAACGATAAAGACTAATTGTTAAATCTGAGAAAAAAGATTAATGAAAATCATTAATTTTGGCGTTTAAAAATGTGAATTAAACTAGCTAAAAGCCCTGCTTGGCGAATTTCTTTCTGAGGTGTATAAATAGTTTGTTTCCTGTTGGAGCACAATTGTTGTGTGGAAGCAGTGACAGATTCTGTAACAAACCTACTTGTTTATACTCTATGTACTAGTAATGCCAGTGATACTCTTATTATTATTCTATATCTTTTTAATTAATTGAAGAGTACAGGGAAAAAAAACTTCATCTACTGAGATGTCTGTATTGAGGTCTGCTTGGTGAGAATGGCGATCGGAAAAATTGTTTCTCCCTTGGTTCTTCTTCCACGGTTCAAGAGCAGACTAGTGTGTGGGGTGAATATTGATCCATAGAGATAGTAAACATGTGCGCCGCATGATAAGAACTAAGGCAAAACTGTTTTCTTCACACCAGTTTAGACGATGACTCGCTATCTTCGCCAAGCAGACCTGATGCAGATAGATTCCCTGTCAATGAAGGGATTCTTCCCCTGTACACTTCAATTTTATAATAACTTTATTTATTTTATTAAGAAGTACTGAATGTGCCTTGCGAAATATTCGGTTATTCCGCTACTAACTAGGATTTTAATTGGACACTGCCTCTTTTACTTACTATAAGTATAAACACTCATAAATTAGTGATACAAGGTTATTTTCTTCTACTGATCAGAGAAGTTCTTTTGTTTTACTGATAGTAAAATAATTAGGACTTTATTTTTAAGTTCATACTTTAAAAAAATGTGTTGGAATTCTTATTTTATTTTTAACAAAATAAAAAAAAAACCTTGTTCAATGTATGTAAACCAAAATATTTTACTAGGTTTACAAGAATCAATATTTTATTTGGAATTTCATAATAACATATAATTATATACCATGACTTGCAATAATTATAATTGTCATGCCTTGATAATAATTTGTAATGACTTTGTGTTTCCTTCTTGTTTATAGAAAATCCTGGACTGCAATGTTGTCAAATGTGAAAAAGGAAACTGCCTGAATATAGACTTAAATGATACAATTAAGGTAAATATTTCCTTGTTTTCAAATTAACTTTCTTGTCAAAAAAAATTTTTAAATACATTTTTTAAAAATATGTTTGTTTTCTGTAAATTTTGTTATTTACTTCTGACCTTGCCATGTATACAATAGCAAGTTTCTCGTCAACTGTTTTTAACAGGTTATGATTTCAAAAGTATGTGTTGTAATCAATTCAATTACAGAAAGCGTTAAATAGGAGTTAAAGTCCGACTTGTATTAAGTAGTCCCTAAAGCTCTATCAAACATTTCCTTATCATTGTATTGTCATTTGTTACATTTTTTAATTGAATATACACTGCTCAAAACAATCGGGGGAATGCATGGTTTAAACCCTTTCACCCCCAATGATTCCATTTGGTATCATCAGCTTCCGATTTTTTTTCTCACTAAGTTGAGCTCGCACTTATTTATCGTTAGAAAGAATAATCTTGTCTTTTGAAGAATTAAATTTTGTTTTAATTAAATGAAAATATGAAAAACATGGTAAAATAAAATTCTCTCTCAAAACATTTTATGAAATAAATTGACCCTAAATTCTTCACGCTTACATTCTTAGATGCTCAAAAATTGATTTTACCTTTTTTTTACAAATAAAGTTTTGAAAAAGTTATTGTTATAATTTATTCAAAAGTTTTTATTACAATATTTCCCCCCTTAAATTTTAGTTAAAAAAATAATTAAGTTTTTTCAACCGTTTTTTTATCATTTCATTCTGGATGTATCTATTTCACAAATTTTAGATTTTTAGAATAAAAAGAATAAGAAGTTGGAACTGAAAGGGTAAACAAAAGTACACAAAGTGCTCCCCTAATTGTTTTGAGCAGTGTATTTATAACCCATACCTATAACTGACAACAGAATACAAGTGAACCAAGTCCATAAAAAGCTTTGTGCTACAAAGGTTTAAAGTTAAAGCTTTGTAACAAAATTACCTTAAAAAAAATAATAGGTGCTGCTTATTGGATATTATCTGAACTTGGACTTTTTGCATTATTGCACTGCTAACTCAAAATTAACAAAAATTGGTTTACTTTTATTCTGAACCCTCCAATTGTTAAAAAGAATGCAATATTTAAATTCTTTTCCTTCAGTTCCAGTGTCTCTGTCAAGAAGGCTACGAGGGTATGCACTGCGAGAAACTAAAAGACTTTTGCAAAATGTCTCCCTGCAAAAATGGCGGAACTTGCGAAGTCATTGAACTGTCTGACCATGCCAGATATCAGTGCACGTGTGCACGTGGCTTTGACGGTCAAAACTGTGAACGTAATATTGATGAATGTGAGGCTGATCCATGTGACCACGGTATCTGCGTGGATGGAATAGGAGATTTCATATGCAAATGTCATCCAGGTAAGCTCCCTCTAAAAGAGTATTTGTTTGGTCCTTTAGCCATTTGAGGGATAAGCAAATTGACCGAAGTGTAAATTTGTTTTCACTAGATAAGATTTAAATCAAAGTTGTTACTGAGAACTTAAGTAATTAAATTTTTTAAAAATTGTTTTTGTAGTAGATGGTTATAAATTACAATAGACCAGTGGTCACAGTGCTTTGCCATGATGCGCCATCCCACTCAAGTCGTAAGATGCTTATAAATGGCTCCTACATGCCTTAAGTTTTAAAATGTAATAAAATTTAAATTTTTAGATAAAAACTATATGTGGTGCTTGAAAAAAAAAAGGTAAGCAAATATATGCATTGGTGTGCCACAGAATTTATGTGGTCTCTAAAAGGTATTCTTCTATGTAAGACTTTAATGTGTTCTGTAAATCTGATAATCTGGGGACAAGTTTATGTGCCGGTATTTTGTTTCTGAAAGGCGTTTAGCCAAGAGTTTCCAAAAATGGACTTTCTTGTAGTAAATATAGCAGCTCAAGTCGATCAGTGTTTTTATTTCAATAAGTAGAAGTTCCAAACAACACTGGAAAACTATCATTTCACATTTAATGTTTGGTGGAGCTTTAACCGAGAATTGTAAACACAAATGCTACACAATAAATTTAAAAAATCTGAACAGTCAGTACAAATGCAATTTTGAAGTTTTAGACTAGTGGTTCCCAACCTTTTCTGGACCATCGCCTCGTATTTTAGGTTGATCAACATCCATCGCCTCCTTTTAATTTTCATGTTATGTCTAATCATAATTTGAGTTAAAGTGTAACTATAAAACAGTTATATAACACTTACTAACCATTCCGAAGAAGCTTTATCCGGTCACTCTTAAATAAAATATAAAAAACATAAAACACATATATTTAAAGAACAAAACAAATTTTTAAAGTGATATAATTAACTAAGATATTTTTACTGGTTTCTAGAAAATTTAAGAGAGTTGTATGTAAAATTTGGCTGGTTTGGTTATGGTTGGAGAACGGTTTTACTGTACAAAAGTACAACATGATTTTAATTTTCCCCCTTTGAATACTCATTGCCCCCTGATTGCCCCTCAAGTATTTTTTGCTCCATTGATAACACAAATCGCCCACTTGGGGGCGATCGCCCCAAGTTGAGAACCGCTGTTTTAGACCAAGATATCGTGTGAAAATATACAACCTATTGGTAAAGGTTCTCGGTTAAATGAATTAATAGATAAGAACATCCTCATTACTGATATTGGAAACACCAGTGAACCTATTGAAATTCTCATTGGAGCAGACATTATGGGCAAACTGCTAACGGGTCGAAAAGAACAGGGTTGCCAGTGGCGACTAAAAGGAGACTATTTGCTACTATTTTCGACCCCCGGCGACTATGGCGACTTTTTTAGACAAAATCAAGCCAAAAGCGACTATTTTCAGCATTTTGTCAACTATTTTCAAGGATGGGCGACTTTTTCAAATTTTTTTCCGCGCGATCGTTGATATCCTTTATTTTGGTATTCCTCCCCTTAAAATCGCCGGAAGGCCACATTTTACAATCGCAGAATAGCCAAAATCTTTCGGTTGTAAAATCGCCGGAGTTTCGGGATATAGATCGCCGGAATATAGATATCGCGGGAGTTTCGAGATAGTTGGATCGCGGGAGTTTTGGGATAGTTGGATCGCGGGAGTTTCGGGATAGTTGGATCGTGGGAGTTTCGGGACAGTAGGATCGCGGGAGTTTCGGGACAGTAGGATCGCGGGAGTTTCGGGACTGTTGGATCGCGGGAGTTTCGGGATAGTTGGATCGCCGGAGTTTCGGGACAGTAAGATCGCTGGAGTTTCGGGACAGTTGGATCGCGGGAGTTTCGGGACGGTTTGATCGCGGGAGTTTCGGGACGGTTTGATCGCGGGAGTTTCGGGACGGTTGGATCGCGGGAGTTTCGGGACGGTTGGATCGCGGGAGTTTCGGGACATTGGATCGCGGGAGTTTTGGGATAGTTAAATCGCGGGAGTTTTGGGACAAATGGATCACATCTGGTTTGAGACAGAAGGATCACCTCTGGTTTGGGATAGTAGAATCGTCAGAGACTTGCGCGTTTACGTGCGGATAAAGTAGTTTTCTGGTAATAAGAATCTATCTTTTTAATCTGTTGGTTGAACCTTGGCACATCTCAGAAGTTTTGTGTGAACCATTATAAATTTTTAGTTATTCGAAAAAATATTGAATGTGAATTTGAAAGTTATGTAAAAGATATTTAAAAGCAAACTTCACTAACTTTTATGTACATATAGACAAGATCAAGCAAAACTTAAAATTATGTTCTTTTAACAAATTAAAATAATAAAATTTAATAAATTATATCTACCTGATATAATATTTTCATATTTATAAAAAAGTGAAAATATCTATATTTTTGTTAACTTGTATGTTTTGTGTTTGATGGAGAAAGTAAAAAAAAATCAAACTAAAAATGCAAAAATGCTTTTTTTAATTATTAAATTATTTAAGGTAATTCCAATATGAATTAAGACATAATATTTTAACAAACAGTTCTATTTTTAAGGGAAACAACATTCTGAGTTGGTCAACGAAATCAAATTCAAATTAGGTGTTTGCTGTTTAGCAGGGTTCGAAATTTACAGTCGCCTAGTCGCAAAATGCGACCTAATCCTTCAATTTTGGGATAGTTAATACCAACTTTTTTTCATCGTGATTTTCAACAATCTCGCCAAAAATAATCAGCTTGAACTTGAAAAAAAGTTAAGTCTTAAAATCTTACAACTGCAGCGATCTTAAAATTAAGAAACTCTGGTTACTGTAAAATTTGTAAATGGTGATTCCAAAAAATTTTTGAAACATAGTTATCGAAACTCTGATGCTTCTATAATCGCAAAACTAGTGATTCTATAATCTCGAAACTTAGGCGATCGTAAAAATAAAATTTTCCAGTGGGATACAGTAGACATCCAAATATTGCAGATTAATTTTAATATAAAAACATTTTTTAGTAAAAAATTTTTTTTTTCCTTAATAAGGGTCTTAGATAATGTACATTTGCTCTAAGTCGCACATATTGCTCCTAAATTTTCTTATCAAATTCCTAGCACTGCTATTTACTCATTTAAGTTGATATAAATTTTAACATCAAACTTGCTTAAAATCTATCAACTATCATAATCAAAAACTTAAAAAAGTGAACCATTTTAACATTTTCCAATTCAATTCCTTGAATATGTGTTGATTTCATGCCGAAAAAGTGAAGCAATCAAAGTTAAATATTAAATTTTGCAAAAAGAATTTTAAATTACAAGTCTTAAGTTTCGATTTTGCATATAGTATTTAAATTTGATGCAACTATTTTTGCTACTATTTTGATAATAATGCGACTATTTTTGCAACTATTTTGAAAATTCCAGGCAACTAAAGCGACTATTTTTTCCCTAAATTTGACTGGCAACCCTGAAAGAAGAATTGTCTTCAGGGTTAGTCGCCATTGAAACACATTATAAAGTCTTGCATAGAAGAATACCTTTTAGAGACCACATAAATACTGTGACACACCAATGCACATATTTGCCTATCTTTCTTTTTTCAACGACAAAATTGCAATAGTAGATCACAGCGTTATTTTTTAATATTGGTGTAATCACTACGATCGGACCGGAAGAGGTTCTTATTTGTTGTAAATTTGATCCTACAGAACCCTTACTTTTCATGAATGAACTCAACTGTTACACGCTATAAAATGAGTTCACCTTCATTAAAGAGTAATTTTATTCTTCTAATAATCGGATGGTGTAAAGTTTGATGGTATAAATGGTATAAAGTTTTAATGATTCCTTAGGATTTTGTTGGGATTTGTAAGCTTGTTTTTGCAAGTAAATTTGAAATTATTGTAATTTTTTCATTGAAAATAGTACTTTGAAAGCAATTAGAATACTTAACCAAAATGGTGCCATCAGTGTCATGGCACTGTTGTAGACTATATTTTTTTATTATTATTTTTTAAATGATCTCCATTTTTTTTATTCTAGTTATCCCTACTAAAAAATTAACCTTATCCAGCATGAAAGAAACTACGTTGATTCTTTGTGCAAATAGTATTCACCTCAAATCAATGTTGTTTCCTTCTTGTATCATGTGTGAAATTGTGGATATTCTTTAGCCAAAATGTTATACAAAGGCAATTTTAATATTTAGCTAAATCCTCAATTTGCTTAATCAATTTCCCACCAACTAAACACATTCCATTCCACTATATTCCAGGCTACAAAGGTCGCACCTGCAAAGACAAAATCCGCCACTGCACTGATGCCGAAAATGTATGCCATAATGGCACGTGCCAGAACATGGAAAGTGGCTACGAGTGCCAGTGCAACGAAAAGTTTATCGGTAGGCACTGCAGCATATTCGATGAGTGCCAGTCTTCAAAGTGCAATCACCAAGGATTGTGTGAGCCAGATCCAATGTTGGATGAGGCAGAGCTCGTTTTCAGACATGTTTGCAGGTGTAATGATGGGTTCAGTGGAAGTGACTGCACTAAAGAGGTGAGTGAATGGGGTTTTATTTGTTACGCTGCAGGACAATTTTTTGTGTTTTATTCATTATTGTTTTGTACTGGAGGCTAATTCCATGCAGAATTGCCCTTTCTGTTGTGTAAGTCCCATGTGTTAAAAAGTGATTATCGCTACAACTCTTAACATTAAATGAAACATTTTAGCAGAATAGTTGATCTACAATATTTACTGCAACTAAATAATGTAACCTTTTTTTATGCAATTTGTTGTTGTTTTTTCAATTTGTAAAGCTTTTTTAGCTTTTTCTTACTTTGCTTTATTTTATTGCAAAAAAACTTCAAGATAGAATTAGCCTGGAGTATAGTTGATACGATTTATATGTTGGGATGTTTAGAAGCTGATTATATGGAGAAATAAGCAGTATTGTACATTACTTTTGGTAAAAAAATCTTTCTCGTATTTTGACCCGTCTTTTTGTACAGCCCATCAGAGATTGAAAAAAAAAACAGCCCTCGTGCCATTAGTTCTTATAAGTCTTCATATTTTATAAAATTGCAATTATTTATAAACTAAATGGACAACAGCTCAAAGTAGGCCATCTTCTGCTATGCCCATTTTTTCAGCTCTCCTAACCAAAAACTCTTATTCTGCAAAGCATTAATCTCTGTCAAGTTGTCATGCCGAACCCCCCAGGTTTTAATTCGCAAGCAGCTTGGTCTTCAACAGCAACCTATAAGAAACTGTCACATTTTGCTTGATCTCTAAATAACGGGCTGGGGGAGCCGTTCAGTAAAAAGTCCTTGGGTCAGGTCCGAGCATTGCCAAAATAACTGCCGACTTATAAATGGTCTGCACAGACAAAAAGTCTGATGAATAATACCCCTTGTTAAAGGGAGTGCATGTTAAATATACTTTAAAGCCTGACAAAGTGTACGACGTTGCTCTTAAAAAGTTAACTAGATTCTGATGTTTCTGAATCTTAACCAAATTTCTCCTTCACAGCTTGCACGAGGCGGCGACGACACCAACCTCATTGTCATCATCCTCATTCCGGTGATGTGCCTCTTCATCCTGTGCCTCCTCATCGGGTCGGTCATCTTCCTCAGGATGGCCAAGAAGAAGCGGGCCACCCGCGGGACGTACAGCCCGTCCCGCCAGGAGATGTTCGGATCGCGGGTCGAGATGAACCATGTCATGAAGCCGCCACCGGAGGAGAGGCTCATCTGAGGACTTAAGTGGTAGCCTGCCATCATTAAAGCTCTACTGAGGTGCCTGAAATAGACTACCATGGTTGACGTTCATCTGAGGCATTTATTGAGGATTTTGGGAGGTGGGAGATTTGGACTTCAGTGAGGTACATCATTTGAGCTCTACTGATCTACATTAATTGAATTTTACAGATATGTATATTTTGAGCTCTACTAATGTACCGTACTGGAAGAGAAGCTCGCCTGAGGTGCCTGAAATAAACTACTGTGGTTGAGGTTCATCTGAGGCATTTCTTGAGGACTTTGACTGGTGAATACCTTATTTGGACTCCACTAAGTACATCATTTGGGCTTCACTGATGTACATTATCCGTACTTTACAGATAAGTATAATTTGAGCTGTATTTATGTACCCTACAAGAAGAGAAGCTCGTCTGAGGTGTTTCTTTAGGCTTTTCTTGTGGTGGCCTTAAGTGTGCTCCACTGAGATGCCCCATTTAGGCTAAACTGAGGTACAGAAAAGGGCTACTAGAGTAAAGGTCAATACGGTGTTTCTTGAAGATCTTTTGAGATAGAGGCCTTACCTTGTACTCCACAGAGATGTCTCACTGAGTTTGCTTTAATAATGGGCCTCAAATGCTGAAGTTTTCTCGCTGAAAGTGTCAGAAATACTCGTGAACTAATTGGTGCTCATCTAACACTTCAAGGTCAACTTTAGTTATTATTTTGTGATTCGGAGCTTCATTGATTGAAGTCAGTTGAATAATCATGTCACACTGATTATGTTTTGTTGGAGAATATGCGATTTTCTTCGAGCTGTGTAGACTTTATTTCGGCTTCACTGGATTTTACTGAACACTGATTACTGCAGAGATCCCATGAAACCCGATGCGAAGAATGTTCAACATTTTACAGGGAAAACTTAATTGAAACCAATGAAATATGTAAGTGTGTGGCAATTGAGGCCTTATTTTTCCCTCCTGAACAGGCTGATTCCATGGAGGCGTGTTTTAACATGATTTTTCATGATTAAAAGTCTTTTTAGCTGCTACCTATTCACATTGAATAAAAATAATTATGATCTTGTCCAACTAAGGACAGTAATATTTTAAAGATTTATGTATTATAAGTATTTTTTTAAAATCTCGGTAAGGTTGACAATTGCTTTGGCAAGTACAGTTACTTTTTACAAAGACATTTCTTTACTAAGTATCATATGATTTAATTATAATTATTTTATTAAAAATAAACAATCGAATATGAAATTTCTTATACGTTCAAATTTAACACAAATATGATTATATTCCTTTGTTTCATATAAAAATTGAGTTATGCTGTTTAAATACCCTTTTTAGGACAAGATAGCTCATGCATTGAGCATTGCATTAATATGAAATGAATATATTGCATTAATATGATAATGAACTTTTAATGTTTAAAATGACAGTCTATATATAATATACAATGGTATTGCTTTTATATACTAGAAAGACAATTGCTTATTGATTGCTTTATGTTTAATTCATTTAATATGATTTAACGTTTTTTTTATTTATAACGACTCAGGTTATATGCTTATCATGAATGCAGTGTCTCTATTCTGTATTGTGTGAACTATGAAATTCTAAACGTATTTTTTTATTATTTAATAAGATACTCACTTGCACTTTGTCATTTGAAGTTGTATCATGTAAATGGTGTGCTATGTTGAACTTTTATTTCCTATTATGTGTACATACAATGTTTTATTTTCATGTGTATTTATTTTGTCATCTTTTGCTTGAAGTATGCTAATTTTCAGGGTTCCCACACTGTCTCTAAAAAGCTTTTGAATTGAGCACAACACAATTTTGTTTCAATCTAGGCTTAAGTTATTACTTATATTTTGGAAAATATATGATAGAATAGAATTTTGTGTTAATTTACTTTCTACTAATATTTTTCATAAAATTAGTATTCGATTGAATAATATTACTGTAATTTTACTCATTTATAAATAAAATAATAAAATGTCTCCATTGATTAAAAATTGCGAAAAAATTCTAGGAGACTCCTAAAAAACTTAAATTTTCCCGAAATGGATATTTGTGTATAAATTTAATTTTTATAAATTAACAAAAAAATTGCATATGGTACAAAAGATTATACAGAACCGATTTAATACTATCCTGCACTGTACATGAGCATGATTATATTTCAATAACTTGATAGGAGAAGTGGAAAAAAAATTGTATCGAACAATATGCAAGAACTTCTTCAAAAGACTTTAAGGACGAATGGGAGGGGGTCGCCAAACCGAAATATCTCTGTGTTAATCCAATGGGGAAAAATAATTTTCTTAGCCACATTGCTCCAGCTGTATGCTTTTACAAACAGTATTTTTGTACGATAAATGTAGCTGGCTAACAGGGTTCTATAATACCACCTTTTGAAATTGGTTTGAATATTTTTTTTAATTTTCAATAAAAAATTTTACAAAAAAATTATTTGAACCAATTCCAAAATGTGGAGTTATAGCGCCCTGTATAAACCAACTACATTTATCACATAAGAAACTGTTTGTAAAAATATTCAATACAGACGGAGTAATATGGCTTAGAATTTTTTTTGGATTGACACACACTTTGGTTTGGAGACCAGCTTTCCTTCCTCCTTAAACTTTGTAAAAAGTTACAAGTGGGAACCCTGAATTTATGGATGATTGGTATTAAAAAGAAAAATCTCATGATATAATTGCCTAATTTAATGGTTATATTTTATGCTATAACACATTTGGGGCAAAATTATTGGAGGGGTAAAATTAAATTTCCCTTTAAGTTTTTCTAATGGGAAGTTCCTGTATACATGTATTTATTGAAACAGATTTTATTAGATGGTTGTGGTTTATTGTCATTTATGAATTTGAAAATGAACTTTTAAAAAATGGGACTCAAAGTATTTAAAATTACATTTCTTTTTTCCTACATATTTTTTAAGTTTTTAGCAAGTAAAAAATATACAAATGCTGAACAAAAAAATTAAAAAAATTTATTTTAAAAAGATTTTTAAAATATGGCACCTTACTACAAAATCTAACCTGAATTAAATATTATAAGGTTGATCTTAAGTTTTATAGTTACTTTTTAATGCATTCCACGTATATATTTGTGATAATAATTTGGAGTTATTAATTGGTAATTAATAACATGATTATATAAGGTATTATTTCTTCATACATTTTTTGTAACAGATCATTTTAAATTTTGAGTTCAAGCTATGGTTTTAAATTGTGTTTTGTAAATATAAAATTTTTAAACTCTTCATGAATTATAATCCAATGTTATAAAATAATAACTTTATTAATGTTCTATAGTTAAATGTATACAAAGTTTGATTTAAGATCTCACTTTTATCAAAATAATTTTGACTTTCAAAAATATTTTATATTTTAATAAAAGTTATTGTTTAAAAGTGTACATGAAATAATTTTCTATAAGATTTACTCTTTTTAAATTCTATGTAAAAAAATCGATCTACTCAACTGCCTTCTCTTTACAAATGCTTGTTGTACATTGTAGCATCTATTCCTGTTGACTTTCACTGTATCAAAAACGTGCAAAATCTTTTGAATTATTGTGATAATAATAAATTTCCGTCCTTGTACATTCCATGTCCAGTTGTAAAATGTCCGTCTAGTTGTATTTGTATAGTTTATATTTTGGTGAATAAATTGATTTTAATAACAATACAAATGGTCATTTTATAAAAATTTTTTGGGTTGGGTTTTAATGTAGAATCATTGTATTTTAGGCTCTGGTATGGCATGGTGGATTAATGTGTCAAGCCACGGTGGATGCCTTAGTAGGTTCAGTCATTAAACATATCAGATTGTGGTGCTCCCAAAAAACCTCAATAAATAATGCCGTTTATGTGGGTCTGGTGATTGGTGAAGGTTAAAGGTTTTTGTACAAATTTCGTGCACCTTGAACTAAGCCGTTAGAATCGCCTTTTAAATAATATTGTATAAATATATTATGTTAAAAATCTTACATGGGAAAATCTCCCTGTAGAGAGGTACAGTGCACGATTAATTATTCGAGTTCCTGGTTCATTGTCCCAATTCTGTGTTCTATGTAATTTATAGGACCTGCTGACATTATTACGCTACAGACATTTCTGCCTGTATATATTTAGTTCAACATTAATTCAACCAACTAACTTTCTTTAAGTGTCCTATTTCATATATTCTATAGATTCCTTAGTATCCTACTATGCCCTTGCTTGGAATCTTGGGAAAAAAATAAAAAGCAATTTAATGCAAAATTGATATAGGAATTAAAAAATTCATACAACCTTAAAATACATATTTATTTATCACAATTATAAGTTTTTTTTATTAAAATTTATGTTAGTTAAATCATGACTTGCACTTATACACCCCTGGACCCGCTCCATAGTTTTTTTCACATTCTATGCAAAAAGAAACACAAGTTGCTCCCCTCCCCACCCCAGATAAAACAAGTCGTTTTCGGGTTTTTTTTTTAAATATATTTTTCTTATTGCCATTGATCTTCTACAAAAGTTAAACGCGTTTTCCGAGTAAATTACTGGTCCTTTGTTTCCTTAGAATACAAATCTAAAAAAAAGCAATGCTATATACACCACACAATGGCGTGAAACAGAGGGAGTAATTTTTGTTAATGAAAACAGGACAGGTTTTCAATTTTAGACTATCTGCAGTTATTCTCCTCGAATTACGGGTTACAAATAAATAGTTATCTAGAGAAAAAATTATTTAACAATAATAAAAGCCGGTGTCCGCAAACACAAATTATATTTTACCAGTAAAGAATAATAAAGTACAAAAAAAAAACTGTAATCGAAAAATTCTTTAAAAGCTTATTGAAAGCAGGTATAAATTCTTATTCGATTGCTTCGTTGATAAGAAAGACCAAAAATGTTCTTATAAACCAGTCTTTGGAAAATGAAAAACTTTTAGTTCTCAGCGCTGTGTGTTTTTTTCTCTACCTTAGGTTTGGTTAGTTTGAATTATTAGAGAAGTCTCTGCATCGAATCCTATAGACATTTGACTCTTAATTTCTAAACATTGCAAGATTTGGATTGGATAATTACTGGCATAGATTAAAAAGAGGCATCTATTGATTACACGGAACCTTCAATCCGTTTTTCAGGTTAGGTTAGAATTATCGCCGCACTAGAGCTACACAAGGGCTATTGGCGATGAGCGTCTAATTTGGAACCACAGTCAACTGACGAACCGACACCTGACCTGAGTAGGCCCCCAGCGCAACTTTTGAGGGCGACATCCTACCACTGATGCACCTTGATCAGTGCTTCAGATCAGTGCATCCTACGCATCAGGTCGGGACTCAGGGGCATATTTAACGTGCACTGCTCTGCTCGCCTCTACAAAGAGAAGCATTCGTCGGACTTTTTGGCAGATCGTTAATAGGTCGGCAGGAGTTTTGGCAAGACCCGAACCTGGGACCTTTCGCATGCAAGTCAAGCGCTTTACAGACTGGGTTCCCCCAACCCCGTACCCTTCTTCAGGGATTTTATTATATTTAATAAGTCGATTCGTTGGCCTTGCTATCTAACCGATCCATGATAATTCCATATCTTTTAGTTGGAACTGCCTTTAAAATATAGGACGTATAATGCATAATTTTGGCAGTTTTTATTTTTTTTAATCTACACGTAATAAATACTTCTATACACAAGAAGTGTACGTAATTCGCTTGCAACATTTTCCCTTTTAATATTTTTTTCAAGTAAAAGTAAAGGATAAAATATTGGTTCTGATTGTAACAAAAGTTTAATAACTGTTCTCTAAAAATACTTCTCGAATTGTATCGGACCATGACCGTTTCGAATTTCGATTAAATTTCTTTGTTAAAATGGTTTAAACCGGTTGGATTTTCTATTGTACTTCAAAATTTTCTGAACTATAGGTGAATGCAATTTCCATTTTCAAAAATAAAAATGAACCTTTTCTTTTTTCTTAAACTTCAAGAAGACTTCAATTTTTTTAAGAGTTATTTTCGTCTGTAATAAAGTAAAATAATTCGTTTTCACTTCTAGCTGATTTTGTACTAACTGGTCCTAATAAATAATTTTTTTAGGACATTGTAACGTCGAACAGAGCAGCTTTTAGCAGATAAATTCCTTAGCCAAAAAAAAAAAGCCAAACGTAGCTTTTACATCTTTGTTAAACTTTTAAACGTCAAAATTAAACTATTTTCTTGAAAAATTCAATAATTATTATTTATCGTTGGCTAAATTTATTTATATTTCGAATAATAAATGTTTAATTTTTGTAAAATTTAAATAAAGTATTTCATATCAACATACGACATTGAAACTATCTATTAGTACTTTCAAAATGATCACGCTAGTCTTTAGCATTTGCAGTTTGGGCTATGAAAGTGGGTGAAAAACAGGCAGACAAACGGACAAATATCCTTTATAAAAGCTTCCACTTTTTACGTTATAAACTTAGTGTGGAATATAAAAAGCTTATAATTTAATTGTTTTTTTTAAAGTGTTATCTTTTAAAATATACTTGTGCGTTAATGCGAGACCACTCTCAAAGAAGCTTTGTGCGAAAGCACCTTTTGCACGCCCCTCGCTTTACAGCTATATACACTGCTCGTTAGATGGAAGAATCGTGTCTTTTGTAGAATTAAATAATGTTTGTTTTAATTAAATAAAAATATGTAAAACATGATAAAATAAAATTCACTCTGAAACAATTTTATTAAATAAACTGACCCTAAATTCTTTATGGTTGCATTTTTAGATGTTTAAAAATTGATTTTAACTATTTTTAACAAATAAAGTTTTGAAAATATTATTGTTATAATTTATTCAAAATTTCTGATTCCAATTTTTTAAATTAAATTTTAGTTTAGTTAAAAGATTAAGATTTTTTTAAATGTTTTTTTACCATTTCATTCTGGATGCATAATGAATCTATTTCACTAATTTAAGAATTTTAGAATAAAAAATAAAAAAGCTGGGACTAAAAGGGTTAATAAAAGTACTCAAAATGCTTCCCTAATTGTTTTGAGCAGTGTATATTAGGACATGGTTCCATTGAATTCCATCTTATTTAAACAAAAATGTATCCATTCCAATTTTTGCGTGTTTGACATTAAAATATCTATTTTGATAAAAACAAATCGAATGATCATTTTTTCCGAAGTGTCCAACTTATTCGAATTAGGATAGAAACAACAAAAATGAAGTTATTAATATTCGAATCATGAAATCTATGAAAATAGGTCTTCGAACTGATGGTGATGGGTTGAAATTGTTAAAAACTCATTTTTATCTACCTTCAAAATGTTTCTATTTTAACCTTAATCTGTAACGTTTGGCCTGACCTAGAACGGTTTAATACACATGTCTATGTTTTTATTTTTAAAAATGCAGCGCGGAAGAAGAAAAATTATGACGGGTTTTTCAAGTCTAATGGTGATAATAGGATGTATAAGTATGTAGAACACTTCAATAAAGAAGTGCAAACGATTCTATTAATATTTAAATTATTATCAATGAGAGCATTCTGAATGCAGTCAATTTATTTTTAATGCAAGTAAAAGTGGGGAAAAAAACCTTTTTTTTTAAAAAAATTAAAACGCACATTTCAAACGTTATTAAGGAAACACTTAAAAGAATAATATGATAATAGATAAATGCGGAACAACCTGTCCGTGGATGCTGTTAATGTTAATGTTAAAAGTGTACTAAAAGACTAATATGTAATGGGGTTTATAGGTAAAATACTTTGGTCAACTTTGTTAGGTCCTTGAGCGTTATTGGTGATTGGCCTTCTAGTGTTCTAAATTTGTATTTATTTCACTAAAAAAGCATCCTGGATTAAATTTTAAATAAAGATGTTCTTAAGTTGAAACTTTGAATTCTTTTCAATATACGTTTTATTAAATTAAAACAATTTTGAATAATGTGAATATTTCTTATGATGTCACGCTCTCCATACTGCGATTTCATTGGTTGTTTTGTTTTCTTTGACAAAGTGTTGAAACAAGCTCATTCAAGCTATTTGGAATTTGTTTTTCATATTTTTAAAAAAACATATTAAAAATATGTTAGTATATGTTTTATAATAGATCAAAATAAATTTTTTATACAGCTTGTAATTAATTAAATTAACCTTGGGAGAATAATGCTGTTTTAGGAGCATATTAGTTTCCACAAATTCTTCTAAGTTAATTACGAAAAAAAAAACACCTAATCATATAAAAAAAAATACAAATTTTATGATGCACACATTTTATATTCTGCACCAACTCTTTTATTGCTACGGAAACTAGCAGGTGTTCGTAATTTGCGTGAATCACCACAGGATGTCAGATCGGAATCGAACACAATTTAAATATTCACTAGGGGAAAGTTAATATAAAAAAGTTCTTTTTTCCTCGCTGATTCTGAAGAGTATTTGTAAAGGGCAGGGGAGCGCCGCACCTGTTTTGTTCCACACTTCCCTCCTCTTTTTTTTTTAATGTGAAAACCATGAACGATGTATGTATTATTTTTGTTACGATTATAGCCTTTGGTTTTTGTGTTCGAGCACATTTTTTGGTTTAAAAAAGTCGCAGAATTGAAATTTAATATTTCTCTGATGTGATAAATTTGTTTATTCAAGATACGTAGCAAAAGGTAAAAGAAAAATGTTTTGTCACCAAAAATAGCAGAAAATTGATTTTTTTACAGATCGGCTAAAATTCAGAAACAGAATGACTACATAAGTCCCGTTAAAAAGTATAAAGAATGTCTGTTGTTCTTTTCATGGATCCTCCTGCATGGTATAGAGGTGTTTGTAAAACAAATTTCAAGAAAAATAAACATTTTTTCAGAAGATAAGGGGGGGGGGGGGGGAATCAGCATAACTTTGGATAAAATAAGAAAATAATTAACTAAAATAAGGTATTAACATTAATTCAAGAAAAAGTTCGATCGGGATTTTAAAAAAAAACTGTTGACAAAATTTTGTTTCCAACTATGTTACCTTGGGAGAAAAGAAATTTGCAGAACTTAAGTTGTAATTGTTATTCAAATTAAATTCCGAGAACGATGTCGATTTAAACGTTTTCATAGCTTGCTTGATATATATTTTCTTTAATTTTCCTTTTAAAAAAAAACTTCCAAAAAATGCAAGAACGTTCTCACTTTCGCGTATACCATCATCATTAAATCCAGAGGTCATCTTCTGTCCATTCTCAAGAGTCAAAAACCCCCCTCCAGAAAGAAAAAAAAACGAGTCCTTTTCATTTCCACATCCCCCACAGCGAAAGCAATAAACAAGTTCCAGAAAAAAAGAAGTCCGAGAATAAAAAAGAACAGCAAAGAATGCTGCAGAAATAAGGCAGACGATAAACACTGGGCACTTGCAAGAGTTGAGTGCACGAGAAGGAGACGGGACCACCAATCACAGCGCCATCGCCGCGAAACTTGAAACCACCGCTGGTGGCTCGCCTCCCCCTCCCCCCCGGTCCACCCACCAATTCCCCCCTCCCCTCCCCCCGGCATTTCACGAACGCGAACTTTGCTTTGAGTTGCAGGCATCTGGATTCGGGTTTCTTTGTTCGCAAGGTGTTGTAGCGGTTCGCCAATGTCTGTCCCACCGTTGTTGTAAATGAAAAACACCCACCGGCCAAAATAAACATGACGATGTCGTACCCCTTGTTCTCCCTCGTCCTGATCGTCTGCGGTAAGTAGATGTTTGTTTTTATTTGCCTCGTTGATTCTGAATTTTTTTTTAATTATTGAATGTCTCCCCCTCTACCGGTCTGGATGAGTAATCCTATATTTATAGCACTTGCCTTGGGGCAACCTAATGCATTACCTCAATTTTAACTTGAGTCGCCGGTGAAATTATTCAAATTTATGTTATATAGATTACAAATACTACTTCAAAAGAAAATGGGATTCAATTTTCAATACCGAATTAACGGAATATTAAAAATATAATACCTTTATAGGTATCTGTCTACGGAAAAACATAGGATCAACCTAGGGGAGCAGCAACCTGTTGCAATACATTATTTTTTACTTGAGTCGCCGGTGAAATTTGATCAAATTTAATTCTTTATATATAGCTTATAAATACTACTATAATTTACTATATGAGATTCTATTTTTAATTCCTAACTAACGGAATATTAAAAATTTTAGTGACTTCAGGTCTCTGTCTACGGAAAAACATTGCATCATTTTTCTTCCCAAAATTACGAAAAAAACGTGTAGAGAATTTTAGGGTATCTTAAAACTCTTTACACGTTTATACTTGCTCATTATATTTTTAAAAGATAAATCCTTGTTATTTTTTTTATATTATTAAGTTTATTGTGTTTGGTGTCGATACTTTATTAAAATTATGGTATATATTTTTTATTTCTTCATAAAAACGTTAAAATAATTCTGTAAAAAAATTCTGTCTCCTTTGCTAATAAGTTATTCAGAAATGTTTGTTAAATAAAATTCAGCCTTACCACAATGCCAACTTTTTAAAATCATTAAAATTGTTAAATCACATTAACAATCAATACAATTCATTCATTAGTCTGTAAATAATTGAGCTTGTTACTTGGTTACTAATTTTTTGATACTAACTTTTTTTATAGATCTAACCTAATTTTTAAATTGAATTTGTTTTTACTGAATTTGAATGTGTTTTTTACTAAATACTATATGATTTCAAAACATGAATTCCTTTTTTAACCTTTTATTCCTTTAAATTGTTTTTTATTACAAAATCTTAAACAATATTTGTTAAATAGATTTTTTTGTTTATTAATATTTATTTAAAAAAATGTGCTAGGTTTGTAATTTAAAGCTATGTTAAATGTTTTGGTGAAAAGTGGTAATCATTAATAACTGATTGCAGTTATTAATTAAAAAATGGTCATTATTCATAATTTAAATATTTTTACAGTATATATATGACTGACTTATATTCAGGAATTTTGGAAAATCTAATTTATCCTCATACTATCTCAATCTTTACACAATTTGAAAATTTGTTTAATGAATGTCCTTGGTTTTGTTGACATTTTATTTAAATGCAGGGCTCCCACCAAGTCACTATTCTCACTAAAAGTCGCTTTTTTTTTCTTCAGGCACTAAAAGTCACTATTGGCCAGAACTGGTCACTATTTTTTTTTATTTCATTTTTTTTAATTTCATTTAACCTTTCATTCAAAAATTCTGTGCACATTGAGAAATATTTAGATTTTTAAAAAATATTAATAGAAAATAAATTGTGTGTTTTTTCAGTACTAATTGAAAATGTATTTAAATTTATTAAGGAACCCTGATGTGGGGTTGAATATTTTTTGGGGGGTTTATTTTTAAATACAACATATTACAATGTAAAATAACTATATATTTTTTCTTTCTGTGCATCTACAATGGTTCTTAAATTTTCCAGAAAACATGTTGGTATAACTATTAATCCAGTATCATTTTTAATAAAATTATTAAATTAAAATAAATAGTATGAAAAAGGATATGGGGACGTACATAAATTACATCACGCAGAGAGGGAGGGGTATGCACCAATGTGACATGGAGGGGAGGAGGGGTAATCGCTTGTGTGCCGTAATGATTCGGAAAATTTTATATTTGCAGGGAAACTGTTTACATAAAATGGAGTTTTTGAGAAAAAAATCTGAAATATTTTTTATCATAATAAACACTTTATTTCATAAAGAAGATAGGGAGATTAATAATGCCAACGTTGTGGCATATAATAGTCTCCTACGTTTTACAGACAGTTTCGTAACACGCTAAATTGCGACACTATCTTGACCAATCACAGGACTAGCAGCTACCTGGACAAACATTAAAAGACCCCGAACTAGACAGTTCCGATTACACACAGACCCCCTTTTTTTAGAAGACATTAGCAAATGGCTAGTTAGTCCTCGGTAATAATAAAAATACAATGCCGGTCTATTTCTATGAATGAATTATTTAACCAAGATAAATTTTACCAAGTTAATTTTAAAAAAATATATAAGTAAGATTTTTTAAAATTTCAGAAACATAGGGAATTATTAAAGTTAACTTTTTCTTTGAAAAGGGGGGGGGGGGGGTACAGGGTACAAGATATTTTTCATATAATTTGACCAGAGATTGAATTCTACAATTTAACCATTTTATTTTCAAATCCTTAAGAGAGACCTAACAAGGAGTGGGTACCACAGCAGTTTTCAACGCAAAAATGAAGTTAACTAATTCTTTTAATACTACTTACACAATTTTGGAATTATTTGGTACTCCATAATTTAATAATTTTGCTACTTCAATCTCTAAAAATCTGTAAAATTAAACCAAAAAAGATCTCGCCTCAACTCATTCACCAAAACATGAAAGATGACCATTAATCTAAACGAAACTGCGACGATCCAAACATTTAACTGAGATCCAAAACTACAATATCCAAAATTTCAAACTATCATTAAATTTGATTTCTTATATTTTAGAATTCTAGTTACCTTAAAATTGCAAAACTTTTGTGATTCTGTAATCACGAAACTTCAATGATTCATTCTATCAGCACGTATTTCCAACTTAAAAATAGTCCAATTTGTAGAATTTGTTTAATGTATCATTTTTAATACATTCTTTTTAAAAATGCAACTAGCAATGTGTATAATTGTGCCTAGTTTCTTTAAGTTAGTAGCCCAGATTGCTTCTAAATTTCTTTATCCCATTTCGAACACTGCTTACAAAACAGTATTCAGAGTCAGACATAAATTGTAATTAAGATTTTATTTTTAATTTTTCAGCATTGGTTTGCAAATCAGCTACTGTATCATCGGAAGTTCTTGAAAGCACAAGCCCTGCATCCCAAACACATACAAATTCCTATCCAAGTAGTGAACCAGAATCTGTGACATCAGACTATTCTGCTGTTCCAAAAACTACTGGAGATCCCCATTTAACCACTGGTATCAACGATATTGAATGTAGCAATACTGATGGGTGTGCTAATCCGCTAAATCCAACAAATTTTCCTTCCGTCCATTCCAAAATAACATGGCAACCTATTACTGATAAAAGGACTTCCTCTGTAGCTACTTCAGCAAATAATGATAGTCTTCCATTTACTTATTTGCAAGATAGTTCTTCGAACCCAAATTATGATGATGAAAATGAGCTTGATTCAGAAGTAAAAGAGACAAAAGATGATGGAAAAGGCACAATGCCAACAGGCAGTTTGGCAGAGCTTACGAGTCCCTCTTTATTAGAATCCAAAAATGTATTATCTAGTGATAATGATTCTTACGCATCAAGAATGTCAGAACCTGTAATGGTTCACTCAGAAACAACAAGATTTGATTTCGATAGTACAATGGTAAATCTTTGGAACACATCCGAATATCAAACTGAAAACATTCCAAATACTTCTACTGCAATACCAGAAGATATTGTCCAAGAAACAGCTTCAAGAATGATATCTAATAATGAAACTGTTCCTGTTGAATCAACAGGAACATTTCAAACAGAAAACCTTCCAAAAGCATCTGAATCTCAAACAAAAAACCTTCCTAAAACAACTAGTGCTATGTCAGAACATAGCACAGAAAAATCTGTTTCAGAAGTGACCCAAGACTTAACAACAGAACTAGTGTCTATGAAACTCGATAACACTGCTTCTTACTCTACACTTGTTTCAACTCGAGGTTCCTTGCCAGTTTCTAGTGATCATACTCAAACAGAAAACATTCCAAATACGTCTACTGCTCTACCAGAACAAGGCATACAAGAATCTGTTTCAGGAGTGACTCAGGACCAGACTTCAGAATTGGTTTCTAGTGACCAATCTCTAACAGAAAACATTCCAAATACTGATACATCAGAACACAATAACAAAGAATATGTTTCACGAATGGCCGAGAACTATACATTAGATTCAGCTTCTCTAAAACAAGATGATTCCATAACTTCTGTCACTACACTTGATGCTTTGTCTTCCTCACAAGTTTTTAGTGACCAATCTCAAACTGACTACATTCCAAATACATCTACTGATGTGCCAGAGACTTCACAAGTGACACAGAATTCACACATTCTTTTGACATTTGTTTCCCTTCTTTCTGACTCTACACTTGCTCCTTTATCTTCATCCTCAGATTTAAGCGATCAAACGCAAACTGATAACATTCCAAATGCATCTTCTGATATGCCAGAACACATAACAACTGATACTTTACAAATGACCCTTGTCAATAATTCAGAATTAGTTCCTTTAAAACTTGAAGATTCCACATCTTCCTCCTCTACACCTGCTACTGATCAGTCTTCTGTGATTCCCACAACTGAAAGAAATATCAATACATTCCAAGAAGTTTCAATGGTTGTTACCACAGCAACACCAATCATTTTACCTATTGAAGATACAGTTGTTGAAACAGACATGTTATCAGACGCTCCAAAAAATATTTCTCATGTTTCTATATCTTCCTTTGAGACTGTGTTATCAGGAGCAACTGTGACAACTGCCGAGGAATTAATTCCACCCACAAGCCAACAATCCACAGATTCTACATTACCTGAAGCCGGTGTTTATCGAGTACCAAAGTTAATAAATTCTACTGAAGAATTGGAATCTGAAACAACTCTTTTGCCTCACGTTAAAACAAATGAGCCAGCTGTAGATATTAACGCTACAAGTACAACACCTATTGAGCCTCTGATGAGCAATGAAAGCCAATTACAGATGTATACTGTAAATATGTCTCATAAAGATATATTGGAAGGCCAAGGTTTGAAAAGGAATCTGTCATATTTTATACCCAGTACAGATAATCCAATTTCAATTACTGATTATCAGTCCAATCCCACACAAGATATCATTACTACAACACTTTTGGATGCCCTAACTTCAGTTGCCAATGATACAGAGCTTACAACTATTACACCAGAAAAGGTAACATTAGTTAATGAGCTAGATATTATCACAAAAGAAAAGGATCATTCAAACTCAACTATTGAAAATGATAGCAAAATTATAGAATTGACTACCTCTGTTACAGTAACAGAGCAGCTGGCTTCTAATATAACACTTTCTCTTGATTTATCTCATACAGAAAATGGAATAAATGCAGACCACAGAAACATAGAAGCAACAAGTTTATCATCTTTAGCACCAAATGATATTGAAAGAGAAGAAGTTACTTACCATAGCTCAAATCCAACTACAGAAGACCCTATTCACAAAAAAGATACTGCTGAAACTCGAATATCAATCTTGGATACTCTTAATGACAAATCAATTTCAACTGCTACAGAAACACCTTACACAGAAGATTCAACATTAACACCTATAATTAATTCAAAACTTCCATCAGAATTTGGGGTTGAAGTATCAGGACGCAGCAGTTATAGAGCTTCTACAAAACAAAGCGATGTTCCATTTACTACTGAACAAATTACAGAAACTTCAACTGCAGACTATTCTAGAAAATACATTGATTTGACAGTGATTGAACAAACAGATCCAGCTCCAGTTAATTCTCAATCAGGTACAGAATTACCTTCTTCGGTTATTGCAACAACATTTAAGGATTTTAACAATGAAACTATATCCCCTCGTGCTATTACAGAACCAAATTCTACGATATCAGTTGAACTATTTAACTCAAAAGAATCATCAAGTGTGGAATATGTTGAAGGCCATGAAATTTCTACTGGCTCAACAAGTGCTCCTCAAGACGACACCTCATCTTCACCAACACTTTATTCGATATCAACACTTGTGCCAGATACTCCGGTTTCAACATCATCTGCTGTCATCGAAACAACTGCTACTCAGCATGAATCAAATCGGAGCAGTCCTTCACAATCAACTTCTATTCCTGTCATCCCAGACTTTTCTTTGCATGAATCAGCTTCGGAAACTGTAATTCCAATTTCGGATACTACTGTTACTACCGTGGCTACCACAATGTCTGAAGACAAAATCTCAAGTAATACTACCCCAGATACTACACCATCCTCTACTACCATTACTACTTTGGGAACTACAAACCAGAATTTAACTATTACTACAACACCCAAAGCTTCAATGACTATCACAGATGCATCACATATAACTACTGCCACCGATTACGGTTCTATTTTGACAACCTCACCAATTGAGAAAGAAACTGTAGAACCTGAAACTAGTAATGCTGATACTACAACGGCTGCAAGCAAACCTTTTTATTCTACGCTTCCACCCACTCAGAACGAAACTCGGAGAGGGGGCAAGCATATACCGTTCAGCACTTTGTCCACTAAAAAGGAAACTCCCGGTTCTTCAGATAATTGGGTTATTCGGATTACATCCACAGACATACCTGCAGAAGATAAATCAAAGGTAAGCCAATATTTTTATTTTGTGAGTTGATTAAATCACTGTTTTATCTCAAAGGATAAATTCTAAAAAAAAAATACCACAAATATTTTAGAATGGCACTCTGAAATCTTTAGCTAATACCAACTGGCCAAAAGTTCTATATAACCTAAAAAAAGACTTATTGGATTCTTTTTTGTGTGTATATTATCATGCTTAGTAGAACAAAAAAAAAGGTCTGTAAAGCTCAAAACCTATTTCTGTCAAAGGCATTGGACAAAACTAATTTAATTTTTTATTAAAAATTATTTTGTTACAAAATAACCCATAAGTTGAAAAACTAATTAATCTATAATAATAAAAGAAAGAGTCTGTGTGACTGTTTGTCTTCGGATCGTAAAAGAGCTACTTATACTGCCCTCAGAAATTCGAAATTTTTAAGATAGATTCCCTTTAATACCAACGTGTGCACCTGAGGCTTAGTTTTTTCATATTTGTTCCATTTTTAGAGAAAATTCGAATTTTCTGAAAAAAATACACCACTTTCGCTCAAATCCGATCATTTTTTCTCTTTCCTGATGCCATCGGCTGAAAAAATTAAATAAAACTTTTAACGAAAACATTTAAAATTCAAAATGTTTATTTTATTCTTTTGCCATTACTTTCAGAAACTAAATTCATTATTTGAAAAATAATTGACATGTTTCAAGTGACGTAATTCCGCCAGTCTTCATTCCCGGATTTTATTGTGGGTTTATTTGATGATTTTTCATCGATTTTTCTGTTGACTGCATGTATGCATATTTAATCAATACATGTATAGTTAAGCTATTATTGAACTATGATGGTTAATAAAGGCCATCACACTAGAGCTATTAGTGTTTTATGTCTTTATTTTTTCGCCAAATACGTTGCCAAACTCGCCAAATTATTAACTAAAATTCGCCAAATAGGCAATTTCTTTTATAAATAATTTATAAGCTGGTCGGTTGTTTGAATGTCATTGTGTTAGAGCTGTATAATGGGTTTGGGTATCTATATCTATTTTCTCGTCAAATTATTTCCCAAAACGCGCCAAATGAGCTAAAATGTTTTATGTATTTATGAGGGAATTGTGAGGACATTTATGAGTGCATTTTATAGCGTATTTTTCATTTTGGAATTTTAAGGCATTTTTATAATTTATAACGAGCGGAAACAATAATAAGTTCATGATCCTATAACAGGTTATATGGTACACATATTTGGAATCTATTTGATATTTTTTTTATTCCGTGCGAAGAACGGGTATAAATTTGCTAGTAGCTAATAAAAATTAAACAAATTTATTTAGTTTAAAATGCTTAAGTGTTATCATTGAATAAATGTTTACTGTTTACTAATTTTTCTCATTGTATTTCCAGGTATTTTACAATCAGATGCAATTGGAAGAGCTATCATTAACGGAACAGGCAAATATTATAACAGCCACTATTCTGTTGCCTTCTGCACATTTGGTAATTATAGCAATTTGTATTTCATTTCATAGACAATGGATCTTTGTTTCAGGAATTATATTATTCTTCATTATTTATTTAATAGATTTTGACAAATAATTGCTGTATATTAAAAAAAATATATCAAAACACAATGAGGTGATAGGTTGTGCTCCAAGAAATTGGTTAGACAATATGGTTGAATGGGGTTCAGTCAATTATAGTTGCAGTTGAAGGCATCATAGAACAAATTTTTAAAAAATCCATTGAAAGAAAATATGACTCAAAGTCAATTCATAGGTTCAGAAAGGGATGAGGACATTGAGGTCAACAGTAAGGATAATGAATTTGCATGTTTATAAAAACTAAAAACTTTGGGAGTTAGAAGTTCTTGTGTTTTGACTTTTAGTGTCGTCAATATTTGTCTGTAAGAATCATAGTGTATTCAGTGCTTATTTGCTAATTAAAATCTTTGAAGCAATCAGTTTGTAAATTTCAATATTGCACATGTAACCAAATAAAAACAAGGTTAAAACAGGAAAAAAAATGGAGTTCATAACATTTTAAGTACTGGATCACACTTTAAGACAGAAGCTTTATTGGTTGGTAAGAAACCTTTCAGTTATTTTTTTAATGTATTCATTATTGATTATATACAAACTCCTATTGAGATTATTGGGTGCACAAGGGTAAATCAAGACAATTTTTTAATTCTTGTAATGTTAAAGTGAAATGGTCCTTTTTTTTGGGAAAGGGGGCAGAAGAATTTCATCTATATGGTTCTTATTTTCATAAAGTGAAATGCGTATGAACCCTCAAACCTGGCATAATTCTAGTTTCTGTGAATAATTTTCTTCGAATTTAACTTCCTGTCATGCATTTTTTTCTGAAAAATGTTGCAGTCTAGCCATAGAATAGAGTTCATATACTCTTTAAAGTATTTTAGAAATGGATTTTTTTACAATATTAGGGAGTTAAAAGTTCTTGTGTTTTGGCTTTTAGTCTATTCAACATGTGTCTATAAATATTATAGTATTATAATCACAATAAATAGTTATTTTATTTTATATCAGAATTTTCTTTCATGTATTTTAAAGTAACTCTATTTTTATGTTTTCAGAAAGCAAATGAACAACAGGAAACAATGCTAAAAGTTCATAATTGGTTGCTTCATGTTTTAATGAAAGAATTTCAAAACTGGACTCGGGTATGTATTCAGGAATCGTAAATTAATATTTTGAAATAAAATATAAGTGCAAACTTAGAAGTTTATATCATTTATTTTAATAAACTTAACCTGCTACATAAATTCAATCAAATGTAAAGTTACAATACCAAGATTCTTTATTAAAAAAGTAGTTGCATCTTTTATAAAAAGAGGAATAAAATGTTAAAAATAGTCCATTGTAAACTTTTACTATCACATTTAAAGATTAAGTTTTAATAAAATTAAAAGTTTTGAACTTATGTTTAAGCAAAATAAGTTTGTTTATGTATTTTTATTTAAATAATATTTTTAAGGATATTTTTACCATTAGAGAATAAAAAAACAAATTGTCTTAAATTTTTTTAAAAAAAATTTGGTTTTAAATGTCTTTAAAAATGGATTGTAAAAAAAAATTATTTTAACTTAATTATTTTTATTTAACTTTAAAATAACCTTCTACATAATGAGAACATGTATGTATTTTATCAATTAACACTTAACAGTTTAAAATAAGCCTGTAATTTTAACAACCAAATAATGTTTTTCAGGATCCATTCGAGGAGTCTGAAGACAATGTGAATCCAGCCCCTTTCGGAAACATTTCCATTTTTTACATCTCTCCCACTCCAGAAATGAATTCTTCTGGCATTACTTTGACATTTATTGTTTATAATATACACAGAAACGGTTAGTATAAAGCATTAGTATCACTCATTTGCTGAAACAAATCACAGAAATCACAGAAAAAAAGTTGCATCTTTTATAAAGAGAGGAATAAAATATTCCATTGTAAACTTTTACTATCACATTTAAAGGTTAAGATTTAATAAAATTAAAAGTTTTGAACTTATGTTTAAGCAAAATAAGTTTATGTATTTTTATTTAAATAATAAAGTTCAAGGATATTATTACCATTAGATAATAAAAAAAAATGTCTTGAATTTTTTTTTAAAAAAAATTGCTTTTAAATGTCTTTAAAAATGCACTGTAAAAAAATTATTTTAACTTAATTATTTTTATGAAATCACTCATAAAGCATGATTTTTCTGCAATCACATTTTTTAAACTTTTAAATGTATGAATATGTAATTATAATGTGTAATTTAAATATATATGTATAATATTGTTTTAGTTTTTGAAAAATCCTAGAATTTTTATTGAATCTCTTTTTCTGTGGAAAATTTTAAATCTTATAAATAACATTTGACTCTTAAAAAAATTAACCTAATTTAAAAAAAAAATAATAATTAACCTTCTCTTAATTTGCCGATTACAGTTTGGGAGTTGGAATGTTGTTACAAAACAAAAAATGAAAAATACTGTATATTAAAACAAACATTTAATTAAATAACAATAGTTTATTGAAAAGTATTTAAAAAAAATTGTTAACTCAACTATTTAACAGGTTTTCTTTTTAAAGCAGATTAAATTCATAGCATAGTGTACACAAGTACACTAGTGTTAGGGTAATAAGGTAGATTTTGTTAATAAAAAAGTCCCTTGATTTTTTTTGTGCCTGTATCTCTGAGTTGGTTAATATCTTTGAAACTGATCTAGCCTTTAAAAGATTTCTTTAAATTTATTTCAGAAACTCTTCAAGTGGACTTTGTTTTAGGCATATTGAATTACTATAGTAAAGAACTGAACGAATCGGTAAGTAAATTATTTCAAAGAAAATTAAAATAAGATTTCAAAATGATTTTATTTTTAATTTATCTTCCACCATTTTGTGTATTTAGTCTGAATAACAATAATACATAAATTGTTAACGTAAATTGTAAATTATTAAAGCTTGTAACAGAGCTTAATGGTTTTCCATAATATACAAAAAAAGGCCACCTTGGCTGTTATTAAATGCACTTACAAGCATACAAATAAACTTATAGATAGCTCTTACAAATATAATATTAATAATTAGTAGACCTACCAACTCTCTGGATTTTACCAGGCAATACCGGATTCATAACTATTTCAGTATTTAAGAAAATGTATTAATTGCTGGATTTTTGAAAGAGGTTAGAAATTCATGAATAGTTATCTATTTTCTTTTCAATATCGGTTGCTAGAATATTAGGCTTAAAATTGAAATAGGTTTTAGGGCAAAATATTCAAATATCTTTTGGATGCAGACATTGAAATTTGTATTCTGCCGCATCGCCAGAAAAAATGTCACCGAATAGTCAAAAATTTGTCTATTTTTTGTATTTTCAATACATAATTAGATATTTTGTCTGCTAAAATGATAAGCTTAGTAATAAAAGTTTTTAGGGTAAAATATTCAAATATCTATTGGATGCAGACAGTTGAAATTCGTATTCTGCCATCTTCTCCTAAAAAACGTCACCATGTGTTTCACAAAGATATAATTTTGATATCTTTTATATTTCTTTTAGATCTTACAGTATTAAAAATGTTAAGATGTTGCAAAATGATAAATTTATTATTAGATTTTGGATATTTTGAGGTTGGCAATTCTGTATTTGTAATATATGTTTGGAAATATGTGTTTTAATTTAGACCTAAGAAAATATTTATTCTGATTATGCTTGCTTTTTCTACTCTTTAGATCAATGCCACTGCTGCCTACTTCTACCATGGTTCCTTACCCGGAGAGGGTTACCTGATGTTAGCTGTGCTCGAGAAGTATGGTGTGATCATCGCTACAATCTGCTTAGCTGTTATTTTGATCGTTGTTCTGATATGCGTCGTTGTCACCTATAGAAAAAAGACACGGAGATCAGTGCACTGCCTTTCAAATGTAAGGTTTTCAACATTATTTACAATTTTTTTCGTACTGTACTGAACTTGGAAAAATAACATAATGGGGAAGTCACATGAATTTTAAATTCATTTGAAAACGATTGTCCATTCAAATGCACGTCGAATCAGTGCACTGACTTTCAAATGTAAGGTTTTCAACATTATTACAATTTTCGTACTGTACTGAACTTGGAAAATAACATAATGGGGAAGTCACATGAATTTTAAATTCATTTGAAAACGATTGTCCATTCAAATGCACGTCGAATGGCATTCACACTAGAAACAGTTACATTTAATTATTTAGTTAGTTAGTTAAATTAAAAGTAAGATAAATGTCATTTGCGGTAAAAACACTCACAATCTTCTTGTTGTGGATTATGACATCAGGCTTTGCTTTCTTGTTCCATTGGTGTGCTCTTTCTTATCAACTTCTGTACTATATAGCTGTTGAAACTAAGAAATGTATTTTAATGATCAGACCGAAACAAGTACTTTTTAGCAAAGACGAGTGTTTCAAGTTCCAGTTATTTTCATCAAACTTTGTAGATTTCCTATGATGATTTCAATTGATCCAACAGTTGCCTAGGTCTAGTCATGTCTGGTGGTGAGGCGAATGCCTAACCTGCTGAGATTGGAAAATATCGCTTGTGAAAAATTATTGCAATCTTCTTAACTTGTGCATGTATAATAATTACTTCAATGTAACTGCGATTAGTTCTGTACTTAAGTTGTAACATTTGTAAAAAGTTTTAACATTTTAACATAGGTCGGCTTAATATCTGTGAGGTATTATGCGCCCACCTCTTAAGCCAAAGATTGCGGGTTCAAACCCCGACTGAGTAGCCATATTTTCAGGATGGGAAAATAGCCATGTAGTATGGCATATGATTATGTGACATGTAAAAGATCCCTTGAGCCATTTGGCTAGGGGTTTCTTGTAAAAACTAACATCTTGGCATACTTTGACATCCCCAGATGTTCAGATTCATTATAATCTGAGCGTCAAAATTAGTAGCGAGAGCAGCAGCCTAGATGATGCCACAAAAAAAAGGCGGAGTCTTTCTGTTATTAGCTTGATCTGCCAAAAAAGTAGCCACATTGAGGAGGAAAAAGACATTTTAACATAGGATATTTCTATCTTTAACTTACAAACCCAGGTTGCCTATTTAAAAGTAAAAAAAAAAAATACACTCATACCCAGGGCCTGATCTATCATAAGATGAAGGCCTAGGGCCCCAAAATGTCAGTAAATTAAAAATTCTTAGACCCCACTTTTTATTTTTAGCTTGACCTAGACTCAGACATTTAACTATCATTCTTGGTTTGATCGATGTTACAAGGAAGCCGATAAAATTCTAGTAAAAACTATGATAAATCGGCCAATTTGCATAATCATTATGGGCAGTCATACACTAAATCTTCCGTAAAGGGGCCCCTAAAATTTGTTGTGCCTATAGTCTGAGTTTTCTTAGATCAGGCCCTGCTCAAACCCTAATATCATCTCATTTTGCAGACTAAATTCAAGCAGAACATGCAAGAGTCCGTCGGCATCGATCTCAATCCCGCAATCATCATCCTGCAAGACGAGAAAAACGAAAAATCGGGGAACGGCAACAAGATATGTGACGACGAGGGTTGGTTGGCGCCCATCAACGACGTTCCGCAGGCAGAGGACACTAATGTCCCTTTTATTCAGGACACTAAGCTGTAACAAGAGAGCTTGTGCTATAGATTGGCTAGACTGGTTTGGAAAAATGCAGTACTGTAGGTTAATTTCTAGGAGGGTTAGTACTGTTCTTAAGAGTGAGCAATTTCCTTTTTATAAAAAGGATTTTAAAGAGTTTTAACCCCTTATATTTGGATAATTTTTAAGGAAAAGGTTATAAAAGTGAATATTTTTTATATTTAGAAAATAGAATAGTTGTAGTTTACAACATTTTAAGTACTGAATCACTTAAATCACTATTAGTAAATTTTTTAATGTTCTTTTTTCTTTAATGCATTCATAATTAACTCTAACACTTCTATTGCAATTATTGGTTGCACAAGTGTAAATCTCTACAATTTCTTTTATTCTTATAAAGTTAAATTGAAATGGTCACTTTTTCAGGGAAGTTGTTAAGTTGGGGGAAGAATTTGATTTTTATGGTTCTTATTTTCCATAAAGTGAAATGCCTAAGAACCCTTGCCTATGCTGGTGCAATTATGATTTCTGTAAACGATTTTCTTTGAATTTAACTTACTGTCCTGCATTTTTCTGCAAAATCTTGCAATCTAGCCATAGAATATGGTTCATATACCCTTTAAAGTCTTTTAGAACTGTATTTTTAGAAATGGATTTTCTATGACCTGAAACCTGTTTATTATTTTTGGTCTTTGAAAATCCCTATTTTTTTACTGTGTGCAGCTGCTGTGAAATGTATATTATAACAGAAACTAAATACAAATAATCAAGCAAATTTTTTTTTTATAGTGTATCATTATTTTTAAGTAGTTTTATTCTTTAAAAAGGAATGCTAATTTCCAAATGTACATACATACTTTTATCTGGATAATAAATTATTGAAAGTGTAGAACATATTCAAACTCTGTTGGTTAACTCCTAGGTGTGGAAAGTACATTTTAAAGTGAGTTATCTCTTCTTGTTTTAATTGTAAAAAGCTTGTGAGTGACAATTAAGATAAGTTTTTTTTAACTCATGTAGGTATTTGTTTACTTATGTTAAGCATCTATCTTCATTATTTAAAATAATAATTTGTAACAAAGAATGTTTGATTTATAAGAAAAACTTTTACTCAATTATTTCTTGGGTATAATAATTGTTAGGATTGAACTGTATAAATAAAAAAGAAAAAGTTGCTCAGAATTAGAATTATAAATTTCATACAATTAAGAATGAACAAAGATTAATTTACTTTAAAATATACTTTAACCCAGAATAGTCCTGTAATTAATGTCCTAATTAAATTTTTGAAAAATGAACATTCTTGAAACATTCTAGTTTTTATGAGGATTTTTTTTTTGTATCTTGTAAGCAATGCCAAAGTCAACTGTGCCTTTTGTAAATTTATTGCATTGTAAAAAAAGTCATTTTAGCATGTTATTTCAGTGTATGTGTCTTTATCCTATTTTTTATACATCTTTCGTTTGGTTCGTAAGTTGTGTATTGTACTGTTGTTTTATATACTTTGAATGTTAATAAAAAGTGTTTGTTAAATTATGTGTTTTGTTTATATTAGAAGCAGGGTCACATTTCTAAGAAAGTTGCAACCTAAGCCTACAAATTTTAAAGGGGCACCAATTTGACAATGGGCATGCTTCACGTCTTGAATGGCAACAGTTTTTTTCTTTCTTGGAACTTCTGGAATTATATTTGTTTTGGACAATACAATTTTTTTTTACCTTTCAGAAACGAATGTTGTGTACAAACTTGTAGAACTAAAGCTTTTCTCTGTTCGTAAATCATGTTAAATTGTTGTCCCATAATTTCGCTTATTTTCTCAGCATAAGACAGAATATTATTAACCAAAGTTTTCTAATGTTGATGTTTTGGTAATGCTTGCATAGTTGCAATTTAATCGAATTAAAACTGATAGTTTTATTAATAGTATGAATAAAAAGTTGCATGTAAAGAACTCTAAAATAGAACGAATTAAGCAAATGTGAACTGTAAAGGGGCGGCAAATTAACAATATCCTATCGGCAACATACTCTTGAATTTGTCCCCGATTAGAAGTGTCTGGACTTTTTTTAATAAGCATCTTAAAAAAACATGCCAATAAACCAAATATTTCTTTCAATTCAATGACTATATTTATTTGATGCACATTCTCAAATTAGAAGTAAAATGTGAGGTATTCTGGATACTCTTAATAAAGGAAAAGTGGCTTTATAATTTAAGAATTTTTGATACTAATTGGTTATGTTGAAATACAAAATTGCCAATATTAAAAAAAAAAAAATCTTTTTGTCCACTTAAGTAAATCAAATCCTAAGTTTTAAATCGTCAGATATTAGACAACACTCAACTAGAGTTACCAGACGTAGGGTAACGAGTACAGTGATTAGCCCCCTCATTCAGGTAAGGTAAGGTAATCGTTTCCGGCTGCCTATTTCTAGCCTCCTTCAGGAGCTTTAACACAGCCAAATAACGCCTCGTAATTTAGAACCCTGGTCAAGTGACCCTCATTCATTATTGAAAATAATAAGATGTTAAAGCCCAAAATGTTCTTGCCAACATGACAAACGTTAATGGCGGGAATTTTAAAAACCTTTGTCATGTTGGCAACCATATTTTGGGCTTTAACATCTTATTATTTTCAATAATGAATGAGGGGGCTAATCACTGTACTCGTTACCCTACTTCATTTTGCAGTAAAGTTTAGTTTGTCAATCAACTATCTAGCTATAAAAAAAAATTATAACAGTCTCTGTTATATTTTTTTATAGTTTCTTCAACCAAAAACAACTTAAATAAAATAGGAATTTTGAAGCTTTAATAATGATTTTTTAGTCAAAAAATTAATCAATTGAATACTAAGTTACTTTTAATAGAATTTAGAAAATCGTTTGCTCTTCAATGAGATAAAAGATTCGTATTTTGATTACGTTTCCTTATGCTTACTTACAGCCTCTTTTTTTTTAAGCCTTAACGAAAGCAATATCTACTTCGTAAAATCATCGTCAAAAGTTCATCTCATCTAATTGTTTCATGTCGCCATCTACATGTCATAACCAAAACTATTGTAATAAAAAGGTGATGCTAAGACGTCACCCTTTTGTCCAATCCGAACCACAATCTCACAAACAATTAGGATACGTCAAATTGAAGCAAAAAATAAACATGCTAAACTAAGTTTAAAATTTCATTAAAAAATTTCCGATTCGAAGTATGTTTAAAAAAGTTAATTATGCATTTAAATAACATAAAAGTTCCATTTTGATTGATATTTTCCTAAAAAGGGACCACTTTGACAAAAAGTAATTAAAGTTTGAATAATGCACCGCAACTTGTACAAAAACTTTTTGAGATTCATATACAGATATAGAAGATAACAGTTACTCCAAATTCACAAAAAATGCACCCTGTAAAACGCTTTTCTCCTTGCAGATTTCTTTATTGCAAAGAAGCTTTTGTTCAGGAGTGAATCTTTTATTATAAAAAAAACTAAACCACTACTTTTGGACTTTTTTTTTGCACCAATTCTAATTGTTCTTTAGAACTAAGTATGCTGTGTAACTCGTGTAAGTGAAAATAGTTTAGGTTTTAAATTTTTGAGTTTATGTTTGTCTCTTTACTATAATTTTCTACAACAAATGCTTATGAAATAGAGCACAAAAATCTTTTAAACCAAGTGGTTTAAACTGTGCCAACCCTACTGCAATCCGAGATTTTTTTTGCTTCTAGTTTTTCGAACTGAAGAGAAGGTACTGAATTACAAAATGTGTTATAGCTATCTGTAAAAATAGACATAAATCTTTACAATAGAATTACTTAATAAAAAAACGCTAACGTCACTTGTAAGAACGTTCGTATAGAAACGTAAGATAGTGCTGACTGATACTGTAAGATATTGTGACTATACATTAAAACTATGATTTTCACATCTAAAGGGTGTCTTAATGATGAAAGGAAATGAGCATGGAGTTTGGAAGTGGGGATTCTCATAAAAATAATAAAAATTAAAGATTTGGAAGATATGCTTAGCTATTTTAACAATATCATTCTTGTTTGGATGTTTTTTTTGGATATGGCTTTTGCAGCTAGATCCCTTCTTTTAGCTTCCACACTACGTTTATAACGTAAAAAGTTGAAGGTATTATAATCGTTCAGCCCGCCTGTCTGTCCGTCACCCACTTTCATAACGCGAACTACAAATGCTGCGGACAAGTGTGATACGTCAAAAAATTCAGCGCATCAAAATTAGAATACATTGAAAATTTCAGAAAAGAATTCGAATTCGAAGAATTATTTATAAAACTGCAAAATTTAATGCTCATTTAAAAAGCATAGGAAGCCATTTTTATTAGAATTTAATCACCATTGCCATTCACAACAATCGCTCGAGAAACTTTAATTCTTTTAGACAATAAATTAAAATAAATTTATTTTTGCGGCATCGATCAGTTTGAAATGACGTCAAATATATTTCACTACGAGATTCTTTGTACGTTGATATGTTTTAATTCTATTTAAAAGCGAAGAATATTACATATTTATTCTTTGAAATATAAATTAGTTTTTGCAAACGATAAGTAATAATTATTGAATTTTCGAAATAAAATAAATGAAACTAGCCAAATTTAGCATGTAAATGTTTAATATAGAATATTAATGCTGTGTTTGGCGCCTTTTTACCTGTTAAACACAACTGTTGTGTGGAAGCGGGTTAAGTGACAGATTCTGTTACAAACCTACTTGTTTACTTTCAATTATGAATTATCTAATATGAAGTGTAAGGTAATGAAAGTATTGCGATAGGGTCGAAAATCCAAAATGGAGATAATGTGTTTTCTACACGTTTTAGAAGGTACTGATTCTTTAAAAAAAATGTGGTTTTCAAACATTGGTTCATCTGTCAGACAGATATGTCTGTCTGTCATTCTATCTCTCTGAATCCACTCTGCAGCTCAAATAAAAGAGCTGCGGACTTAATATTTGGTACATGAGTTCCCGGTATCGTTTGAATGTCATCAAAAGGATTTTGAGAAAAATCGCAAGTGTGCAAAAGGTTTGCAGCTAGATAAACTTTTTAAGGTTTTAAAAGATTACAAATTTGAAATTTAGCAACTTAATAACAGGTAAGTTATGAATTACTTTGAAATGTATTGATTTACGAGTGATGATTGAAAGTCGTGTAGTGATACACATCCCTAGTTTTTATTACCTTTCACAAAGTGCTGATTTGATTTCATTGCATCTTCCCAGTAACGAAAAAATGCGCACAAGTTAGTACAATGACAAATGAAGTAATTTTTTGCACTCTCATAAATTCTAATAAAGAGTGAATACCTTTTAAAATTTCATCTAGTATCATGACTTGCTTTTTTAAGATTATTAAGCAATACACAACCGGAAACGCTTACGTAATGACAACAAGAACACATAAAAAAATGGTCTGGTTCTCGAACAGAATTCATATTCCACAAAAAAAAATAGTAAAACAGACTTTCTCAAATATGTTACTGGAAACAAATTTTATTTCTGGTTTAATCCCAACAATTTTGAAGGTATTATTGGTATTTCTAATTTATAAATTCTTTCGAAAATCTAAAAAGAATTTTCCTCCGGGACCCATTGGATTACCGATTGTTGGGTACCTGCCGTTCATGTCAAAATTTTCGTTTCTAACTTTCCAAGAATTGAATCAGAAGTATGGAGAAGTTTTTAGGTAAGAATTTGAATTGTTATTAAGGGGAACCAGAGCACCGCATTGAAGCCCATGTTAAAATGACCTTTTTTATGTACCTTTTTCTCAGAATCTATTATAGGTACTTTTTAATGAAATTTTTACTAGTTGTTAAATGGATGTTTAACTATAATTTAATGGAGGCATTTTTTATTATTATTTTTTTTTAGTTTTCAAATAATATATTTTTAAGTGAAACTTCATATTTTTTGCCGAAAATACATCAATAATATTGAAAAGAAAAAAAAGTAAGATGGTTATTCTCAAATCCCTCAAGAGGTTTTTAGAAACTAATTTCTTGAATACGTATACAAATTTTCAGGGTGATATTTATAGTAGATTTTGAGAAAAAAGTTCCTGAACATTGAAAAAGTAAGTTTTTAGATATGAGCGTTTGAAGTAAACAGTAGTAGTTTCTTACTTATAAAACATGACTGGATTTTACCTAAATAACGTTTGTTTGAAACAATATTAAAATACTTCCAGTACTCAAAACTTTTATTGTAGGATATCGTTGTAAAGCTAAGATTTCATATTTTAAGAAACACTAAAAACATTGAAATGTCATTTTTGAAAATTTTGGGGGGGTCTGGTCCCCCTTATTGCATTAAGATCGTATAATCAAACGTTTTTTTAACGAGTGTCATTTACATCGTTTGACAGGCACTTTATAGTGCAGTCATAAAAAAAATTGGACTTTCGATCCTCATTTAAGATAAGACCTATTCTCAAATAGCAAGAGGGGGAGATCTATAACTTACTTAAATTTATTTCATTATGATTCATAATTATTTTTGATTTTTTCACATCTAACATACTTTTGCATACTTATGGGGCCATTGTATACATAAATATGCTGTTGTAGTCTTCCCAAGCCGAAATTATAATGTGTACACAAGGGTATTTGTTACTTTTTGTCACTACTGTCTTTTATTAAATTTTTTTTTGGGAACCCAATGCTTCCAAGCAAAAAAAAAAGCTTGGTAAAAGTTGCAGTACGAAATGTTGAATGTTATTCTTCAGATGCTACCTTATCTATTTTTGCGTATTTTTGTTTTGAAAATTTAACTTTTATTTTTCACTAAATCACACACTGAAATAATCCACTTTTGGGAGAATCACATTTTTTTTTTCATTTTAAAAGTTATTCTATTCAAGTTAAATAAACAATTTACATAGTTAAAATATTTTTAGTGATTTACATAATTTGTGATTATAAAATATTTTGAAACTCATATAGAAACTATTTTTGTATATTTTTTAATCTCCATATGAGGGCTAAGCTTCTTTTCATCTTTTCATATCTAATTATGCAACATAATCTATCATTTTTGTGTGATAATTTATAGGTTTTTTTTTTGAAACTTTCTGTTTCAGTTTAAACTTAGGAGGACAGACCTTGGTCGTTCTCAACGGCACCGATTCTATAAAAGAAGCTTTCTCAAAACCTGAATTCGTTGGAAAACCGTCCAACAACGTGTTCGACATTTTGGCGAGGAAAAGTAAGAATATATTTGCTTATCTAAGGACATCTTGATATTACATGCCAAATAAGATTCATTGTTAAACTTGTGAAGACACAGT
This sequence comes from Oedothorax gibbosus, assembly GCA_019343175.1. Classification (NCBI taxonomy): domain Eukaryota; kingdom Metazoa; phylum Arthropoda; class Arachnida; order Araneae; family Linyphiidae; genus Oedothorax; species Oedothorax gibbosus. The sequence goes on from CM033273.1 coordinate 11,309,180, forward strand.
ACAATATTAAAAAATTTGTGCTAGGTTTATTTAAAGCAATTTATGTAAATCGATTGCTTATTTAAATTTTAGACCAAGACAGTGTTATCCAAGAAAAAGAATAGTCGCCACATTGTACAAATTGTTTACATTGTAAAAATTTCGTACTTCAACAAAAATGGTTTCTCATAGCTGCAATGACTGTGTAGTGAAATGTTCCACTATATTTTTGAAATTAGGTTGAATCATTTCTCATGTTTCGGTTTACGAAATCTCAAAAATGGTTCAACGCTAAAACCGAAATGATAGTGAAACGTTTCATCAAGCAACCGTTGCAGCTACTAGGAACCCTTTTTTTTTGTGAAACCATGTACGAAATTTTTAACAGTGTACACAAATGTGGCGAATATTTTTTCTTAGATAACAATGACCTAGCTGGTCTAATATTTAAATAAACAATTGATTTTTGACATGCGGTCGATGTCCGTCTGTCCGTGTCTGTCCGTCTGTCCGTGTCTGTCCGTCTGTCCGTCTGTCCGTCCGTACCCCCCTTCCAAAATCGGTTCTAATCATCGGATCTTAAAAATTCTTTTTTTGTTAGAAAGCTATAACCTCAGATACCCAACTTTCATACTTTTTGTCCGTCTGTCTGTACGTCCGGACGGACATAAATCTACTATCTGTCGGCGAATTTCCATTGAATTAGCATTGAAATTCAATTTTGAGTCATTTAAATCACTGTAGGTATTGAAATGCGGTTGATGTCCAAACTGTATGTCTGTCCATCTGTCTTCTGTTCGTATGTCTGTCTGTTCGTATGTCTGTCCGTCTGTCTGTCCGCCTGTCTGTCCGTTTGTCTGTCTGTCTGTACCCCCCTTCCAAAATCGGTTCTAATCATCGGATCTTAAAAATTCTTTTTTTGTTAGAAAGCTATGACCTCAGATACCCAACTTTCATACTTTTTGTCCATCTGTCTGTACGTACGGACGGACATAAATCTACTATATGTCGGCGAATTTCCCATTGAATTAGCATTGAAATTCAATTTTGAGTAATTTAAATCACTGTAGGTATTGAAATGCGGTTGATGTCCAACTGTCTGTCTGTCCATCTGTCTGTCTGTTCGTATGTCTGTCTGTTCGTATGTCTGTCCGTCTGTCTGTCCGCCTGTCTGTCCGTTTGTCTGTCCGTTTGTCTGTCTGTCTGTACCTCCCTTCCAAAATCGGTTCTAATCATCGGATCTTAAAAATTCTTTTTTGTTAGAAAGCTATGACCTCAGATACCCAACTTTCATACTTTTTGTCCGTCTGTCTGTACGTCCGGACGGACATAAATCTACTATCTGTCTGCGAATTTCCCATTGAATTAGCATTGAAATTCAATTTTGAGTCATTTAAGTCACTGTAGGTATTGAAATGCGGTTGATGTCCATCTGTCTGTCTGTTCGTATGTCTGTCTGTCTTTCCGTCTGTCTGTCCGTCCGTCTGTCTGTCTGTCCGTACCCCCCCCCCTTCCAAAATCGGTTCTATCCATCGGATCTTAAAAATTCTTTTTTTGTTAGAAAGCTATGACCTCAGATACCCAACTTTCATACTTTTTGTCCGTCTGTCTGACGTCCGGACGGACATAAATCTACTATCTGTCGGCGAATTTCCCATTGAATTAGCATTGAAATTCAATTTTGAGTCATTTAAATCACTGTAGGTATAAGCGGTTATGACACTGTCTGTCGTCTGTCTGTTCTCCGTCGCTGTCTGTCCGTACCCCCCCTTCCAAAATCGGTTCTATCCATCGGATCTTAAAAATTCTTTTTTTGTTAGAAAGCTATGACCTCAGATACCCAACTTTCATACTTTTTGTCCGTCTGTCTATCTGTACGTCCGGACGGACATAAATCTACTATCTGTCGGCGAATTTCCCATTGAATTAGCATTGAAATTCAATTTTGAGTCATTTAAATCACTGTTGCCAAATCAACAATGGCATGAGAAACTTTATTTATTTAAACATATTTGAAGCAAAATAATATTTTCATGAATCAGTTTGGAATGACGTCATAAAATGTAGCACAATTTGATTCTTTGATTATTCATTAATATCTACCAAGAAAGCGGCAAGGCATACTTTTGCATGCAATTATGCTTAGTTTTAATTTACATTTCTTATTTTTTTAATGCAGTTTGGAGTTTCATTACTTTTGTTATTAATAAATATTTAATTATTCCTCGAACTACAAATAAATCGCGAGCAGACGATAAATAATGTTTAATTGATTTGCGAAATAATAATAAGGAAAATAGTTGATTTTGGCTTTTAGAAGTTTAAATTATTAGCTGGATGCTGTGTTTCGATTTTTAGCCTACTTTTCTTTTTTTAATTCGAAAGAATTAAAAAAATGAAAAAGTAGGTATTGACATGCGGTCGATGTCCGTCTGTCCGTCTGTCTGTCTGTCCGTCCGTACCCCCCTTCCAAAATCGGTTCTAATCATCGGATCTTAAAAATTCTTTTTTTGTTAGAAAGCTATAACCTCAGATACCCAACTTTCATACTTTTTGTCCGTCTGTCTGTACGTCCGGACGGACATAAATCTACTATCTGTCGGCGAATTTCCCATTGAATTAGCATTGAAATTCAATTTTGAGTCATTTAAATCACTGTAGGTATTGAAATACGGTCGATGTCCATCTGTCTGTCTGTCCATCTGTCTGTCTGTTCGTATGTCTGTCTGTTCGTATGTCTGTCCGCCTGTCTGTCCGTTTGTCTGTCTGCTGTATCCCCCTTCCAAAATCGGTTCTAATCATCGGATCTTAAAAATTCTTTTTTTGTTAGAAAGCTATGACCTCAGATACCCAACTTTCATACTTTTTGTCCGTCTGTCTGTACGTCCGGACGGACATAAATCTACTATCTGTCGGCGAATTTTCCATTGAATTAGCATTGAAATTCAATTTTGAGTCATTTAAATCACTGTAGGTATTGAAATGCAGTTGATGTCCATCTGTCTGTCTGTCCATCTGTCTGTCTGTTCGTATGTCTGTCTGTTCGTATGTCTGTCCGCCTGTCTGTCCGCCTGTCTGTCCGTTGTCTGTCTGTCTGTACCCCCCTTCCAAAATCGGTTCTAATCATCGGATCTTAAAAATTCTTTTTTTGTTAGAAAGCTATGACCTCAGATACCCAACTTTCATACTTTTTGTCCGTCTGTCTGTACGTCCGGACGGACATAAATCTACTATCTGTCGGCGAATTTCCCATTGAATTAGCATTGAAATTCAATTTTGAGTCATTTAAATCACTGTAGGTATTGAAATGCGGTTGATGTCCAACTGTCTGTCTGTCCATCTGTCTGTCTGTTCGTATGTCTGTCTGTTCGTATGTCTGTCCGCCTGTCTGTCCGTTTGTCTGTCTGTCTGTACCCCCCTTCCAAAATCGGTTCTAATCATCGGATCTTAAAAATTTTTTTTGTTTAGAAAGCTATGACCTCAGATACCCAACTTTCATACTTTTTGTCCGTCTGTCTGTACGTCCGGACGGACATAAATCTACTATCTGTCGGCGAATTTCCCATTGAATTAGCATTGAAATTCAATTTTGAGTCATTTAAATCACTGTTGCCAAATCAACAATGGCATGAGAAACTTTATTTAAACATATTTGAAGCAAAATAATATTTTCATGAATCAGTTTGGAATGACGTCATGAAATGTAGAACAATTTGATTCTTTGATTATTCATTAATTATCTACCAAGAAAGCGGCAAGGCATACTTTTGCATGCAATTATGCTTAGTTTTAATTTACATTTCTTGTTTTTTAATGCAGTTCGGAGTAGTTTCATTACTTTTGTTATTAATAAATATTTATTCTTCGAACTACAAATAAATCACGAGCAGATGATAAATAATATTTAATTAATTGACGAACGAATATTAAGGAAAATAGTTGATTTTGGCTTTTAGAAGTTTAAATTATAGCTGGGTGCTGTGTTTCGATTTTTTTTTCTAATGTGTATAAATCTAGTGTAGAAACGGCTGTTGGTGATATTTACTTTAGGAACCTAGTTTTTTTCCCGATTAGAACTTCAGTAAGTATTTAAGTAACAGGAAAGTAGGCTATTTTAGTTCTTTATGAACTTCTAGTTTTTTCTAATATGTATAAATCTAGTGTAGAAACGGCTGTTGATGATATTTACTGTTAGAAACCTAGTTTTTTCCCGATTAGAACTTCAGTAAGTATTTAAGTAACAGGAAAGTAGGCTATTTTAGTTCTTTATGAACTTCTTGTTTATTTTGAATTTTCAGGTCCCTTCTTCAACAGCGGGGTAGACGTATGGAGCGAGCATCGCAGATTTGTTCTGCATTCCATGAGAGACCTTGGACTTGGCCACACTAAGATCGAAAGCCACATTCAGGTATATATGGTCGGTTAGTTGGTTGGTTGGTTGGTAGACATATATTTTCAGGCTTGTGTGCTTGGTCACAAAGACCCGCTTATAAAAATTCGTCAAGAAGGACGGACACGACATACATACACAAGACAAATGCTGCCATCTATCGCCACCTCCACAATTTAGACATGTCCCTGAAGGGGAGGAAAATAGTCTCTAGGAACCTGTACCCGTGGTAAACTGCGCAATGACCGACCACAGGACTTTCGGACCCAACCGATTTAACGAGTACGTACTCCGCATATACTCGGTGGGTCTTCAGAGGTGTCGAGACTCGATCGCGGGACCTTCCGATCCCAAGACCGAGATCTTAACCACTAGGCATCCCCACGGCCCTTTCAGGTATATTACTTTTTTTTTAATCCCTCGCCTTTACTACCTATTTCCAACCTATAATAGTCAAATTATTCGACACAGTAAAAATACAACAATTCCGAATTTCGATAGAGTAATTCTGAATTTTGAGTTACGAGGTTAATATTAATGTACAAAAGAATGGAAAAATATTAGAATGAAGTGGAGTGTGGTTTGCTTATTCGATAAAACACTGTTAAAAATTTGGCGCTTGGTTTCACCAAAACTATGGTTCTTGTAGCTGAAACGGCTGTATAGTGAGATGTTTCACAATATTTTCGGTATTGATCGGTTGAACCATTTCTCAAGGTCGGAATCGGAAGGTCCCGCGATCGATTCCCGATACCACTGAAGACCCACCGAGTATATGCGGAGTACGTGCTAGTTAAATCTTGGTGTCCGAAAGTCCTGTGGGCGGTTATGGCGCAGTTTCCCACGGGTACAGGTCCCTGGAGACTATTTCCCTCCCCTTCAGGGACATATGTCTAAATTGCGGAGGTGGCGATAGATGGCAGCATCTTCCAGCACGATGCCAAGACGGATTCCTGCCGTGTAATCTCTACGCGGGCATCTCTCCTCAGGAACCGCACCCATTTGCCTTAATCCTTGCCCGCTCCGCGGGAAGAGCTTGGGTTTCCCAAGTAGCATTAGTAACAACAACAACACAACAACAGCCATTTCTCAGGTTTTTGTTTTCAAAATCTGAAAAATGGTCGAATTGAATACAGAAAATATTTTGAAACATTTCACTACATAGCTATTTCAGCTATACTAGAAACCATATTCACTGGGCTCGTGGCGTTGTCCTTTCTAGTTTCGACGACTAAGCTACCGAGCGATTTATTTCTGTGTTAAAAAAAAGCAACCCTTAACGTCACCGCAGGGTTGGCCGTTACCTTTGCCTTGTAAGCGACGTTAACACACGTTACACGTGAGTGCAATGCAATCTGATCTATAGGGTTTTGTTATGCCAAAGATTTTGTTTTGCCGTCCAAAAATGGCCTTGGGGAACGCGCTTTGCCCTAAGGTTGTCATGACTCTGCCTACCGCGATATCTAGTGCTTCTAGTTAAAGCCTACTTTTAATTTCAGGACGAGATCAACCACTTCATAGACACATTACGGGACTACAAGGGCCAACCCGTCGACTGCTCGGCCCCTCTTCGACCAAGCATGGCCAACAACATGGCCGCTCTTGTGTTTGGCGAGCGATACGAGTACGAGGATAACGAGCTCAAGACCCTGGTCAGGAACTACGAGGAGACGACCAGAGTCATCGGGCGCAACTCGTACAAGTCTTTCTTTCCGTGGATGCGCCATGTTCCCTACTTCTCCAAGCTGAAGGATATCGAGAAGGGAAAGATGGCGGCCGAGGAAACGAAGAACATTTTTAGGTTAGTCCTAAAATTAAAATGCCTGGTGTAGTGCGTTGAATTTCCGTAGAAGCTAGTTTTCCACCTCCGGGTCACCACTTTGTAGTGCGTTGCTGCTTTAAGGTTGCGCAAATACTCCAGATTAAAATTTAGATATAAAAATGGCTGCTTTCTTAGAATGGAATTAAATTCAAATTCACAAGCAGATTATTATATTTAGTAGCACTTATTTACAATAAAAACAATAACTTTATAGATAGAGTCAGATGGAATATCTATTTCGAGCCACGGCAGCTTGGATAACCTGGCAGCATCTGAAAGGAAGAGCTTGATGCAGTAGCTATTTATTAGAAGTCGCATTTGCTTAAGGAAACGTCCAGGGGCCCGGATGGCCTAGTGGGTTGGATCGCATCGCAGCCCATTACGCTAACAGTCAGCGCGCTGTAACGGGTGCGGGTTCGATTCCTGCCTTCGCCCTGGGAGTACCTTCTCTCTCTGTGCCAGTAAAAATTCTGTCTGTGTCTGTCTTACTTGACGAAGGTTTATAAGAGGGTCTCTGATCAAGCACACAAACCGTAATATATATATGTACCAACCAAACAAAGTTCCAGGAAACGTCCGCATGCTAAACATGGACAGAAAAAATCTGTTGTTTTACAGAAAAAAAAAATTGTCAGCTAGTGGGCCAGAAAAATAACGTATGATTTTCAGAGAGAATCTGTTTATTTTTTTACGAATTATATGATTGAATTTTAAGAATTATATGACATGAAAAAATCTGAATTTCTCCAATATTTTAGGAAAAAGTTGATGCAACATGAAGAAACCCTGGATCCCAACAACATTCGTGATTATATGGATGCCTACCTCGTTGAGATGAAATCACGAAAAGAAAAGAATACAAATACTTCCCTATCTGGTAAATACTATATCCAAAAATATAGAACATATTCCAGATGTGGCTTTACTAATCCCCTGTACAACGGGAAAATAATTTTCTTAGATTTAGAGGTGATACTTTTTCTAATATATCCAAGGATTCTATTAGCTTTTTTATTTGATTCATCACTCTGATTGCTATAATTTTAAAATCTTTACTAACCAAAACTTATAAATCTCCAACTAACTCACTATACTTTCCCGGATTGAAATTCCCATCTTTTATTGATAAGTTCCAAGTTTGCTCAAAAAACAAATTAAAAATCATTTATCGCACATTCTTTAAACAGTTCGATATAATATACCTTACGCAACAAGAAACATGGCCTTGAATCATGGTGCGCAGTTTATGAAATGGTATAAAGAGTGGACCCTGAGGTTGCTGGATCAAATTCGAGCAATCTTTGGCTATGTCCTCACTACGACATCAAACGCCACAAAGGCAACAAATGCAACAAAAGTTGGCGACCGCCAAGGGCGCCAAGCGATGCAATAGCATGGTGGCTGACTCTGCCAACTCGCCAAGTTTTGTTGCATTTGTTGCCTTTGTGGCGTAGTCAGGACATAGCCTTTAGTTGACAAATAGGTGGGGAAAAATAGTGGGGTTATTCCATGTAGATATTTTGTATACCATAAGTCAAAAAATACTACAGAATGAGGTTTTGTGTATGCATTCTATTTATTTATTTTTTGACATTTCCAGAGTAATTTTTGTTGGCATTATGTGTTTTCAAATTTTGGGGAAGGCTACTGATATATTCTAGGAACACTACTGGTAAAAAATGGGCACGTTATATAGTTGCCCAAAAATTTTCCAGAAACGTTCCTCATTTTTTACAGCGTATTTACTGAGCTCAACACACAGTGGAGTGCTAGGACTTTGGGTTTTACATCCTTTCCTGAACAGCATTACCTTACACTCGTTTTGCTGAAGAGGTTAAACCAGACCAGCCAATGAGAGTTGTATACTTAATACGCGCACTGTACAATTCTGTGCAGGGCCTGAACTGAAATTTGGGGGCCCCTACAATTTGGAGGCCCTTATAGGCCCGGGCCTAACGGGCCTTATGGAAGATCATGCCCTGATATTCTGTGTAGTTTTGACCTCTTGGGCAACTTTTTACGTTATTCCGCTATGTTAGCCCTTGTGTGGCAATAGTGCGACGATAATTCAAACTGACCTAGCCATTCTTCAGCTTGTAACGAAATTTACTACAGGATAGTATTGGAAGTCATCAGTCCACTGTGTATTGAGCTCTCATTGAGTATATTATAACATTATATCCAATACCATTCGTTTCTGTTCCAGAGTCCATGCTGATCAACAGCGTAGTGGATCTGTACCAGGCCGGCAGCGACACCGTAGTTACTGCTGTCCTCTGGAGCGTATACACGGCGGCCGCCTACCAGGACGTACAGCGCCGAGTACAGCGTGAGATCGCGGATATCGGGGGCAGGCCCCAGTTCGCCGACTGGCAGCGGATGCCCTACACCAGGGCCGTTCTCATGGAGATCATGAGGTGGAAGACGGTGGCTCCTCTCAGCGTGAAATGGTGAGTGGACTGTTATACCCGTCCTCATGTAGATCATGAGATGGAAGACGGTGGCACCCGGGTTCCGGACACAATCCCGAAAGCCGAAATCCCGACAAGCCAGAATCCCGAACGCCGAAATCCCGAAAGGCCATAATCCCGACAGGGACGAAATCCCGAATGGGTTGAAATCCCGAAAATAGATTTTTTGTCCATTTCTCGATTTTTAAAAAAAATATTAGAGATTATTGTGTGTGTGTGAGTGAAATGAGTGAGTGAAGTGAGTGAGTGAAATGAGTGAGTGAAGTGAGTGAGTGAAATGAGTGAGTGAGTGAGGAAATGAGTGAGTGAAATGAGTGAGTGGGTGAAATGAGTGAGTGAGTGAAATGAGTGAGTGAAATGAGTGAGTGGGTGAAATGAGTGAGTGAGGAAATGAGTGACTGGAGTGAGTGAGTGAAATGAGTGAGTGAGTGAGTGAAATGAGTGAGTGAGTGAAATTAGTGAGTGAGTGAGTGAAATTAGTGAGTGAGTGAAATCACTCATTTCATGAGTGATTGAGTGAAATAACTCATTTCACTCACTCACTCATTTCACTCACTCACTTACTCATTTCACTCACTCACTCATTTCACTCACTCACTCACTCATTTCACTCACACACACAATAATCTCTAATATTTAAAAAAAAATCGAGAAATGGACAAAAAATCTATTTTCGGGATTTCAGTAAAGCAGATTTTCAACTCAAGCCAGCTGATCCGAAAAGAGCGGAGCTGCTCTTCTATCTGAGCGCCACCTACCTAACCAAACTAGCTGTTAACAGTTTTCTGTTTACCGTGTTTTTATTTCTCCGATTTCTAATTTTTCCTGAATTTTATATACACTACTCAAAACAATTAGGGGATTTCCATTTCCAATGATTAAATTTAGAATTTCAGTTTGCGCTTTTTTTTTCCTCACTAAGTTAAGCTCGCACTTATTTCAAATAAGTTTTATCAAATTCTCCCTACATTTTTCTATAAAGTAATATTTCTTTTTTGTATAGTTAGATGGAAGAATCATGTCTTTTGAAGAATTAAATAATGTTTGTTTAAATTAAATAAAAATATGAAAAACAAGGTAAAATAAAAAATTACCCTGAAACAATTTTATTAAATAAATTGACCCTAAATTCGTCATGCTTGCATTTTTAGATGTTTAAAAATTAGTTTTAATTATTTTTATCAAATAAAGTTTTGAAAAAATTATTATTACAATTTATTCAAAAGTTATGATTCCATTTTTCCCCTTGTTATACCAATTAATGTGGACAAATCGAATGTATTCACAATATTTTGGAGTTTTAGATAAAAAAAATAATAAAGTTTGCTGGGAAGGGTAAAAAAGTAAAGTGATCCTAATTGTTTGAGCAATGTAGTATTTATGGTTCTATCGAGAGGAATCGTTAAATTTGATTTATAGTGTTTGAAATGTACACCTAAAAATACCAGAAGAAAATAGCTGTTGATATATATAGTGAGCAAAATGGGTGAAATCACCATTTGCTTGGGGATTAAAGAAGATACTCATTTCACTCATATTTCACTGAATCCTTTACCTTCACTATACATTTGAAAATGATTAGTCATTCACTCAAGATTACTGCAAATTTCGTCACAACATTTTCCACGACCATTCCAATATTAAAAATCAAAATAAAAACCTCAGGATTACGCACCACGTGACTCTGCGGATTTGAAACCCAGGATTGAACCTTATTTCTTCCGGATTAACCCGCTTTGATTTTGCTGTCGGTTTTCGGTTCGGGCAATGCCACCCTTGCAATAGCAGTGGGTGTAGAGGGCTTTTTTCGATAGAAAACTGTGACGAGAGGCGTAGGACCCTTAGCGCAAGTAGGTAAGAAACTGGAGTGGACTGCTTTACAAGTAGGCAGGGAACTGGGGTGGACTGTTACGACTGTTACCATAGAGCTAGGAAAGAGAATAGAGAGGTCCTTGTATATGCGCAGTAGCGCACAAATGAAGCAGGCTAGAGCGGTGCATCTTGGGATACCTCGATGCCAGTATGTAAGCGTAGTATCTCGAAAAACCTGACAGCCCTGCTTCAAATCAACTCAATTGGAGGGACCCTCTACAGAGCGGTGAAAAGAAGGTAGAAAATTGAGGTGAACTGTTTACGAGTAAGAAATGAGTAGGTAGGAATCTAGGGAGGTCTCTTACGAGTAGGAAACTGGGGTGGACTGCTTACGAATAAGAAACTGGGGCGGACTGCTACGAATAGGAAACGAGTATAGGTATAAAACTGGGGTGGACTATACTGTTCACAGGTAGAAAATGAGTAGGTAGGAAACTTGGGTGGACTATTTAAGAGGGGTGGACTATCTAGAAGCTGAGACATCGAACTGACAATTTGCCAAGGAATACTCACCGTCGGTCCAACTTTTAAAAGCAGTTATTGATACAATGAAACCCCCTTAAATATACTTTATATTAAAAAAATTTAATTCGCTGCATTCCCTTTCTGAACAGTACCGTAGAAGACACAACCGTTGGTGGCTATAATATTCCCAAGGGAACGACAGTTCTAGGAAACCGTTGGGCAGTACACATGAATCCAAAGCATTGGGAGGATCCGGACAGTTTTATACCAGAAAGATTTCTCACCAAGGACGGCCTCTCGACGCAGAAAAGTGCACATTACATGCCTTTCTCTGTTGGTAAGTACATAAATATTGCTCTACATTTCTAAGGATTGGAGTAATGCGTAACTTTGTAACAAAAACTTTTTTTTAGGTAACGCTGTTAGATTTTTTAAGAAGTAACCGTAATTGCTACTTAGTTACTTTTAGGGGTAATAAAGTAACAAACATTTCGTTACTTTTCGAAGGCTGTCTGTCGGATGCCAATTTTGAAATGCAACTTTTAAAATTAAATATTTTTTAAAAAATAATTCTAATTGCAGTGTTCTGTTTGTGCTGATATTTCTTTAATCTTTATTCTCTTTGAAAACCGGTAAGATGGTTAAATTTAAATTTCTAAAAGTAACTGTAATCAGTTACTTTTCGTATTCAGTAACTGTAACTATAGTTACTTTTCATATTAAGTAACTGTAACTATAGTTACTTTTCATATTAAGTAACTGTAACTATAGTTACTTTTCATATTAAGTAACTATAACAGATTTACTTTTCATATTAAGTAACTATAACAGATTTACATTTTTAATAAGGCAACTGTAACAGAGTTACTTTTTTAAAGTAATCTTCCAATCTCTGTATATTTCTTTAGGATAGGCTTCCTTTTGCTCTATTTTTATTTTCAATTTTCTTTCAAGGTAAACGATTGTGCCCTGGAGAATCAATGGCTTACATGGAAGTATTCCTCTACTTCGTGGCAATCTTGCAGAACTTCAACATCAGTTTTCCTGAAGGCGTAAAACCCACTTATGATGCCTACCTTGCCGTGACGTACTGCCCAAAGCCTTTTAAACTGTGCTTTACTTCAAGAAACTGACACAAACACGTTTACCAGCAAAATGATATTATTTTACAATGTAAATATCTGTATCAAAATCAACTTTACCTTATAATATACATCATCGTTGTATATTTATTGTTTTCATTAGTAGGTCGACCTATTTCGTGTAAGCGCATTTCTCATTATAAAATGTGAAACATTAAATTGTGTTATGTTAGTCATTTTTTTGTGTAACCGTACTGAATCGTATTTAATACAGTTTTAACGAGGATTCTATACATATTTTTCACTTCACCTAAATTGATCGCTTCAGTTGTGGCAAACTGTTGATTACCGTACCGTACGTAGATATTTTTGTACTGTTTATATTTGAAACAGACAATTTCCTGTTTTTAGAGAGCATTTCAAACTCAATTACTTATTGACATGACATGTGAAGATGTATGTGCTAAAATGTGCTTAAAATCAAAAATTGGTATGCAATTGCATCATTAAATAATAATTTTATTATCTTAGTAGCATCTGTCCTTACCGATTCTTGTAAATAAAATAAATACTTAAGTTGTTTTTTCCCGCTAACTTGAGAAGGAGAAACGAAATCTACATTCTACAGAGCACGTTTCTATGTCACTTCATGTTAGTTTTTTCTTGACAACCCTCTTATAAAGGAGAAACAACTTTTACAGAACGCATTTCTCGATTGACACAAGATAAAGGAAATAAGCTTTTCTGAATGAATTTGCTTTAAGCTGTTTTCGTATGCTGACAGCAAATATGACAACCTCAACCATGAAATATCCCCATTATTAGTTAAAAAATGTTTTTAGCCTACTTTTCTTTTTTTAATTCGAAAGAATTAAAAACAAGAAGTTCATAAAGAACTAAAATAGCCTACTTTCCTGATACTTAAATACTTACTAAAGTTCTAATCGGGAAAAAACTAGGTTCTTACAGTAAATATCATCAACAGCCGTTTCTACACTAGATTTATACAGATTAGAAAAAAAAATCGAAACACAGCATCCAGCTAATAATTTAAACTTCTAAAAGCCAAAATCAACTATTTTCCTTAATATATTTCGCAAATTAATTAAATATTATTTATCGTCTGCTCGCGATTTATTTGTAGTTCGAAGAATAATTAAATATATATTAATAACAAAAGTAATGAAAACTCCAAACTGCATTAAAAAAAATAAGAAATGTAAATTAAAACTAAGCATAATTGTATGCAAAAGTATGCCTTGCCGCTTTCTTGTTAGATAATTAATGAACAATCAAAGAATCAATTGTGCTACATTTTATGACGTCATTCCAAATGATTCATGAAAATATTATTTTGCTTCAAATATATTTAAATAAATAAAGTTTCTCATGTCATTGTTGATTTGGCAACAGTGATTTAAATGACTCAAAATTGAATTTCAATGCTAATTCAATGGGAAATTCGCCGACAGATAGTAGATTTATGTCCGTCCGGACGTACAGACAGATGGAAAAAAAGTATGAAAGTTGGGTATCTGAGGTCATAGCTTTCTAACAAAAAAAGAATTTTTAAGATCCGATGATTAGAACCGATTTTGGAAGGGGGGTACAGACAGACAGACAAACGGACAGACAGGCGGACAGACAGACGGACAGACATACGAACAGACAGACAGATGGAGATCAACCGCATTTCAATACCTACAGTGATTTAAATGACTCAAAATTGAATTTCAATGCTAATTCAATGGGAAATTCGCCGACAGATAGTAGATTTATGTCCGTCCGGACGTACAGACAGACGGACAAAAAGTATGAAAGTTGGGTATCTGAGGTCATAGCTTTCTAACAAAAAAAGAATTTTTAAGATCCGATGATTAGAACCGATTTTGGAAGGGGGGTACAGACAGACAGACAAACGGACAGACAGGCGGACAGACAGACGGACAGACATACGAACAGACAGACATACGAACAGACAGACAGATGGACAGACAGACAGTTGGAAATCAACCGCATTTCAATACCTACAGTGATTTAAATGACTCAAAATTGAATTTCAATGCTAATTCAATGGGAAATTCGCCGACAGATAGTAGATTTATGTCCGTCCGGACGTACAGACAGACGGACAAAAAGTATGAAAGTTGGGTATCTGAGGTTATAGCTTTCTAACAAAAAAAGAATTTTTAAGATCCGATGATTAGAACCGATTTTGGAAGGGGGGTACGGACAGACAGACGGACAACTCGACCGCATGTCAATACCTACTTTTTCATTTTTTTAATTCTTTCGAATTAAAAAAAGAAAAGTAGGCTAAAAATGAAAAAGTAGGTATTGACATGCGGTCGATGTCCGTCTGTCTGTCCGTACCCCCCTTCCAAAATCGGTTCTATCCATCGGATCTTAAAAATTCTTTTTTTGTTAGAAAGCTATGACCTCAGATACCCAACTTTCATACTTTTTGTCCGTCTGTCTGTACGTCCGGACGGACATAAATCTACTATCTGCCGGCGAATTTCCCATTGAATTAGCATTGAAATTCAATTTTGAGTCATTTAAATCACTGTATGTATTGAAATGCGGTTGATGTCCATCTGTCTGTTCGTATGTCTGTCTTTCCGTCTGTCTGTCTGTCCGTATCCCTCTTCCAAAATCGGTTCTATCCGTCGGATCTTAAAAATTCTTTTTTTGTTAGAAAGCTATGACCTCAGATACCCAACTTTCATACTTTTTGTCCGTCTGTCTGTACGTCCGGACGGACATAAATCTACTATCTTTCGGCGAATTTCCCATTGAATTAGCATTGAAATTCAATTTTGAGTCATTTAAATCACTGTTGCCAAATCAACAATGGCATGAGAAACTTTATTTATTTAAACATATTTGAAGCAAAATAATATTTTCATGAATCAGTTTGGAATGATGTCATAAAATGTAGCACAATTTGATTCTTTGATTATTCATTAATTATCTACCAAGAAAGCGGCAAGGCATACTTTTGCGTGCAATTATGCTTAGTTTTAATTTACATTTCTTATTTTTTAATGCAGTTCGGAGTAGTTTCATTACTTTTGTTATTAATAAATATTTAATTATTCTTCGAATTACAAATAAATCACGAGCAGATGATAAATAATATTTAATTAATTTGCGAAAGAATATTAAGGAAAATAGTTGATTTTGGCTTTTAGAAGTTTAAATTATAGCTGGGTGCTGTGTTTCGATTTTTTTTTTCTAATGTGTATACATCTAGTGTAGAAACGGCTGTTGATGATATTTACTTTAGGAACCTAGTTTTTTCCCCGATTAGAACTTCAGTAAGTATTTAAGTAACAGGAAAGTAGGCTATTTTAGTTCTTTATGAATTTCTTGTTTTCTCCAGCAATTTCAATGCCAGATTTATTAACAATAATAAATTTTCGATGAATAAGAATTAAGATTTTTTTTTAGTAGCTTCAGTGCGATGAAACCAAATAGTATAACAATAAAATTGTCGATCATATAATTAGGTATTTCTAATTTTGGTTAAAAACCAAGAAAAGAAATATAGAACTAAAAGTTCTGAAGCATTTATTTAAGTTTTTAGTACAAATTCAAATGACATCAGTTAAATTGCATTTTCTAAAATCGTACATAACAATTAACTTTATTAATTTGGGTCAAAAAAGTGATTATATTATCACTTCAAAATGTTTTACAAGCCTGCTATCTACTCAAAAAACTTTAATTGCAATAAATTTGTCATATTAGAATAATGTTTGAATCTACGTTGACGATTCTTAATCTATCATAGTAGTATTTGAAATGTATCAGAATTATTCCACGTTGAGTGTTGGAACAGTTTTTTAAAAAATATTCTTTAAACTAATTATAAAAAAAAGTAACTATATTTAAAAAGGAACAAAAAGTCAAAATTTTGCAGGTTGAATAATACAGAAAGAAAGAAGAGTAGAGAGAATTCTTTTTGACACAATTGGAGGGTTCAGAATACAAGTGATCCAAGTCCACTTTTTGATCATTTTCGAGTAAATAGCGCAATCGCATACACTAACTATGTAAAATTTCAGAGTAATAATGAAAAAAGTTCTAGTACAGATAATATCCGCTAGGCAACTAAATTTTTTAAAAAAATTTAAGAGGTAAGCTTTGTTATAAAGCTTTAACTTTAAACTTCTGTAGCACAAAGAAGCTTTTTAAGGACGTGATTCACTTGCATTCTAAACCATCCAATTGGCGTATTATATGCAATGAATCAAGTCATTTTGAAGACTCTAGGAGTATACACCTTAATTATAAATCTTCATCTCGAGCTGGTATTAAACTGATCGAAGAATTCTTTCGATGGAACATTCGAATAAACAACCTTGTTCATGTAATCGTTCTTCTGGCGTTGTTCCCTAGCCAACTGTTGGTTCTCCATTTGCAGCGATTTGGAAAACTGTAGCCGTAACTGCCTCGCTCTTTCGTCCAGGTACCGGGAGTCGTTCTGTTGACCAAGAATGTATTTGTTCCATTCTTCTTTTTCAAAGAGTTCACGCTCGAGTTTCTTCTGTAAAAAAATGCCATTCTTTAAAATTGTCTGTTATACCTTAGAATCAGTGAGATTGCATTGTCTTATTTTAATGTTTTTAAATGAATTAAAAATATTTCAATGATTTACGGGAAAAGACATACATTTTTTTAGACTTTAAAGGACGCCCATTAACACCTTCATTTCCGAATAAAAACGTTAAAATTAAGTATTTTAATTCGTTTTTAGAGTAACTTTATGTCTCCTACATTAATGTTTCAGCACTACGATCTACATTGTCTTATTATTTTATTTATTTAGATAAACTTAAGTAGAAATATCATTTTCAAGTGGAAAATGTTCTTGCCAATCGTCGTTAAAGGGCTCAATCTGTTTTTTTTATCGGCATATTGGCTTATTTCTCACGTTACATTTTGCAAAAAAGACACATTTCTGAAGTCTTTTCTCACAGATTTGGATAGCTTATGTTTCCTTAGCATTGTAAACGTAGAGTCCATGACGATCGACACACTTCTTTAGAAAAATTGCGAGGCTGGGGAGCCCAGTCGGTTAGGCATTCGCCTAGCATGCGGAAGGTCCCAGGTTCGGGTCCGGGCATCGCCAAAATAACTGCCGACCTATAAACGGCCCGTGCAGCCAAAATGTCCGGCGAATAATACCCCGCGTGGAGGGAGTGCACGTTAAATATCCTTCAAATACGATGTCGCCCTTAACGGTTGAGTTGGGTGCCTCCTCAGGTGTCGGCTCGTCACTTGACTGTGGTTCTAAAATACGATACGCCAATAGCCCTAGTGTAGCTCTAGTGCGACGATAATTCAAACTAAACTAAACTTCTTTAGAAAAATTGCTTTAAATGCACTATCGCTAACTTTAGTATTTCTGTGGCGTAATGTGAGTGTGACGGTCGATAATGATCTTTACCTCATGAAACCAAAGCTTTAGACAGCAATAAAACCAGGGATTGGAGTAACACGTTATTTGTAACAGTTACTTTTTTCAGGTAACGCCGAGTAACGCAGTTAGATTTTTCAGAAAGTAACTGAAACTTAGTAACATTTAGCGGTAACGAAAAATTCCATTACTTCTCATGCCGCTCTTCAAGGATATTTTCGGCACAGCTTGGCATTCGGCTAAAATTTAATAATTTAAAATTCAACTTTTAACAACGTTAAATTTTCGCTATTAGCTTTTTTCCAATGGTCCCTATTTTTTTACTCTTGGCTCTCCTTGAAAAACGGTAATGATGGCTAAATTTAAATTTTTCTAATAATGCGAAATTTTTAAAACCAACTGTGATTAGTTACTTTTCCTAATAATTTAACTGTAACTAGTTACTTTCCATATTAAATAACTGTAACAGAGTTACTTTTTAAAAGTAACTTTCCAATCTCTGAACAAAACCATACGATCCTATCCATTCTGCATAAATTGTCCAGAAACCCAACTAACGCCAGACCATTTGTTTCACTGCCAAGCAATTGCTGCCTCTCTTTTTGGGCCTGACACACCACCACATGACGTACTTTATAGTCTCCAGGCCCTTGATCTGGCGACTCTCTTCATCGACGATTTTGGTCCTATATTTAAGGTTCAGAATACAAGTGAATCAAGTCCATAGTGGACTTGGTTCACTTGTATTCTGAGTTTACTCTTGTAGCAAAATAAGTGGGGAGCTCAGAATACAAGTGAATCAAGTCCATAGTGGACTTGGTTCACTTGTATTCTGAACCCTCCATATAGTAATAGCTTTACATGGACACGATAACAACAACTATAAGACTATAACCAAACAATCACCTGTTTTTCGTCAATTTGGCGTCTCTGCCCCTCGTAGAATTCCTGTAGCTGTGCCTTTTCCATCCCTTTCCATCTGTCTACAAGTACGCGGCCCATTGGGGTTCTCGCAGCGGTCGGGTTCTCTGTGAGCAAGTCTCCGAAGACGTTGAACTCGATTTCTTTCAGATTTTCAGCTTCTTCGCTCGCTTTTTGTTGAATGAAGCGTTCTCTCTGCTGGAACGCCTGAAAAGAATTTGGAAATTTGCATTTCTGTGCATTTTTGCTTCCGCACTCCGTTTATAAACGTAAAAGTGGAAGGTATCTATAATCGTTCAGTCCGCCTGTCTATCACCCACTTTCATAGCCCAAACTAAAAATGCTACAGACAAGTATGATGCGTCAACAAAAATCAGTGCATCGAAACCAGAAGTCATTGAAAATCTTAGAAAAAAATTCTATAAGGGCAGGCGCATTAATTAACTAGAGGGGGGGGGGGCGGAGGATTTTGAAATACAGCTGTAAATAAAAAGGTTAACCCCCCCCTTAGGACCAGAAATTTAAAATATGACCTCCCCACCCACCCCAAAAAAAAATCTGTAGAAGGCAATGTTTTGTAGAAGGCAATGTTTTCGATCATGAGGCTAAATGCTGTGTCCTTGATATACTGCCACAAGAGGCAGAAAAAGCATATTGGAATGCTTATGATGTTATGTATGCTAGTAGCTCCGAAGGCAGCTCTTCAGATTGTAGTGATTAATAAAATTTGCCTAAATAAAATGTTTATAATTGGAAACATATATCATAATTGCATTATGTACCGAATGTAATTTTTTCGTAGGTTGGGTCTACATTTGTAAAGGTGTGAACAATTTAAAGATAATATTACTTTATTAGACTTAAAACACAATAGTTTTGTTTATGGTGAAATTTTATTCTTAATGATTTTTTGAACAAACATTTTAATTTTGGAAGTTTTCATTCGAAATGTTAATATGATGTAAGTAAGTGAACTTTTTAGAGATTTTTTTGCGGAAATTATTTATGTTCTCAAAAGTTGGTAATTGTCGTTAAAAATAAGCAGATTTTTTTTTGCAACTGGGTTGACTGTCTTGCTGTAGGTTGAAAAGAGAATCTTCAAGTGTACTATTTGTCGATTTGATAAGTTAATATGATGCAGCTCACAGAAATTACGAAACATAATTTTAAAAAGTTTTACTTTATGCATTTCTTTTCTAATGGGGCTGCAACATTGGCGGTCAAGCCTTTGCAGACTCGGCACATCCCCCAGAACTGAGAGTCATTTCTTTGCGGCACCACATAGGCAACTCTTGCTCCCAATGTTGACGCCCCGCGATCTTGGTCTTACGAGGCGGACACGTTTAACCTCTCAGCGACTGAGCCGCTTACTTTATGCATTTGCTGTATAACTAACTTACTTGGTTAAATTTGAAAAGCGTCAATTTTACACATTTAGTGTGATATGAATTTTATATGCTTCGGGAATAATTTTTTTTTCTAAAGACCTTAAAACTTAATAATAATAATTGTAACCCCCCCCCCCAACTCCTTGGTAAGTAATTGAAATATTAAAACCAGACCCCCCCCCCTTTCAAGGATAAAATTTAATCATGACCCCCCCCCCCATAATCCTCCGCCCCTCCTCTAACTAAATAATGCACCTGCCCTAATATGAATGGCGCTATTTTTCTCGTTGAGCACAAAAGTTGTGCGGAATCGGTCTAAGCGACATATTCCGTTACAAACCTACTTGTTTCGACTTATGAAAATGGTCGTAAACATTGGAATGTGTTGGATAATGTGTCCTACAGTAAAATGTTATTCACAAATGTAAGTCTTTTAAATTAAATAGGTGTGTTGTACTTATTTGGTTGCCCTAATGAAATCTTGTTATGAATTTTTTTAAAACTTTAGAATGACTTATTTCAGGGAGACGTATTAATTTTAACCTTTTTATTTAGTAAATGTTCTTTTTTATTGAATGTATAGCGTTCTCTCTGCTGGAACGCCTAGAAAGAATTTGGAAATTTGCATTTCTGTTCGTTTTTGGGACTTGAAAACGATAGTAAACATCTAAATTTGTTGGATAATGCGTCCTAACCGTAACGTGTCCTTCAAATGTATGTCTTTAAAGCTACATTCATGGAAGAACAGGACCAGAGACAGGACATGTAAACCTTCGCCAAACATTTCCACTTTTTCTGCAAGACCTTATTGAAAGTATTTTCACTTATCAGTGATTGGTTTGACCTGTCACGTGGGCATACAAAACCAATAACGGACGAGTGAAAATGCTTTCGGTAACGTCTTGGCGGAAAAGTGGCTACATGTTTGGCGTTTGGCGAAAGTTTAGATGTCCTATCTCTCCGAGTGGGCAGCTTAGCTAAAAAGCATTAATTTGGGTGCCCTAATGAAATCTTTTTATAAATAAAAAAAAAACTTTTAATTACTTCTCTCAGAGATGCCTATTAATTTAAATTTTTTATTTAGTAAACGTTTGTAACGGAATAAACGTTACTTAAACGTCATGTTCTTAATAGGTTTACAAAAATTACATTAATTACTTAATTAAGTTTTACAAATACAAGAGAATTTAGCTACCAGATTCCTATTCAAATCATGCAGCGTCAATGAAGCATCTTTCCTGTTCCCTAACTCTGCACAAGACAGCTTTAGGCCATAGTTGTCTTGCCGCATTAGCCTATTTTCCCAATCGTTTTCCATTGCACGTTGCCGTCCGCTTTGCATGCGCCTTTCCTCGATTTGCTGAAGCAAGAGATCTTGGTATTGATTCTTCTGTCTTCTTTGTCGATCTTCGAAATTTAAATCTTCGCCGTCCATTCTGAAATGTTTCGCAAAAAGATCGATCAAATAAAGACGTGGACTGTTAAAATTGTGATGCTCAGTTTTACCAAAAATATGGTTCCTAGTAGCTGCAACGGCTGTGTGATGAAATTTTTCACCATATTTTTGGTATTCGGTAGAACCATTGCCCAGGTATTTAGCTTCCATACACTACGTTTATTACGCAAAAAGTGGAAGGTATTATAATCGTTCTGTTGGTCTGTCTGTCTGTCACCCACTTTCATAGCCGAAACTACAAATGCTACAGGCAAGTGTGATACGAGTAGTTGTTAGAATTGAAAGAAACTGGAGGAAAGTTGGATTAAAAATTGGTTAACCAATAGAAAACAAAGGGTTCACATTAAAGGTAAGCACTCTGATTGGAATGAGGTAGTAAGTGGAGTGCCTCAGGGCTCTGTACTAGGGCCAATTTTATTTATTATGTTTATTGATGATATCAGCTGGGGCAAGAATAGCAAGAAAGCATTGAATAGCAAGTTAAGTATTTTTGCAGATGACTTAAAAATGACGCGTACAGTAAATTCTGTTGAGCAAATCAAGCAGTTACAAAATGATCTTACGAAAATTACTGAATGGGCTTCAAGGTGGGGCATGTCTTTCAGTGTTAACAAATGTCAAACCTTGCATTTGGGTAAGAACAATGTTAATCATTCTTATGTTTTACAGGGAGAAAGTATCCAAGATAGTGAGTTTGTTAGAGATTTAGGAGTTTTGGTGAGCAATGATTTCAAAATGAGTAAACAGTGTGTTGAGGCAAGTAAGAAAGCCAATCGAATGTTAGGATATATTAGAAAAAGTATCACTTCTTAATCTAAGGAGATTATTTTGCCATTGTATAGGGGATTGGTAAGGCCACATCTGGAATATGCTGTTCAGTTTTGGTCTCCCTTCCTCAGAAAAGATATAGAGTTGCTTGAAAAAGTTCAGCATAGGGCTACAAAAATGATTAAGGGTCTATCTGGTATTGATTATGATAACAGATTAAGATCTTTAAACATGTATTCTCTGGAAAATAGGAGAGCTAGGGGTGATTTAATTCAGTTATTCAAGTTTATAAAACAGGGAGACATGGAGGGCTTAGGTTTTACCTTAAATAGCGGAATGGTGTTATTTGAGCGTGTGTAAAATGTTGTTGGTCAATGGCTTCAGTGCCTCCAATTTTCCCGCACTATCGTAAATTCGATTATAAATAATTCGATACACCCTAATGAGGATATGCCATTTGAAATTCATCTAATATGCCTTAATATAATGATTTTATAAAACTAAAATGTCATATGCCCCCTTCTCTGAAATATATATCGATTTAAGCCTTTGCATATGGTATCATTTTATGTCTTTATCTTTGTACACATTTTTCAATAAAGATATATTTTTTACCATTAGGTTTTAGTACATAAAAAAACACAAAACTAATTAACGCCTTAATTACTTTTGTATTCCAGATACAGGGCACTCGTCTCTAGCTCTTGTTCTAAGAGGGAACTCTTTCTTTTTGCCATCAGGATCGTACAAGTCGAAGTCCCGCCCGTGTTCAGGTCTCTGTGACGTCATTCGGAACTCATCCATTTTCTTGTGTTCTTCTTGCATGATTTTTTTCTCTTGGAATTGCGTGTGGAGAGCCAGTTTGTCATTTCGTCTGGCGGTTTCAACTGAAACACATTTGTTAACGAAAGATATTTGCTTCAATAATATTTATGCTAAAAAATATATTTGAATTGTTTTTTTTTTCATTTGGTATGATAGATTGAAGATAAGAAGGAAACGTCAATAATTCTAAACGGGGGGGGGGGGGGGGGGGTCAACGACGCAGACTGCGTCGTTGAAATTTTAGGAGGGGTGTGATTTTTTTTTACTAAAATTTAATAATAAACGGCTTTTTTTTTGGCTAAAAAAACCCTTAACAAATCCTTATTCTTTTAAAGTAATTGCCCCCCCCCCCCCCCCCACACACACCAAGAACAGAATTCTGGGGAATGGAGTCATCAAAAAAGATGACACCATCCGGGATACGCCTTTTTTTTCTGCAACCGAAACTTTATATTTGGACGTTTGATACTCAGGAATATTCAAAACAAATAATAAATCGATGCCAACCCCAAGCTTGGATAGTCAAAACAGCAGCTGCATCGTCGGATGATGGTGAGAAAGTACATTGGAAACGATGCATATTTTGTCTTCTTTTCTTTGTGAAGTGTGAAACAAATTTGAACACGTGTCCCCTTTGATCTGACTTGAAACTAATAAAAAGAGAAGAAAGAATGGAACGCCAATCGAATCTATATAAAAGAACGGGTCGTTCTTTTCACCTAAAACTTTTTAGTACAGTTCGGAGAGCCGCGATAAATATTATCATGTAAGATTTTGTGCCAATTTTTAAATCCAGAAAATTTTTTGCTAGAATTTTGCTCCATTTTATTGCAATTTTACTTTAGTTTTTACGGGGAAAAATAACGCGATATTTGACGATGATTTAGTGATATTCGGCTAGGACCCCCCCCCCCCCCCCTTAAACAAGTCACGTAATTCATGGACGCCCCCTTACTTGTTGAAGATTTCCTTTCTTCTAAACAAAATCGGACCATGCTGACATTACACTCGTGGCCAACCTAACTTGGGTAAACAACAAAGAGTAAAATGGCAGAGGGAAATGATACAAGACAATAAATCACATCGCAACCTCGCCGATTCAAACGAAACAAGAAAAAAAAAGTTTCAATCAGTCGTCTAGTTTGGCGCCGATATCGCTTCAGTTGGCCTATAGTAAATTAACGGTATTATAAAAAATTTCTTGATGCGCAATAAGGCGCTTTTTTTTTATTTACACAATTTTGATTTATAGGCTCTTAGAATACTAGAATAATAGTTCAAATTTTGATGAGAAATTTATATAAAAAAATATTTTTCAAAATACTTAAAAACAATATATATTTTTTAATTGTAATTGTAAAAGGGTTAATATTTTTAAGCTAAAAATAAGCACACATCTCTAAAATATAATTTAAAAAAATATGAGGCAGTAAGGATTCAGAGCAGTATTTAAATCCGTGGATGAAAATCAAATCCAAATGTAATAATTATTTTTGCAAAAAAAAATCGCAATTTTTTTTTGTATTATAACTGTAAAAGGTTAATATTTTAAGCGAAAAATAAGAATACATAACAAACATATAATAAACAGGAGAGTTTATGTTCTTATTCAAAATTTTAACCATTGTAACACCGCAAAAAACGCCAAATGTTTTTACGGTATTGTAAAGTGTAAAATCCAAACTTTTATTGCAATTAAAACCAAAGATAAACCTTGAGAAACGATATAAAAATCTACAAACGGTTAAAAAATAAAATCGAATTAATAGTTGGAGATTTTTTTCTAGCCCTTTATAGAAAGCATACAAAATATTTCTAAAAACCGAGAAACTATAAAACTATTTTAACAAAACTAAAAAAAATTGAATAATGTACATCACAAGTATTCACTTTTCGTACAATACGACTCAAAAAGTAACAAAGGATATAAAAAAAATCTTTATGACATTTATTGAATACTTGACTACAATTACCAACGACTTTTTCCAAAAAATTTAAATTTTTTAAAATCTACTTTTGTTCAGCCAGATTTGGGCAAATGCTTTTGATAACTTCTATTTTCCATTTAAGGAAAGAATTGTAAATTGCCTTCTTTCTTAAACAGAAATTCATTTTCAATCGCCAATTACACAGTGAATTATGATACAATGAAAAAAAAACATCTGCCGCTGTCATAATAAATAAAATCCTATCGAATCGGCAACCATGGAACGCGAAAAAGAAACAAATCCGTTGGCTGGAAACTCTTGTAAAGTAATATTTATATACAAAATGATCTGAATACAATTTAATGAAAATACACTTTTCATTCTAATAAAATTACCAAATTTTCTCAAATAATATTCAAATCTGTTAAACCTTAAACGAAATTAATGTTTTAAACAATTTTTCTGGATGGATTCGCAAATAATTTATGGAACTCTTTACATCCGCGGAAGGATCTTCTCCATAGCATATTTCTATTTACCCTACTTAGGTTCGTCATTTAGCCCGCAAAATGGTTGCAGAATTGCATTTTTTTGCATAATTAAACTCGCTTTATTTTTTATTCAATACATAGAACCGTAGTTTTAATGCAATAAGGCATTAAGCATTTAATACTCAAACAACATTAATATATGAAATGTGTGCACTAATCAATTGCATTATAAGTCTTAATGAGATGCTGGATTACGAAAACGTGCTGGCCCCCCGCTGTTATGAGAAAAGTTTAATGCAACAAACGCTTAAATTTAAAAATCATCATTATAAGGATTTTTAAAAAATAGCAAACTAGATAGCAAAAGTTAACTATCCGATTAAAAAAACATTCATTTTGTTTTTGTTTCAAGGATATGACAACAGAGCCGATATTTTTTGCATTTCGTCCATCCGTTGGTATACCGTCTTTTGTCCGTCCACCTCTATGTTTTAGTGCTTACAGAACTTCTTGTTTATTATTAACAACATAAAAACTAACTTAAAATATAAAATTCTAACAAAAACTTGTTTGGAATTTTTCTAATTTTTAAAAAATCACATAATAAAATAGGAATCGAAACGAAAATCTTTAACAATCTTGAAAATGAGAATATTCTATTTTAAGAGGCCCGGCGTCGAAGAAAGCAATATTATGACTCTGACAATTATTTCCTATAAACATTCCTGCTATAGCATTTACAGCTCAGTGTTTACAGCAGACATCATAAATGATAAATCTTTCGAATTTGTATAACATTTCGATGAATCAATGACCTTCGGATAATATATCTGGCTTAGCATGCACAATCAAGTCATTTTCCCGCCAAATTAGACTCGAAGCGAAAATAACTAAATGATTGCTTTAGGAGATACATGATCTTGCTTTGAATGTGTTGGTGATTGGTGATTGAATTCGAGTTTCACGGTAAGAACTTTGTTTAACATTTAACTGTAATTTTATATTTTAATTTATGGTAACTGTTTTAAGTGAAACTATCGTAAACATTGCAAAATAATTCTGATTTTTTTTGCATATATTGTCAAATGTGTTTGATTAGATAAAAAGCTAGGCCAAGAGAAACATTTTTATGCATTAGAAATTGGAAGCCGTTTTAGATTGCATATCACCTTTCCAGCCATTTTTAATGATTTAAAAACTAAAATAATTAAATAAATTAATTTTTATCTAATTCCTTGGACACCTGCAACTGATAGCTTTTACTGTAAAGAAAACTTATTTAAAGGAGAATTAAAAATAGCTTCTAATTCCTTTTATAAATTTCATTCAAAAATGTGCTTCCCTCTTTCAGGTTTCTTGTGCACATCGTAAACTAAAGATGTGGGTATAGGTTACTAAGGTTAGGTACTCCATTATTCCACATAAAATCCAGAACGGTTTTTTTTTTTTTGGGGGGGGGGGGGCGGCGTAAGGTTTTTTAGGGCGGGGGGGGGGGGTCGTTAGCTCTGGGGGGGGATCGGCACCTCTGGAGTAAGACTACACCCTAAAGGAGTAAGAAACAAGTGGAACCAAAGCTGGTCAGGTAGGTCTGATAGGTAATATAATGGAATTTTTACTGTAGTATATACAAACCAGAGTGAAATTCTGTAGTGATATTTTATGATTTAATATTATAGTCAAAGTTAAATCCTTCTGCAAAATTCGACCTTACAAATGCAACACAGTATTTAATGATTGCGCATGAGCTTGGTGTTTGGGGGAAGTTTGCTCCTGGTTACACAAAGTTTTGCGAAAGGCTTATAAATTGACAGATAAGTCAGATTACTCTAGAATCGGTGCAACGCTACACCCAAAAATCATAGTAACGTTACAGTTTTTTTACAGAGGGGAGGGAGAGGGAAGAAATGACTTACCAAATAGTTTTTCTTTTTCCATTTGTTTGTCCCTTGCAAGGCGATTTTCGTGGACTTGGCGATTCAAGGTTTCAATGTCGAGCTAAAAAAACAAATGAAGTTTGATTATGAGAAGAAATACGGGGGAAACATTAAAAAAAAAAAAAACGTTTAAAAGATGCAAGTAGTTTTTGAAAATTTGCTTTTATCCATAAAGTGATGATGTGTGTATAATCAACTGTATAATGCTAATGCTTTTAAACCACACCAAAACCTACAAAATTTGAAAAGATTAAAAATATGTTGTCAAAAACAAATACGATTTTTTTAGTATCATACTGTCGTGCAACTAGAATTTTTTTGTGAGACTAAAGGGGACGGGAAGTGGAAAAAAATTCCAAAAATATCTATTGAAATTTAGTTAAACCAATTTATGTAAAATGACAAATTAACAATTGTTTTATTAATGCAATTATGTAAAATGACAAATTAACAATAAAATTTGTTTATGCAATTAGTTAATGAATTTTTTTAAACGAAATTTTACATTTTGGTGTGTTTTTAACAATAGAAAATAATCATAATATCCTTTTCCATTGTGTTGCACCAAATGTCGCACTCATATATAATTTGAGGGTTCAAAATACAAGTGAACCAAGTCCACTTTTTCTCCTTTTCGAGTTAGCAGCGAAATTGCATGCACTAACAATGTACACTGCTCAAAACAATAAGGAGAGCACTTTGCGTACTTTTGTTAACCCTTTGAGTTCCAACGTTTTATTTGTTATTCTTGAAATCTAAAAATTGTTAAATAGATTCATTATGCATATATCCAGAATGAAATGGTAAAACACAGGGGGGGGGGGGGGGGATCTTAATTTTTTAACTAAAATTTACGGGTGGGCAGGGGGAGGGAAATTGGAATCATAACTTTTGAATAAATTATAACAATAATTTGTTAAAAATTTTATTTGTTAAAAAAAATAAAAAATCAATTTGTAAACATCTAAGAATGCAAGCATGAAGAAATTAGGGTCAATTTATTTAATAAAATTTTTTGGGAGTGATTTTTATTTTACCATGTTTTTCATATTTTCATTTAATCTAAAATCAATCGAACAATATATAATGGCATAAACATACCCCGATTTGTCTTTGCTTAGCATCAAAAATTCTTGCTCTACGAGACTCTTCTGATATTCTCCTGCGATTGAAGTCTTCATCCCATAATACTTGGAATGAAAAAATAATAAATGTGTAACAATGTTAATGATTTTTAAAAACAAAAATAATAAGGAGTAAT
This sequence comes from Oedothorax gibbosus, assembly GCA_019343175.1. Taxonomy (NCBI): domain Eukaryota; kingdom Metazoa; phylum Arthropoda; class Arachnida; order Araneae; family Linyphiidae; genus Oedothorax; species Oedothorax gibbosus. The sequence continues at coordinate 11,337,658 of CM033273.1, forward strand.
CTTTTTTTAATCACTTACCCATTGCCATTGTTCGTGTTATAAAATAGCCTGAACTTAATAAAAATCTTAAATCTTAACTTAAAATTGTAATTCAAATAGATTAATAAACTAAATATACGCGAAATTTAGACATCTAAAATGCAGAAATTAGAGAGCATAAGAAAAGTAAAACCATAAGTATGAGATGTCTAAGCAGTAAGTGTCTTTGCAGTATAGTAACTAAATAAATATTTTTCATTAAATTGCAGTATTTATTAAATACACAGCATTTTCTATGAATAATTTTAAATATTTATTTTAATAAAATAAAAATCATTTTCAAATGTGGCAGTAAAATCAACAAAATATTATTCGCTAAAATACTTTTGCGCTGCTTTTTTTAGCAAGTGCGCGTCGCCCGCGTCGCGTTTCTGTTGCTATAGTAACTGAAACTAATCTAACGGTTACGATCACTAGGTGTGAAGCAGAAAAGAAAAAAAAATAGAAGACATTGAGATCGTTAATAAGAATTTTAATCCAAGAAAAAAAATCAAAATCAATATTTTAATATCAAAATATTCTTACCTTTGCATAATTATTCCTTCAATGCTATTATTATTTTTAAATATATTCGTGGAAAACTTATGAAGTGAAATAAATTACAGCAAAATTCCGTCTGCATGTTGGATTTGTTTTTATTTTTGGTTTTGTACAATTTTCAAACTTTTGCCGAGCAGGATGCAAGCTAATTTATTTTATGTGGTATCCACTTAAGACATTTAAGACACTTAGAAGCAATAAAGTTCGGCGTAAAATTTTGAGTCATGACAGCTTCCCTAGTTTCTTGCTAAATACTGTGCGACTGTTGTAGTCTTTCTCTCATCTTTATTCGATTTAAAAGCGTAAGTATTTTTTTTTTCAAATATGACATTAATACTATTTTTATGCTTTCGAATTTCTCTCGATATAGCTCTATATGTTGTTTGAAACATTTTATCTATAGCCTAAAAAAACATGCTTTGTCGATTATAAAATTGTTTCCTTTACCATGTATATTTTTTAATAGCTTTCCTGAATTTGCGTATTCAGGTAAATTTCCTTGAAAGATCACTTATTTATATAAGCGTAGTTAACACAAATATTTACACTTTTTTGGATCATGTATATTCAGCTTTCTTCGAAACAACTGAAGTATGACATCCCAGTAACTGGTAACTTGTTGAAATACTCCAAAATATCCAAAAATATTTCAAGTTGATAAGAGGTATCTTGTTAATATTTTAATAATATTTTAGATGCCACTAAGTTAGGTTAGTACCCAGTCAAATCAAAGCAAGAAAGTTAAAGCATTTTTCACACTAGAATGCATTTTATTTCTCATCTTATACTTATACGTTGTGATTTTATAAAGATCACAATTGGGAACACTCTTCTTGTATTGATTTTTAATTGATTCCCAATTGATTTTAGTAATTTTATTAAAAAGATAATCATTTTAATTAAAAATAATATTTGAAAACTAGTATTAAATATAAAATAAGAAATTTTATTTATATCACTATTACATTTTTAGATGTTTATGTTATTTCAAATCAGAATTTTAGTTTTGAATCTTTTAAAAGTATGTCAGTAAGCTTGTGCCGTCAACAGGTAAACTGCAGTTTCTAAACTAATGAATTGAACCATTGTTGTAAGCACCCACTAACTCAAAGTGAAGAAAGTTTAGGAAAATACATGTTTTCAAGAAGAAAAAAAAGTAACCTACAAGAAAGTATAATGAAAAACTGATCGAGCAAAAATGGTTCAATTCATTGTTTTGGTTACTCCAGTTTATCTGCCCACAAACCCAACAAAATGTATTGCTGTATACCAGTAGTTACCATCCTTTTCTGGACCATCGCCTCGTATTTTAGGTTGATTAACATCCATCGCCTCCTTTTAATTTTCATGTTATGTCTAATCATAAATTAAGTTAAAGTGTAACTATAAAACAGTTTTATAACACTTACTACCGTTTATAAAAACAACCAAAGAAGCTTTATCTGGTTTCTTTTAAATAAAATAGAAAAAAACATGTTCTTTAAAAATATGTGTTTTATAAGTGAAATAATTAACTAAGATATTTTCACTGGTTTCTAGAAAATTTAAGAGTTTAAAGTAATAATTGGCTGGTTTGGTTATGATTGGAGAATGGTTTAACTGCACAAAAGTACAACATGATTTTAATTTTCCCCCTTTGAATACTCCTCGCCCCTCAAGTATTTTTTGCCCCCTTGATAATACAAATCGCCCACTTGGGGGCGATCGCCCCAAGGTTGGGAACCTCTGCTGTATACGCAAGACCTTGGTTAAATATTTTCATCAGAAGATAGACATAAATGCTTTCTTTTTGTTGAGATTGAATTTAGATTTTTTCTGTTACAATTGTATACACTTACTGTGACAAATACTGTAACAAACTTTATTAATGACTTGAAAAAACTTTGAAACATTGCTTGTTTTCAGGTAGATATATTTTGCTGATCAATGAACAGAAACAGTCATTCCTATGCTCAAACTTCATACCAAATACAACAACGATACGAAGACACTTCTCTGATCATCTTTCGAGAGCGAGACATGAGGTCCAAGCCGATTGGATACTTCACCTCGAAGGATGGCAACAAGAACTATTCTTACACCTGCCAGGGCAATTCTGCATCTGTTGTGCAGCGTATTGGTAATAATGTAATAAAAACAGATGAGAAGGCAATACAAAGTCAAATTTGTGCAATAATGTAACTTAAGAGCTTTCACTTTTTGTTGGAAATTTTAAGATATGTTTTATGAAGATACATGACAGCGTTGATTCTTAGCACAAATAGTTTTATTATGTAAGTAATATGTGCAAGTTTTATTGTGTTACACAATAAAACCATTTGCGGCAAGAATTAATATTGTCCCTTTCATGTATCATGCTGAAAGTTGTGAATATTATCTGAATATACACATTTTATACTTTATACACTTCTGTGGTTGTTTATAAATGTTTTACTTGTTTTTGGGGGTTTTTACAGGTGTTTATACTATGGATATGTTGGTTGCATATGTTTATATATAATCTAGGATATATTGTGAAATTCCTAAATTCTAAGATAAAAGCTGGTGCTGTGTGAAAATTATTTGCTGAACTCTGCAAATATTCTGCTTTAGGTTTTTAATTCCGATTAAGTATTAAGAATTTTATATTGTTTAAATATTTGACCGTTTTATACATTTTTACTGTGTACACTATTTGTGAATGTGCAGCTATTATTTGTAATGATCTAACTTGTTATTTAGAAGGAAATTTAAAAATTTGCATTGTTTTTATTTTAATGATAGAGGATAAATTAACATATATTTAATCCTTTATATTTATTCTAAGAATAAATATTAGGAATTAGAATTAGGATGTCCATAAAAACCTCAAGAAAATAGCTTTGTGGATGACTGGTGGTTTACAATTACAAGGCAGAGCTTCCTAATTCCTTTCTACATACTTCAGCAGATCTGCCAACTGTGGCACTAGTGAGACGTTAATCCAACTAACGAGCCTAAAAAATTCCTAGATTTAACATGGTAATAACCATTTTCCGGATTCCAGGTGATAAGAGAGTTTATTTTGTGTGTGTTTCACCCTTTGATTATCCGGTATAGCCTGGTAAAATCTGGAGATTAGGATAAGTTTTAATTTATCGTTGCACTAGAGCTATTGATGATAGGCATCCTAATTTGGAAGCATAGTCAAGTGACATAAAATCCGGAGAGTTGGCAGGTCTAGTTCTGTATGTTAGCCTAACCATCTTTTCAAATTGTGCTCTTTAGGTTAAGTATATAGAATCCAAGGCGAGTTTTACAGATCTTGGGTCACATTTTAATAAATCTAATCACATAGTTGTAGTTTCGAGTCAATCATAACTAACATTAAAAATAAAACAAATAGAAAAAATATTTTATTAAATTAATTTGGCATTGACACATTTAATGCTGTACATATGAAAGATAGCTGCCATTCATGCACTGATTTCGGCACATTACAACTCAGATTTACTTTTACGTTGAAAGTTTGATTTACAATCTAGACAATGTCGAATTCAGAAGTTATACCAACTCCAATATCTAAAAAAAAGTACATAAAATTAAATTAACTTTTAAGATATGGTATTTTGAAAGAATTTTAAATATTTCAGGTCCTATCTTTATAGAATTATTTTATAATAGGCTAATTCCATGTAACTGTAGTGTAAGTCACAGTTTAAGAGGAGATTACAAGCTTTTTAAATTTGAAAAATAAATCAAATTATAAAAAGCACATTACATTATTTAGTTTAAATAAGTGTAGATCAGCTATTCTGCTAATGTTAATAGTTGTAAGTGATCATTACTTTTTACACACGTGACTTACACTACAGAAAGGATAATTTTGCAAGGAATTAGCCACTAACATATTATTCATTGCATCTTTGTTCATAACAAGTTAAATTTACCCCCAGAACAGGGAGTTGCTAATAATTATTTCCTGATTTACCAATAAAACTGATAAAGTGGATGAATACCTTAATATTTCCCTGGCTGTTTGCAGCTAGAACAACATTGGAACCCTAAAAGAAATATTCATAAATAAATTGGAATTTTTTGTACATTGTGGTTGTTGAAAACATAACATTTAAAAACCTAAAATGCCGTCTACCCACAAATAAGCATGATTAATAAGTTGTTTAAAGTTTTAAATGTTGATTCAAATTAAACGCTTAGCAATAACTTTTTAAACACATTCATTTCCATATAAAAACATTTAAGTTTTTTTAAAAATTCATTTTAAGAGAAACTTGATTGGTCCACCATAAAATGCTCAGGACAATGGTCTTCATTTGTCTTATTTGTTTGCTCAGATAAACTTATTTTGATACCTCATTTTTGCATGGCAAATTTTCTTGCTAACTGTTAATAAGTTAACTAAACTTCTTATAATAAACTTAGGTCTTACTTTATTCACATAATTAAAACATTAAAAATACTTTTTAGTTCTTTAGATAATATAACTTTATATTCTTCGAACAATACCTCATATCAAATGATATTTCAAAAGAAGTTTGACAGAAAAAAACCCAAGTAGGCTTGTAACAGAATCTGTCACTTAACCCGCTTCCACACAACATTTAAGTGATGAACACATTGAAAAACGCGCCAAACACAGTATTTATTCTATATTAAACATTTACACACTAAATGTAACTAGTTTCATTTATTTTATTTTGAAAATTCAATAATTATTTCTTCAATATTTATTATCGTTTGCAAAAATTAATTTATATTTCAAAGAATAAATATGTAATATTCCTTTCCTTTAAACAGAAGCAAGACATTTCATATCAACATGCAATCAAAGAATCTTTTTTTGTGATTTGACATAATTTCAAACTGATTTATTTTGCAAAAATAAATTTCTTTTAATTTATTATTTAAAAGAATTAAAGTTTCTTGAGTGATTGTTGCGAATGGCAATGGTGATTTAATTCTAATGAAAATGGCTTCGTATGCTTTTTAAATTTGCATTAAATTTTGCAATTTTTTAAATAATTAAAGTACTTCGAATTTTTTTTTTCTGAGATTTTCAATGTCTTCTAATTTTGATGCGATAAATTTTTTGACGTATCACACTTGCATGTAGCATTTGTAGTTTGGGCCATGAAAGTGGGTAACAGACAGACAAACGGACTGAACGATCATAAAACCTTTCACTTTTTATGTTATAAACGTAGTGTGGAAGCTAAAATTACCATTCTCCAACAAACTGCACTAACAAATTCATTAGAGTCATCTTCTTTTTTATCTTTATCCTGAAACACAATTTACAGAAATATAAATTATTCCCAATTTTGAAAACAAGTTTTACTTTAGTAAGCAAAGAAACAAATACATTTAAATGAATACAAAACAATTTATATATTACTATTTTATTATCTATGTATATAAAACGAACTATTTTAAGCCATGAAGATAAAACAACTAAATTTCATTGCTTTATTTATTGTTGACTTACCAATATACTTTTTATGGTTTCAAACTTAAATATAAGAACTTGAGTTGAAAGACCTTTGTAGTATACATATAAAGAATTATTCTCGCTTCCTATAAAACAAAGAAACCTCGTTAAAATTGTGCATATGACACTAAATATATACCTTTATAAATACCTTTTAAATATCTCTAGTACAACGTTAATTGAACCAACCAACATGCCAACTCTTCATATTTAACTCAGTAACAACCGTTTTATAGGCACCAAGAGACAGTTTAATGTTCCCACTTAAAAAAAATCTGTCAATTGGTATACGACAAAAAATTCAGAAAGCTTTAATTTTTATTAATCAGTATTACCAGGTTAAATCCAAGGAGTTGACAGGTGTGTGCATAGTATACATTTTATCAGCAGTTTATGTAATAGTGTGCATAGTACACATTTTATCAACAGTTTATGTAATAGTGTGCATAGTACACATTTTATCAGCAGTTTATGTAATATTGTTTTACAAGTATAGATACCAAATTTTAATCATTAACAATTCACATTTCTTGGGGATAAAAAAACAAAAAAGGAATACAATATTAACAATATAAATTACTGGAACCATTTCATTTCCACTTAAAATCAGACGAAAAGAAAGACCTTACCGCATGCAACAAAATCTCCATCTGTTGCAAGCCCAACAAAATTTTTCTCATTCAAATGACCTTTGAACGAACGTAAGCTGTACGACTGATTCACATTCCACAGCTTCAACTGACTGTCAGTAGACCTGAAATTTAAGGGAGGAAAAATTAAGGCTTTCATCTTAAATAACGCATCCTTTAGCGATTGGACATTTCAATCAGCTGCAAGTTGAAAAACAGTTTGTAATGGCTTTCAATAAATAATCTTTAACGTGCTTCTTATTTAAAGTTTTAATGATTTGTTAAACTACCATTTTAAAAAAAAACTGTTTAAAAATATATCTTGTGGAACTTTATGTAGAAAGGAAAAAAGAGCTCTACTGTTTAACACATTTTAAAACTTATAAACTTGTAATAGTCGATAACATATCTCCATCTAAAATTCCTTAATTAAACAATATGCTTAATTTTTTTCACAAAAGCATAATATTATTATTAAATAAGACAAAACAAAAATTAGTACAACTTACGCAGAAACAATTTCTTTGCCGTTAAGAAATTTTACATAGGACACTGCTTTTTTGTGTCCTTTGAAGACTTCAACAGCTTGGGAAACGTTTCTTAAGTCGTAGTAGTGTACACAATGATCTGCAAATGAATTTATAGTTTGAGAAAATTAATTAAGTTGATAAAACAAGTATATTTTTGCACATCAATGCAGTTAAAATTGATGTTACTTTCAAAATAAACATAATTGCAATTATTTTCTTAAAAAATTAAGACATAAGAACGTTTAAAGACCAAAACCAAAAAACTAGAGACTTTTGAATCAAAATTCATACGTAAAAAAAACGTATATTGTAATAAGTCAAACTTTGTAAACACAAACTTGAAGGGAGTGATAAAATAGCTCATTTTTAAAAAAATTTTAATATAGATTAACCATCGGGATAATGTTGAGCTATGAAGTATAATTTTAAACAGTAATTTATGCAAACGATTTAAAACAATGTAAAACCTACAAAGAAACACTTAATTTTTTCAAATGTTTATCAGGGATTTCCTTAAAGACAAATTTAACGTATCGGTATAAAAAAAAATTACAGAACAGAATGCCAAACAGAATTTCATGCAAAGTGATTTACATTAAGTAATTATTTTTAGCATTAAAACGTTATCACGTCTAGGAAATACGTCTAGTTCATGTTAAGTGAAATTTCATTTAAATCGAGTCCAGGTTATAACAAGGGTCGACTGTATAAAGTTAACAGAATAAAACATTTTTGCATAAAAAATTAATCTCCTTTTGGGACAAAACTTAAAATATAACAATATAATTTCCATACTTGGAAATTAGTTTAAGTTAAACATAATGATGTAGTACTAACCTGCAGATCCAAAAGCTAGGTAATTTCTGCTTTCAGGGTTAAATTTTACGCAACACACATTGGCTTTCACTTCTAAAGTGTCGAATGAATGCTCCATGTTGGTTGCCCAAAGTTTAACTAAAAAAATATAATCATGGCAAATTAACCAAATTTATAAAACTAGTTTATCTAAAAGGAAAAAACTTAAAGCTAGTACAATTTTAGATTCACATTTAAATGGGCGGTTATTTGAAGATTTAAACAAATATCAAAGTTGGTTTCTAGTTTAAGTAATGTTGCAATAAAATTTTAAAATGCTGCATTAAAAAAATTTCAGGTATTTTATTGGAAGAAACCATATTAAAAAAAATTAAACGACATTAAAGCACATAAAATAAATAGCTCAACCAAGTAAAAAACATTTCTGCACAGTTATGTGTAACTTTTTTTCTCACGTAAAAATGAACTGAATCACAATAGAGCATTAATCATGCATCAATCCATATATTTGAATGAATTAAAATTAGATGTTCTATGAAAAGTTACTAAATAGTTCAAATAAAACTTTATTATTTACTAAGAGGGTTATGTTCAATAAAAACACCTAAAGTTATAGTTCAATTGATATAATTTTTAAAAAATCACCTTTAGCATCATCCGAGCCAGAAGCAATTAACTGAGGGTCAACTCTATTGAAATCTACACTCCAACAACGCTTTTCATGTTCCTGAAAAACATGTACTTGTATTTGAACAAAAAAAAACACATAGGGGAAAAATCAAGTTTACTTTTAAATCGAGTACGTTTAAACAGCAACTGTCCTTGATGCCTGATTTCAAACAAGATTTATGCATCACAAAAAGTGAATAATTTTTGTGATTTGAGCTTTTGAATACCATGTTTGCTATTTCATTAATCTCCTTTTTTTAAATTTGATTATTATCATTATCCGACTATATTTTTTGTTGGAAGCAAAGTGACTATCACATCTTTACTCCTACCCTAATTCAGATGGGTAACTTACAATTACGCCTACTCAATTTAGTACCATCTAATTAACATTTTCATAAGATAACATTAGAGGCAAGCTGAAGGCAGTATAAAGTTACAATTTTCTACTCCAAATTAGTGATTTAATTTGTAAAACACATTTGTAATTTTTTGTAACTGAGCACTCTGTGCAATAATTTTTTTTAAAGAGTAATTACAATTATGTTTAATTAGAGCAATGCTGGTTCAAAGTGTGACAGGCTAGCAAGTAGCAACAGAAGTACTTGAAAAACTACCTCATAAACAACAGGGTTTTTATGTCACACCTATAGACTTTACAGTATATTATATGATATACAATACAGACTATTTCACCTTCTGTTAAACTTAAAATCAAACCAACTGATAGCAGAGTCCAACTTTAACTTACCTGATAAGTTTTAACTTTTTGACTAGTAAAAGCATCCCATATAGTGACAGTTCCCTCGTAATCGCTACTGGCAAGCATGTTCTTATGAAAGGAGCTCCAACTAATACAACTGGAAAAACAAAACCTTTAATGTTCAAAGACCTGTACATAAACAATGTGGTTCAAAAGTTACAGATAATTTTGTGTTCAATCACGGCCAACTTCACTAACAAGGCCAGAGAAGCTCTCCCAAACATGAGCGTAGACGGAAATTTTGATGTCACTGTTCCCAGTGTCGAAGATCGAAAAACCAGTTCGGATGCATTCGGAACCCTAAAATTGAGGTCAGCCGTGAACGAGTGGTTCCGAACAGGTTTCAAGGCAGGTTGTCTTCATCTTCGGAACAACGTCACTCGGAACTATGACGTCAAAATTTCCGTCCCCGAGCTTGTTTGGGAAAGCTTCTTTGGCCTTAGTAGTTGAGTAGGCCGTGGTTCAATGACACTTTAGCATCTTACAAGTATAAACTAAAAACATTGATACTTTTATAAAGATACCTAAATAGGCTTCAAAGGTCATAGATTATTATCTATTTAAATAGCTTCCATAGACCTGACATCCATTCAAATGGATGTGTTGTTTTACGATCCTGTAACTACACAATTTATTTCAAACTTGAAGCACTGAAATGGTTTGATGAAGATATGAAAATCACTTTACGGTCTAGTTTATCCAGCAGTAAATTTTGAAATCATTTTGCATTTAAAACAATGTTGAAGCAAACTATTACAAATATAAAAACTGATACAGCTTGTTTTTCATTCATGGCACCCCAACAAAGTGTATTTTCAAGGCTAAAACCTAACATTTCATGAAATGATGTACCCCTCAGCAAATAATATATATAATATATATATATAATATATATATAATATATATATAATATATATAATATATATATATATATATATATATATATATATAATATATATATATATAATATATATATATATATATATATATATATATATATATATATATATATATATCTACATGTCCTTACTGTAAGGTCTGTATGAATATGGGATTCTGCTGGGGTCTCATGAGGATATATCAAGACTTTAGTCTGTTTCGGTTGAAGACAAAATTAAAGTTCATAACCCTTCCAAAAGAAACCTTCACAAAAATATTATTAATAACCCTTTCCAAAATTCAGTTGGGGAAAAAGTTAAGCATATTTTAGCCAGTAGTAATTTAGTTTAATTGTAAATTTGTTAAGAACTACATATTTAGTATATTTAGTATCTGACATACTATCCAAGTAATTTATTTAATACTTGTTCTACAAAAAACTATTTCATACAAGAAAATATTGGAAATTAACAATACATTTGAATAAGCTGAATGTTATTACTAAGCAAAATGGGAATTTAAGCACCTTTTTTAAAAATCTTTTTACTAATAGTGTACTATACAAAAAAAATCTGGCTGATTCACAAACTTTTATCAAAGCAGTTAAAGATAAATTTTGACAATATCTCAGTAGGAATGGTTTCCTTATAAATTAAGGAAGATACTATGAAATTTTTTTGTATACTTTACCTTATTTTGGAATTACAGGTCATTTCGTTAACAGCATAATGCATGTCAATTGAATCTCGGATCACAGCAGAATACTCAAACACCTAATAAAAGAATGTAATATTAGTTTTGTAGGATTTGTGAACCAATAAGTGTAAAATCTTATAATTTTTAAACTTATAGGTTTGACCTATTTAAGAATTGCATTAATATCTTTCTTATCAAATAAAAAATTTTAAAAGTTTTTTTAAATTTTAATGTGGCTTAATTTGTCCATAATAAATTGTTTATTCCTCTGGTCTTCATTTGTCTCACATTTTATTCAGATGAACTAAAGCAGAAAACTTATTTCCACAGGGCAAGTTTTCTTGCATATATTTTTTTTAATGAGTTAGAAAGCTTTTATAAAATCAGAAATTAAATCTATAAACTAATAAACAATAAATATAAAATAAAAGTTGTATAACTAAAATTTAAGTTATGCAACAGCTTCCTCAACAACTTCTACCTGATACAGCAGCCCCTCGTTCGTTATATCGCGCTTCCCTGGAGACAAGTAAAAAACCTCGATATAACCGAATGAGCGATGTAACGAGCGACTTGATAAATATTATACTTTTGATGTATTTATGCTATCAACAAAGTTTTTTTTTTTAACTAAATCACAGTATGTATTGAAAGATAAAACTAAATCAAATTCAATAATATTACTCTGAAGAAAGAAACAAAAAATTAGAAAGGATTAAGTATTAATTACCATAAAAATTACACATTATTGTACAGGTAATACTATACATATTTCACTCATTTTCTTGTAAAAATTCATCTAAAGCTAGCTGCTTTGATTTTTTTCATAAAACCTGTTTTCCGGCAAATTTCAAAGAACGAGTTTATTAACTGCATCTCACCAGTATTAGATGAGTTGGGTCTTTCGAATGCATTTTAGCCTTTCTCTATCATTTGACCATGTGTCTCATGTCGATTTTAAGGAAAGTACATATTGAAAAAAACGGGGGGAAATTGGGAGACATGATACAAGGCACGATATATCTGAATGTGCGATGTAACAAAGCTTGATATAGCGAGGGGTTACTGTATTGGGTTCATTGTTATTTTGACTGGTTATTATTTTAGGTTTAGTCAGAGTCAAGTATTTGCTATACTGAGTGTTAGACCTGTTTGGATGAGTAGTAAAGAATAAGTACTAAAATACTATGAAGAACATAACAAATGCAAGTACACACCTTGATTTTCTTTGTCACCCCAGCAATAGCAAAATACTCGTTATCTTTGTCAAATTCAATGCTACAAATAAAATGGGAAAAATAATAAGACAAAAATGAAAAAAAGTTCAGAATATGTAAAAAAATATATATAACTATTACAATAATTTTGTTGACAAAATTCCCCATAACATTATTTGCAATATATTTCTTAAAGAAAAGATTCATATAATTAAACATACCTGGATACTATGTTAGAACCAACAAAAGTGTCTGAAGAGTAGTTTAGAGTAGCTAAAGGCCGCACCATGTTATATCTGCTAAATTTGCATAAATCTTGATCAAATGATGCTAACCCAGAATCTATTTCATCAGCTAATAAGAAGAATGTTTCAATATCAATTCAGTTGTTCGGTTGTGATTGAAGCAACAGAGGATATGTACAAAACAAAACTTAGTGCAATACACAAATAATATAGCGTTGTGTGAAACAAATATAATAATTTTAAAATATTTTTAAGCCTCTTAAAACTTGATTGATTTGCTTACAACTAAAATTTAAAAAAAAACCCAACTGAAATACAAATTTTAATCTGGTACACATTTTTGACTAAAGCACAAATTCAATCAGTACTTTCATAATGCTATAAAAGTTATTTTAGGAAATTAATTATACAAATAGTTTTACAATTTGTGAGACTGAGTAGCTAATTAATTTTTATATTAAGAATTTCATCATTTAAGACAATTAAGTAGATGCTATGTCTTCATTTTTTAAACTATAACATTCATTTTGTGTACCAAAAATGTATATAACTTAGCATTTTTATTTTAAGTTATTAACATACTACACATAAAAATGACTTGCCAAACAACAACTAGCCTCAAATATTTTAGTTTTAACAAAATAACTGTTTTAAATAATTATTTCGATTTGAATTCATAATAATTACTAAAAACTCAAACAGAGAGAAATCCCCCCCCCCCCGCCATATATATATATATATATATATAATGCAATACTATATATATATATATATATATATATATATAATATATATATATATATATATATATATATTATATATATATATATATATATATATATATATATATATATATATATATATATATATATATATATATATATATATATATATATATTATATATATATATATATATATTATATATATATATATATATATATATATATATATATATATATATATATATATATATATTAATCTTAAAACTTACATCTTCTAAAATTAGAGAAAACTACATCTTTGCAACGATAAGAAAAGTAACTTTTTTCCAAGTCATCATAGTGTTCATGCATTCTTTTTCGACGATTGGCTAGTGTGGGTGCCATGAACAATTTGCTAACCTGAAAAAAATATATATACACCAAATATTATTTAGAAGAACGTTTTTATGTTTCCCAAGAAATAATTTAGTATTTTTTATAATTTTAATAATTAAATATTCTCTTGAAGCATAAACCTTAAGAATTATACCCAACCCTTTAGGGAAGTATTCATAAGTATACAGTTAACTTCTTTGTTTGGAATATTATAATTATTAAAAATGTATTGTTAATCTTAAAATTTTGTTTATTAATTATAGTTTTGTAGTTTTTTGTGTTTATAGTTAAATAAAGTAAGCGAAGTACTAACAACAAATTATAATGCTTTTAATTAAAATTAAAATTAGTTATTAGAATTTTAAAAATAATAATATTGCTAAGACAAAAAATCCAGTTTATATGTTCAGAAAAAAAGTTTTGAATAGGACATTTTTCAATTATCTTCTAAAACATTATTTCACTTTAATCAATAAACAATATAAAGTTTTTTTAAAACTTACTTTTAAAAATAAATAAATAAAAAATGTAAGCCCGTTTCTAGATAAAATTTGATAAAATAAATTTCACTAAAAGCTAAAAAAAATTAGCTTGAACTTACATATTTACTACCGTTGAAACCATCTTGATTAATAAGAACAGAACTAAAGCTGCAATTCTTAGATGTCGAGGGTTCACATTTCACTACTGTTTGGTGGTTGATACCATCAGGTTGATTATTCAGGTGATTGGTGGAGACTTCCATTAAATGATTGGCGGATTCTTGATTGTTTAAATGATACATTATGTTTCTTGGACTATTTTGATGAGCTGTAATGTCCTGACTATTTTGATGATTTGTTGTAACTTCCTGTTAAGAAAAGGTTAAATACATTTTAAGAAAACAAAATGAAAACCATTTGGCAACATCAATAATTTTAGATATAGTTCAAATCCAGTTATACCACCAAAATCGTTAAATTCATTGTAACCATTAAATAATTCTGTAAAGTAGGCCATACATAAATCCTTCAAGAAAATAACTTTTTTTAAAAATAAAATTATTCAGAATTAATTTATTGTCCCATATAACTCATTAAAATATTACTTACATTATTACTAATTGCATTAGTTTGTGGCACATCCTGTAAAAAATTTATTATCATTTTAGTACATCATTATATTTTAAAAGTATATAGAATAATAGACAAAAAGTTTGTTTCCAAAATATACTTACAGAGCGGGACTGAATATGGTTTTTCAGCATATCCTAAGAAAATAAACAAACATCAATAAATAGAATTATACAATGCAAATAATTTGAAGAAGTAAAAAAAATTCACCTTCACTAAGTTCCATTCAAAACAATGGATTTTTAAGGATTTTTTAAGGTTACAAATTGTTTTATAAGAACCTTATTAACAAAATTAAAATTCGAATTTCACTTTTATATACCTTAACTTTATACTGAAATTAGTATTATAATTATCATTAAATATGATTCATTTAAATATGGAAAATTTTTTCAGAAAAAAATAAAACTGGAAAACATTTTCTATTTTCTTTAACAATTAAGACTACATTACTTTTAAGTGCATTAAATTTCTTAGCACTTACAGATAATAAACTTTAACTTAACACAAACCAACTTGTTTGGGAAAGTTTTCAAAAATAACAAATATTAAAGGAACAATTAACTTTTTACAATTTTTAAAATTACCTCAACTATAAGAACATCAGCATTAACCACTTCCAGCTGCTTTTGTACACGCTTCAATTCCTTTATAAAAAATAATACAAAGTTTATGAAAATGCTTAATGAGTTGCTAAAATTCTCAAATAAAAGAAGAATCACAAATTTTAAATATTTCAAATTCATACTTACTTCCTCTTTGTGAGATCGGACTTTTTCAAGAAATTCTTTAAGAATGATAATCTGTGACTCTCGGCAGTCCTTTAATAAAGAAGCATCAAAGGTTGTAAAGTATGGAGTTAAATGTGCGAATGGAGTTTAAAATATTTGAGCTTTGAGATAAGGGGCATAAAACATAACTAAAAATTCCCTGAATTATTAGAGAGCCTTTCTCTATTGGGAGAAAGCACCAAGGAAACATACATAAATTATGTCACGCTAAATTCTGACTCTTTTGACCGCTCCCTCCCTCTATGTCACGCTGTGTCACGTTTGATCGAACCCCTCCCCCTAAAATTACGTCACGTTGTTGCACCCCCCCACACCCCTTAAAGAAAAGTTAATTTCAATATTCCCCTTTGTTTCTGAAATTTGAAAAAAAAATAGATTTATATTAAAAAAAATTAATTTGGAAAAAAAAATGTAACATTTATCTTGGTTACATAACTTATTCATAGGAATATAACATTGTATTTACATTTCCGTTGTCCAAGGTCTAATAACCATTCGCTAATGTCTTCTAAAAGAAGGGGGTCTGAGAGTAATCGGAACTGTCTAGTTCTGGATCTTTTGGAGTTTGTTCAGGTAGCTGCCAGTCCTCTAATTGGTCAAGAGAGTGTCGCAATTTTGCGTGTTACGAAAATATCTGTAAAATATAGGAGACTAATAATGCCGACGTTGTTGCATATAATAATCTCCCCAACCTCTTTCTGAAATAAAGTGTTTCTTATAAAAAAAGATTTAAATTTTTTTTTCTCAAAAATTATTTTGTGTAAAACAGATTTTTCTTGCAACATTGGAAATTTTCAAATTCTTACGCCACGCAAGAGATTACCCCCCCCCCCCCCCTTCCATGTCACGATCCATCACTTTGGTGCATACCTCTCCCTCCTCCCTCTGAGCGTGATGTAATTTATGTGCGTCCATAAACACCCAAGAAGTAGTAACAGAAAAGTAGCAAAATGTTTCGCTACCGCTAAAGGTAACTAAGTTATAGTTACTTTCTGAAAAATCAAATGGCGTACACTACACTACCGAAAAAAGTTACTGTTACAAGTAACATGTTACTCCAAGATCTAGTCTTTTACTTCCCAAAAATATTGATAGATAGAAGTACCATAGTGTTTTTGTTATTAATTTATGTATCATAAAATGTTAAAATGAATATCTTCTTAATTTATAGTAAGTTTTATAAATAATGAAATTTTTCCCCTGAAAAAACCATTCGAGCATGAAATATGCGGTGAGAAAGTATCAGGCCTTAAAGCACTAATATGAATAAAAAATAAAAGCAGAAAAGTATCAAAACAAACAAAACTAAATGAAATGCTAAGAATCTTATTAAGAATAAAATTTTTAAATAGTACACTATCTGTTAAGAGGGATGTGTAGTCTGCATATAGAGGAAATGCATTAGTTTTGAAACTGCAACCTCACAAATAGTATTGCTTTGTCATCTAACCATATTTCACCAGGCATGGGAATTGTCATAACAGCAAAATAAAACAAAATTGAAAGGAAAATAGCATCTAATTATTCAATAATTAACTGATTAAGTTAAAAAATAGCGTTGTCGTCTTCAGAATAATTGTGGTAATAAAAGTATAAAAAAATTAACCAAATGATATTTTTACATCACAATTGTTTTATTTTGCTGTTATGATGATTCTCATACTTGGTGAAAAAAATGCGTAAATGACAAAAACAATACATTAACAGAGTTTGCAATTTCAAAACTAATGCCTTAGCTGTATGGGGCCAACTAACAACTGAACATCCCTCTTAATGTTTTAAGATCTGAAATTTTTTTATTTAATTTGAATTAACAGCATAATCATAGAAAAACTGGATTCTAAACGAAACTGAAGTTCAAATTGCTTGATTTCATTGTAATTCCATAAATATGTGTCAGTATACAACATTACATACATATTAAATTTACAGATAATGTTTACTAAAAATATATTCAGACACAACATATTAGAAAAAACATTATCACATGCATTATAAATAACTGCAAACAAGAATGAAAAAATACCTGCAAAAAGGTCCAGTGTTGGTAATGACACAAAACTAATAATTTATATTCTTAATACATGAGAAACCAAGGTGATAAATAAATTACTTGTATTAGTTCAACAGTAGAACGAAAATCAAAATAAAGTAAAACGAATACTACTTCATAAATCAATAGTTTATAAGCTGTTATTTTATTCAAAATATCTGTTTATTTAAATTCTTTAAAAATTAAAGTTTAATAAAAATACATATTTACCTCTGTCTTCAGTAGCTTTATTAATTGAATTGAAAATAACTAATCATGTAATAAAATTTCAATCTACATACACAGCTATTGAAAATATTTTGAATAAAATTTAATTTAAATAACTACAATTTTAAAATAAATTTACCTTGCAGAATAAAAGTCAAATTTATATATTTTAACTTTAAATAGCAGTATATTTGTGATGAAAAATACTTTTTTTTAACTATTGAGATCATCCAAAAAAGTATCTGCTTTATAAATGTCCCACTAGAAAAAATGTATTAAAAATTTTAATATTTAACTTATTTTTAGCTTTCACACTACGTTTATAACATAAAAAGTGAAAGGTATTATAATCGTTCAGTCCGTCTGTCTGTCACCCACTTTCATAGCCCAAACTACAAATGCTACAGGCAAGTATGATACGTCGAAAAATTCAGCGCATCGAAATTAGAAGACATATAAAACCTCAGAAAAAAATTTCAATTTGAAGTACTTCAATTATTTAAGAAAACTGCAAAATTTAATATACTCAGCAGAGGAAGAAAGCATAGGAAGCCATTTTTATTAGAAATAAATCACCATTGCCATTCGCAACAATCGCCGCCCGAGAAACTTTAATTCTTTTAAACAATAAATTAAAAGAAAATTATTTTTGTGACATCAATCAGTTTGAAGTGACGTCAAATATATTTCACTAAGAAGAGATTATTTGTTTGTATGTTGATATGAAATATTTTGGTTCTATGTAAAAGAGAGGAATATTACGTAATTATTCTTTGAAATATAAATTAATTTTTGCAAACGATAATAATTTTTGAAGAAATAATTATGAATTTTCGAAATAAAATTAATGAAACTACCCAAATTTAGCGTGTAAATGTTAAAATAGAATTAATATTGTGTTTGGCGACGTTTTTTCTGTTGAACACAAATGTTGTGTGGAAGCGGGCTGAGTGACCGATTCTGTTACAAACCTACATGTTTATTTTAAAAAAATGTGTTGTGGCTCTAAGAAGTATTTTGAAATAATTTTTGAGTTTAAAAGCCTGTTTAGTATTTTTAACTTTTCTAAATGCTTAACTTCTAGTTTTAAAAAGAAATCAATGGTTTGAGCCTCACATTAGAAGGAAAGAAAAGTACATTAAAAAGAATTATTAATCAAATTTTTTAGAAAATTTAGAGGTACAGAAGAGTGATATGATGGTGCGTTCACACTACGATAATTTTAAAGTTGACAATAGTTATTTCAATCAAATAAAAAAATTACAAAATAATGAAAAAAATTCAAAATTCTAACTTACTGCTTCTAATTGCTGCTTTTTTTGTCCTAGGATATCCAGCATGGAATTGATTTCTTCAATGGTTAAAGGAGACTTCTCTCTTGATAGGAAAGATTGTAATTCACTTATACTATGTGAATTCTGCAACTAAATTGAAACAATGAAATAGTATTAGTAATTTAAAGGGGTTCTTTTATCAACTGACACTAGTGCTACAATTATAGCAGAGCAGCGAATTCTGTTGCATTTTTAATCTAAAATAAACCCACTAGAATATAATGTAGCATATAGTAAATTGAATACAGCTTTTATCATAATTAAAATGTTTTCTTAACATAATGGCCAACATTACATTAAAAAAAAGTTGTCTGAAAAATGAAAAAAGCAGCTATCCCCTCGAAATGAGCAGAAAACAGTTATTTTTTTCTCTTCTCATGACTAAAAAAGTCACACTTTGACTAAATATTAAAAATAGTCATTTGAGTTGCCTTTATATTTCAATGGAACAACTCTAACCTTAATATGTGTTTCTGAGTAATAAAGAATGTTTTTTTTTTTACTTTAAATATTTAAAAAAAACTAGGGAGTGTAACACTACATGACTTTGAATTGCCACTCAATAAATCAATACAAATTTACCGGAAATTATTAATTTTATAAAAAAACTTTAAAACCTAAAAAGTTCTTTGCGAATTTTGATGTCCGTAGCTCTTTTAGTTTGAGCTGTAGAGTGGGTTCAAGAAGACAGAGGGATAGACCAATGTTCGATAACCACATTTTTAGAATCAGCAGCCTCCAAAACGTGTAGAAAATACAAAATATCCATTTTTGACCCCCATCGCAATAGTTTCATTATCTTGTATTTCATTTTATGTCATTGAAAGTAAAAAAAAAGACAGATATTGAGTTATATTATTGTACCTTGGTAGAAAAAGAACTTGTGTTATGTTGTAACATTAGACATACAGTTTGAACAATTATAGGGAGAGCTAGTTAAATTTTAGATATTTTTTTGGGTGCATTGAAGTACCGTATATACTCGTGTATAAGCCGGGAAATTTTGGACAAATTTAGTGCCGTAAAAATCGGGGTCGACTTATACACGAGACATTGATTTTCCGAAAAAAATAAATCCTTTAATCTTTAAACTAAAACTGAATTTCAATCAAACTTAAGGTTTAAATACTATCTATTAAAAATAAAGACACAAAAGCAGTTAAATTTTGAAGATGAAATAAGATTTGTATCTATTCACGGTATCCACCATGTGATGCTTTATTGTTAATTCTTGGCGTGATGCGTATTTTGCACGTGTAGCTCTGGCACAGGGCAGTTCAGTCAAGCAGTTTTCAAGTTGTAAAGTAAACAATGGCGATCCGTGACCTTGGCAGAGTGGTCTTCACGCTTCATGGAACATAGTTTCAACTAAACTTCTCCATTCATGGTCAGCAATGTCAAGGACACTCGGAGACGAAACCTGTTTTATTTTCATTGGGGTTGAAATTTAGCTTGCAAAATAAATAAGAAAAATTACGGCCCGTCATTAACCGGTT
This sequence comes from Oedothorax gibbosus, assembly GCA_019343175.1. NCBI lineage: Eukaryota > Metazoa > Arthropoda > Arachnida > Araneae > Linyphiidae > Oedothorax > Oedothorax gibbosus. The sequence continues at coordinate 11,358,239 of CM033273.1, forward strand.
TCTTTTTATTTTCTTCAGAAGGCCCTGACCTTATTTCCTACCTCGACTAATACACGGGTTACCAGTTTTGGAAGGATATTTGGTTTAAAAATGGGGGTCGACTTATACACGGAGTCGGGTTATACACAAGTATATACGGTAAATATACCTCACTCTAAAGAGTGTAAATCCTAAAACCACAAGAAGCTACCATTAAAAAAAAATTAATGGACCATACATAGAAAGATTAAAATCAAATAAAAGCATACACAAATTATGTGTGCAAAAATAGGCATACAGAGCAGATCATAATTTTTAGACTCCTATAAATGCCATGGTAATAATACATAAAACATCATCACACTTACAGCAAGCGAGCACTTTCTCTTTCGATCAGGAAATTTACTCTGATGCTTTGCAATAAGCTCATTTACTGAAAAAAAGAAAGGTTCTCCTATTTATTCAATTAAGCAATTGACCAAGTAAACATCGTAAAGAAAATTTTAGATATCATTTTTTTTTTTAAATTATCTAAGTGGTTAATTTATAAATATGTTATGTAATAAATTCTTAGAAAAAACTTGTTGAACAGAAAAATGTAGGTACAAAATCTTAAAACTTCATAAAATGTTTTAAGATTTTGTACCTACATTTTTCTGTTTTAATAAATAAAACTAATTTTTTAAACTTAAATTTTATCTACATCACTAAACTATACACAATTTGGTTATAAACTACATTTTGGGTACTTGGATTTTCTTTAGGACTAATTTTGCACTTTTTTCAAAAATACACTGTTTGAACAAAACATGTTGAAAATAATGTATCAAAGATTAAAATTCTTTAAAATAAAAAAAAAAACTCATTTTTAATTTGTACACTAAAAAATATATAAAAAATAGAACTTACACAGGAAATTAGGAAATATTTCATTTGAATTTTCTATGACAAAGTTGCATTTAGGACACCTTTTACTATTTGCTAAACTACTAGTTATGCATTCACCACTGAAAATAATATATACAATACATTATATTAAAAAACCATTACATTCACAATAAATTTTATCCAGATAAAATGTTTAAATTAAAATATTAACCTTAAAATTAAAATTTGTTAAGTATGAAATGTCTATGTGTAATTTAGTACAGCTCTTGTAATCTGCATTTTTAATGGGCTTGTTTCACAAGGGATCTGGCAACAGCTCCACAGTCTTGTTTTCATTTTTCTCAAATTACTTTTGCCTTGGTTTTCCAAATTGAGTTTTCTAAGAATATTTTAGTTGTTATATTTTTTTAAAAATTCCAACTTCTTTCAAGTTTTCCTTGATAAATGATTAAAATAACCAACAGCACAGCAAGAAGTTGTAGTTTTAAAAACATAACATATTTTTAACATACAAATAACTAAAATAACTTATTCTTAGAAAACTCAATTTTGAATATCAACAAAAGTAGTTCGAGAAAAATGAAAACAAGACCGCAGAGCTGTTGCCAGATCCCATGTGAAACAATCCCATTAAATGAATAGCGGTTTAAGCTGGTTTAAAGATCACAGAAAAGTTTTAGCTGCATTTGGATGAACTTAATTCTGCCATAGATTCAATTTCTTGGTTAGTGTCAAATTAAGTGGAAAATCTAAATGTTTTTATAAAGGCTAATAAAGTTTTACTGTTATAATTGTTATAGTTTATGTATGAAACTTATCCGACAAAACTTCTAAAATTATAAGCACATTTTGTTTATGTTTTTAATATAATCTTCAAATGTTTAAATTAAAAAATAAAATATAAGGAACAAGAGTCATGTAGTAATATTACAAAACTTTTGTTTTCCACAATACCAAGGCTATGGGGGTTTTTTTATGTTTGGTGTAGTTAAATTACACATATTTTCTGAGGACTAAAATCTTAAATATCCTATTGTGGTATCAAGTACCACACAAAAGTTATAAAATTCAGAAATATTAATTTAAATAATTACCAAAATGTATGGCCACACTTAGTCATATGGGCTTCTGTAATCATTTCAAAACATATTGGACTAGAATAAAGGAAAAATTAGTTAAAACACAAGTTTCATTACTGACTTGTAATAAGGAAAATAATTTAAGCAGATGATAAATGACAAAGAAATGCAGTGCTACAAAATTAACCCAACTCACCCTATTAAAGAGTTCAAAAGTCAATCACTGATAAACTTAGCTTTTTAAGTATAGTAATGGATGATAGTAAATAAATCATCCCCATTATGAAAAAGTTTCATATAAACGTTACAAGCATAGAATTAAGAAAATGAAGATGCTTGGCACAAAAAAGTGAAACCACCAGAAAGTCGTCAAGCCACCCTAGTAGGTCTAAACAAACGGCTCATTCAACGTTAGTTCATTCCAGAATGCTTCATTTAATTTATTAAAAGTGTTAAGTAAATTTTTTAAAAAATGACTGTGCAGTTGTCATTGAGCTAGAAGAAACGTGGAGTGAGGTGTGTGATTCACTGAACAGGGCAGCAAACGAGCCGGTTCAATAACGAAACACGGAGGAATACACGGCACTGCATCAGAAACAAACCGGGCAGAAAACCTAGAAACTTGCCTATTTCGCTCTAGGGTTCGTCTTCGCTTGTTCTTAGTTAGGGATCCACATGATTATTTCTTTAAAAAGTTGGAATTTAAAGTTAAAGAAAGTTAATTTCTTTCAAACTAAAAATGTTAAAATACATTTAGGAGCCCACGTCAATATGATAGAGTGGTCTTATACAAGAATTGCATACAAGTGTAGGGAAATTAGTCCTTTTCTGCCCTGTTCGCTCAAAAGGGTGTGAGTGGGTTTTCGGCTCACTGACACCTCACTCCAGTTTCCCTTCTAGCTCAATGGCAGCTGTAGGCTGTTGGAAGATATTCAAGTTGACCCAAGCAAGTAGTAGTCGCCTTCTAAGGTAAAAAAAATATGCTGTATTTATAGTTTTTGTTAGGGAGTCAGAAAGTCGTCAATCCATGTAATAAGCCATACAAACTCCACTTAAGAATAGAGCCAAATAATTTACCAAAAGCATTTGTTTAGGCTTGGCTTACTACTTAGCAATTGATGGCTTCACTTAACAAACTGTTTTTTTGTATGTGCTTTTGCCAAGCAGCATCTCCATCTTCTTCTTAAATCTATGGATAAAAGCCACTTAGATATTTAATATCTAAAATTGGCCCAGCAGTTTTTGCTTTATATGTTATTTGTTAATAATATTTTCATATTTTTTAAACCAATTTTTATTGCAAACTTAACTATTTTACAAACAAGATTAACAGAACTTATTTGCAAACGAAAAGATCTCTTTATGAACAATAACCTTTACTCTTGTACTTAAAAGTGTCGTACTTTTAAGTGTATACTTTAACAAATCAAACTGTTGGTCTTACCATAAATAATCATTATTCTTGTCTTCTGGTAACCCCATTCCATTAAATACTGGAGGAGGAGGCCTCTTTTTCCATTTACGAACAGTTTCATGGAACGTTTCTTGCAGCCGGTTGTTGTCCGCCATTGAGAAGTTAAAAGTATTTTCAAAAAGATCCAAAATAAACTGAAAAACGTTCAATGTATTATTTCAACTAACTTAAAATTCAATACATTACCAACCAAACGTCATATTATCATGACAATAACCATATAGTCTCATATTCATATGATTGGTCAAGTAAACTAATTTTAGAACAGCTATGATATAATGGCCGGGCTTGATTTGCCGATTTGTGTAACTTTGCCAAGCATTAAAATTGTCCAAATGTGAAAATCCCTACGATAAATTTTCAAGCTAGCCAATAGTAATAATTACTTTATAATTATAATTTCACAAGTTAATAAAATTTTAATTAAAATAACTTTAACAATTAAATAGAAACAAATGTCTACCATGCAGAAAATAAACGCAATGTTCCTTACTTGTCAAAGTACAGAGCGCCATAGAGGAGTAGGAGGAAAGGGTCTATAAGGAAGTGTAAACGAATAAATATACAAATTAGTTATTTAATAAATAACTAGTATCATAAAATTATCGAAACCATTCAGTATGAAGGATTTTCATGCGAATACTATAGTTTTATTCTGGACTATGTAGCATTATCGAAATACCATTTTCAGGTGACCGTATTATTAAAAATGAAATATTTGTTTTGAAGTTGACATTTTATTCAAATGATAATAAATATTAAATCAAAAGATTTATAATCAATTTCGAAAATAAAAACGTAATATAATAATTAATTATCAACAGAAAAGCTTAATTTTTGACAAAATTATCAACAAATTTTTTGACAAAACTTCGTAAACATCATTTACTTGAGTTGAGATGTATAAACCATCAATTCAAATTTTTAAGATCGAGAGGTTTCAAAAAAAATGTATATATATAAAACCATCAAGACTAAAAATTTAAATGATTTAGTTTTTTTCAAAATTTTAATAAAAAAAGGTAAAGAATTATTTTATTCATTAATCTAGAAATAATGGCTTTAAGTTTCCAATTCAAAAAATTAACTCCAACCGTAAAACTGAAAAAAAAAGTCTTCTGCCGAAATTTTTCCTGACACCGCTTGGTTCTGCTTCTGTTGTCAAAAGAGAAAATTGCGTTCATTGACTTGTAGTTTTTACCTTTTACGTGTCATACCTTCAATTTCCAAAGAAGCGAAAAGTTTGTTCCAGTATTTTCTCCTTCCACGTACGTTCTTTTCACATTCCACTTGAAATCGGTAAAAAATTAAGTTTTATTGTGTTGATAACTTAATGAAATGTTGAAATCCAATTTTCTATAACATCAGTGTTATTTACTTTTTAATATATATATATAATTGTAAAATCTAAATTCATCAACTTTAATTTTTTTTCTCTGTAAATTGCCTTGTCACCCTTAAAATAATCTTAAAATGTCAATGTTTACAAAAAGAGTTTTTGTTACTGAAAACATTATATTAACTTATAATCTTTGTGGATTAAATGACTGCTGGAATAAATGCCCGGATTAAATTGTCAATTAAATTTGACCGATAAAATTCTTAAAAAATAACCTATGTACCATTATTTTTGTACTAAAATAATAAAATTATGTTCAAGCACCATTTAAACAAATGCTCGTAGTTTTTACTAATTTCTTTTCATTTTAGAAAAATGAAACTATTCTGGTTTTTGTTTCTGGGGATATCCCTGACTTACGCTGGAGACAGCAAAAAAGAATCTATGGGCACAGTCATTGGAATTGATTTGGGAACAACATATTCATGGTGAGATTACTGTGTGCTACAATATCCATTTATTTTTCAATAAACACACATATATGTGTTCATATTTGAAAGAAAAAAGATTGCTAAAATTGTGATTTAAAAAGTTGTTATCTGATCTACTATGTTATTTTTTACCAATAACTTTGTGTATATATTTTTACTGCAGGTTCTAGATGCTCCTTGAACCTCTCTTCCTATTCCATTTCATACAACTCGATAGGTGTAGCAACCTTACATTAAATTTTCAAGCTTGCCGAAAGTTGCCAATGAAGAAAAGGATATTACATCGTAGTTGTACTTTTCCTGAGTGCTAAAATAATACTTTAATTTATATTTAACTAGGGGGCTGTGCCCCCTGCTCGCCAACCATTGCTCGCCAACCGTCGCTCATTAAGGTTAGACCTACGTACAGATGCTTGAACTGCAGTTTCGTTTTGTCTATCTAACCTTCGCCGAGCATTTCATACACATTGAACTGCCCTATTTAAATTTATTATCATAACAATTATAAAGTAAATTTGATACTAAGTGTCAACGGAAAGATGTCAATTCTTCGTGATTTGAATCTCAAATCCAAACAAACCAAATGAAAATATAGTGTTGCCAAAAGTAATTGAATATGTACAATCTGCAATATTTGGTTTAAAATGTCTTTAGAAAACTATTTTTTATTTCGTAATGTAAGACACAAAAGTTTATAAAATATAAAAATGGTTCTTTTAGTACCATTAGTACGTTAATATTTAATGTCGTATACCACTTTCTTAGTTTAGTTACCCACTTTCTAAATTCAGTTACCCACTTTCTAAATGTTATGGAAATCATAATTCTGCTTTTCTAGCTATATTTCTCATGGAAATATTTTAGGAAATCAGTTTTATTGAATAAAAACAGATGTTATATGGAAAAATATAAGTGAGTAACTAATTAAATTCGTATTTTCGAATTTCGGCAAAAAAACACCGTTTTTACCTTTTTTAAAAATATTTTTTAATTAAAAAACTAATTTGAATTTTTTAAAAATATTTTGCAGACATGAAATTTAGACCATTTGAGACATTCTGTAAAAAAAATTGGAGTTGTACTACTTTCAGTGTTATAGTGTACTTTATACCTTCCAAACTGCCTGGCAATGGGTAAAAATCATGGTTATTTTCTTTAAATAACTTTAAATTTTTTAAAAATATGTTTGTTTAGAAAATCAGAATTTGGTTTATTTTTGGAGAGATTATCTTAAAATCATTTCCAAATGGAAACACAGGTAGCATATCAATAAAAATATGCAATTTGTTATATTTAAAAAATTTATTATTAGGGCTAGACAGGCTGGTGCCTAAGTTTAAAAAAAAAATCAGAACTTTAACATTCAGGAGGTTAAAACACACAAGTACTCTACAAGTGTACAACACCAATTAAGTAAGTGTCCGCTCGTCACTTGACCATGGTTCTAAATTACGAAGCCTGTTGCCAATAGCCCTTGCGTAGCTCTAGTATGATATTTAAACTCAACTCAACCAATTAAGTAAAATATCTGTGTTAAATACCAAATCTGTCAATCTTTCAGTGTTGGAGTGTTTAAAAACGGAAGAGTAGAAATCATTGCCAACGACCAGGGCAACCGTATTACTCCCTCATATGTCGCATTCACCGCTGAAGGCGAACGATTGATCGGTGATGCGGCCAAAAACCAACTTACGACCAATCCAGAGAATACAGTGTTTGATGCCAAGAGGTTAATTGGACGGGACTGGAGTGAGCCAACAGTACAAAGGGATGTGAAATTTTTTCCCTTTAAGGTATGGTTCTGTTTCTTGTATGGGGGTTTAAAGATTTTTGTTAATATTTTTCTTGTTATTAAGATTGAACTAAAGATTTAAAAAAAAATCAAATTAGAAAATTTGGTAATTTAATCTATGTATATAAAAGACAAAGTCCTGACTGACTGACGTATCAACCCCCACGCAAAACCACTGGAGGTACAGCTACCAAATTTTAGAAGAATAAAGCATATATGAAAATTGTGTTGGGTACAGTTTTACAGTGTGGGAGTGCTTGCCATATGATTTACCTACATTAACATAGGTTAGAAATGTCTGGGCTATTACTGTTTAATAATAATCAATTTATTTGTAAGATTAATATTAATTAGCAAAGTTGCTGATTATCTCTTAGGAAATTGACCTAAAAAATAAATTTTTGGCCACTAGCTCAGTCCTTATTGTTGTTGGGGGGGGGGAGGAAGCTCAATTTTATTACAATGCTTCAAACCTATTATCACCATTGGACATGGCCCTTTTCCTATTCTAGTGTTTATGTACCCCTTGAATCACTCGGAAGAACTTAGCAATCCTAAAACGCATTTTGGTTTATAGTTCTTCTGATTTACAATACAAACTTCAAAAGAACTTTCTTCCCCTACTCCTATTTGTAGTTTTCCAGGGAACAGTGTGAACATTTATATTCTAAACCTACCTTGATGAGACTCTACTGTGAGGCTAATCGCAATTGCTTTTTAAACAGTGTAGGTCGTAAAAAAAAGGAAGCCTTGACACTTACACTGTTTCCTGGAAAACCACACGAAGGGGAAGAAAGGGATTTCGAAGCTTGCGTAGTAATCGGAAGGAGTATAATATAGTTTGACACATGATCATAATCCAAAAGTTTCTCATTAAAATTCTCTTCTAACTATGTTACTACCATGTACAGTAAAAAAAAAAATTCTTTATAGGTTGTTGAAAAGAACAGCAAACCCCACATCGAAATCAACACCGGCAGCACCGATAAACAATTCACCCCTGAAGAAATCTCAGCGATGGTCCTCATAAAAATGAAAGAAACCGCTGAAGCCTATCTGGGCAAGAAAGTCACCCATGCTGTTGTAACTGTCCCAGCCTACTTCAATGATGCCCAGCGCCAGGCTACCAAAGATGCTGGATCCATTGCTGGTCTGAATGTCCTGAGGATAATAAATGAGCCTACTGCTGCAGCTATCGCATATGGGTTGGATAAGAGGGACGGTGAAAAGAATGTGCTGGTGTTTGATCTTGGCGGTGGAACTTTTGATGTGTCGCTTCTGACGATTGATAATGGGGTGTTTGAAGTGGTGGCTACGAATGGAGATACGCATCTGGGTGAGATATTGGTTTTGTATTGTTGAATGTTATTTTTACTAGAGTGTTATTTTATAATTTTTTTTTTCATTGACTAATTGTTATTAAAGCTACAGAAATTTGATTTCTAAGTAAAATTGTAAATTTTACCCCTCTCACTTAAATTTTAATTTTGGAATATAATTTTTGATACATTTTTTTTAAATTTTATAAAACATTAATAAAGTACATTCAAGCTTTTTTTTTAAACAAAATTACCTGAAATTTTGAGTTTAATTTTAAAAAAACTGTTTTTCCTTTTCTTAACTTTTACTTTTTTACTTAAATTACCTTTTTTGCAAGATTTCTTAATATATATTGGGAATTTTTTACATTGATAAGCAATCTTCATTTTTCATCAGGTGGTGAGGACTTCGATCAAAGAGTGATGGAGCACTTTATGAAGCTGTACAAGAAGAAAACCGGCAAGGACATTCGAAAGGACAACAGAGCGGTACAGAAACTGAGGAGGGAGGTAGAGAAGGCAAAGAGGACATTGTCTTCTGCTCACCAGGCCAGGGTGGAGATTGAATCATTTTTTGATGGGGAGGATTTTAGCGAGACGCTAACCAGGGCCAAATTTGAAGAATTGAATATGGTGAGAATGAGTTTTTTTATGTTGTTTTTTACAGGGCTGCTTTTTTTGGTGGATCAAGCCTTTTGAATATTCCCTAGAACAAGGATTTGAAATTAACTGTGGCTAGTTGCAAAATGCAACTAAATCCTTAAATTTTGTGATTTGAAAATAAATTTAGTCGCTAGTGCAGGATATTGCTAAGCATTTTTTTTAGCATTCTCTAAGCATCTATTTAAGCTCTTTTTTAGCTTCCACACTACGTTTATAACGTAAAAAGTGGAAGGTTTTATAATCGTTCAGTCCGTCTGTCTGTCTGTCCGTCTGTCTGTCCGTCTGTCACCCACTTTCACAGAAAGAACCACAAGTCCCACAGACAAGTGGGATACGTCATTTTAAAGCAAAAAATCAGATTAGGCTACATTCCAAATTTCATTAAAAAATTTAACTAGAAGCTTATTTAAAATTTAAATAACTAAAAATTTAATCTACATTGAAATAACATGCAAATTCCATTTTTATTCAATATTTTCACTGTTGCCATTTCGTTAAACGTACGAGAAACTTTTGTTAAAATAAAAATAAACACACTTGAAAAAATATTTATTTATGTGATATAATTCGGTTTGGATTGTTGTATTATCACAATAGAGTTCTTTTAATGGTTATATATACATGTATGAAGAAAGATGCATAGAGAATTCTAACTTGGCATAAAAAAAATATGCTAAGTTTCGCTTTTATTTTTAAAGCATCAATTGTATAAATTATATATTTTTTGAACTGTAAATTAATTTAACAAACTATAAATAAGTGAATTTTCGAAAGAAATGTAAATGGGAAATTGTGGCGACAAAAATATTTATTAAAAAGATTACATAATTATTCTTCGAACTTTAAACAAATTTAGCAAACGATAAAGTCTAATTATTAAATCTGAGAAAGAAGATTAATGAAAATAGTTAATTTTGGCGTTTAAAACTTTGAATTACAAATAGCTAAAGGCCCTGTTTTTATTAGAATTAAATCACATTTGCCATTCGCAACAATCGCTCGAGAAACTTTAATTCTTTTAGACAATAAATTAAAATTTTATTTTTGCGACATCGATCAGTTTGAAATGACGTCAAATATATTTCACTACGGAATCCTTGTATGTTGATATGAAATGTTTTCATTCTATTTAAAAGCGAGGAATATGACATATTTATTCTTTAAAATATAAATTGATTTTTGCAAACGATAAGTAATAATTATTGAATTTTCGAAATAAAATAAATGAAACTAGCCAAATTTAGCTTGTAAATGTTAAATATAGAATTAATGTTGTGTTTGGCGCGTTTTTTCCTGTTAAACACAAATATGTGGAAGCGAGTTAAGTGACAGATTCTGTTACAAACCTACTTGTTTTGTACCTGGTTTGTATATTCCTAATTTCAAATACCTTGTTTGTTATATAAATTCCTCTGTTCATAATTAAATAAATAAGGTTCCATAATAGTTTATTCAGCTTGTATTAAATATCTAAAGGATTAAAGCGATGTTGAAAGTACATTAGAAATTAGTGGTAAAAGTTGATGAATTAGTGAATTCTTGCAACTTTGGTCATGGAAACTAATTTAAACCGTGTACTAAAATCAAAATTACAATTCCTATAACTTCTAAAAGCTTGAATTTGATTGTTAATTCTAATTTAAAATAGTGTGATTATAATAAATTTGGTTTGTTAACTAATTGCTGACGTTTAAACATTTGAAAAAAGTTAATCTACACTTAAATGCTGGTTAATTCTATGAACTTAGTTTTAGTAACACTTAATCACTTGCTTGGAATTTACACTATGTTTAAATCACTATCATTGTTTTTGCTCATATGTCATTTAAGATTTCTTTTACATTCTGTGATTTCAAATTAGAACAATTCATTTAGACCATCAATTCATGACCTTTCATTTGGAAATTAATATTAAACACAAAGTCCAATATTCCGAATTCCCTTCAAATTTAATGATAAAAAAACTCATGCAACAGTTACTTGGTTTATCAACTACTCCCCTTTTCCAGGATCTGTTCCGTTCCACTATGAAGCCAGTCCAGAAAGTTCTAGAAGACGCTGACCTCCAAAAGAAGGATATTGACGAGATAGTTCTGGTGGGAGGCTCGACCCGTATCCCGAAAATCCAACAGTTGGTGAAGGAGTTTTTTAACGGGAAAGAACCTTCACGGGGTATAAATCCGGATGAGGCAGTTGCTTATGGGGCAGCAGTGCAGGCAGGCGTGTTGAGTGGGGAGGAAGATACAGGTACGCACCAGAATATTTTCTTCTGATCAAATGTCCGACTCGCAGATTCGTGTGTCGTGATCTCAAGAACAGCTTGAATGAAAAAAAAAAACTTTTTGTTTACGTTTGAACCTTTTTTGCTACTTCGGCCTATACTGGGGTTTCTGATTTAGGCAATTTGTAGTTTTTAAAAAAATAGTGTCGGTTTATACACGCTTTTATATATTTAGATTTGATGTTTTTAGAAACTTTGGGTCCTTGAGTTTTTTTGGAAAAATGCTTGAATTCTTTCCAAACTGTGTTAATAAGGATATGTATTGAAAGACCAAAAGTTTGGGATTTCAATCCCAAAGTGGCAGTCGAGATTTATTTTTTTTTACAAAACCCAAAGCCTAAATATTTAGCCTTATGGAACTGCCAACGACCAAAACTTGTTGGTAATACAAAAAATGAACGGCTAAACATGTTCACATACATAGACAAATCTAATGAAGATGATCCTCCCCCATCACCATGAATAAAAGTAAATGTAATTTCATAAAGTGTTTAGTAAGAAATAAAAAGTACATTTAGTATTATAGTATATTATATAATTATTTAAATTTGTCATGTTGTGATTCATAAAAATAATATCAATGTATTGTTAAGCTATACTGCTAAACATAATTAATGAACTGCTACACAAAGATTGATTTGCGTTACACTTATTGCTACACATTTCTCCCCCTTAAATCGAGCCCTGCATGTACAGGATCTCTTGAGTTCCCATATGTATTTGGTTCCTCCGCCATACTTTAACGTCCACAAAGAGCTCCAATTCATTATAATCTGAGTGTCAAAATTGGTAGCGAGAGCCGCCTAAGGTGCCACAAAAGGGCTCTCAGTTTTGGAGAATATACTGAGTCTGCAAAAAGCTTAATTCGCCAAAAAAGCAGCCCCATTTACAAAAAAGTAAAAGTTAAAAAATATTTTAAATGTTATTTAGGTGAACTGGTGCTTCTGGACGTGAATCCTCTGACAATGGGTATCGAAACAGTGGGTGGTGTCATGACCAAGCTCATCCCTAGGAATTCTGTTATTCCCACAAAGAAATCTCAGATTTTCTCCACTGCGGCTGATAATCAACCAACTGTCACTATTCAGGTAAAACATTCATTGCTGAGTGTCAATTTATGTCGGACTACTAACTATTGTTTAGTGCATTATTATTTAACCCTCTGCAGAATACCGACATGTAAACCTCACAAGACTGTCAGGTTTTTACACACTTACATTTAAAAAATTTATAAATTTTATTATTTTGCTGAGTTTTAAAATTGAAAGTAGGAAGGCGGTTTTTATAAGCATCTACTACAGAAATATAATTTTTTTAAATTTATAGAAATAAAATTTTAACTGATTCATTGTAAACAAGTTTACACTTCATCCAATTCGCCTCTCCCTCAAAGGGTTAAACTGTTATGATAAAAAAATATTAAGCATGTACTATTTAATTTGACTGAATCAACAAATATTTCCAATACATCTAGGTATACGAAGGCGAACGACCCATGACAAAAGACAACCATCTACTTGGGAAATTCGACCTTAACGGAATTCCCCCCGCCCCCAGAGGGGTACCCCAAATCGAAGTGACCTTCGAAATCGACGTCAACGGCATTCTCAAGGTCACAGCAGAGGACAAAGGAACTGGCATAAAAGAGAAAATAACGATAACCAACGACCATAATCGCCTGACGCCAGAAGATATTGAGAGGATGATCAAAGATGCGGAGCAGTTTGCGGAAGACGATAAGAAGATTAAGGAGAGGGTAGAGGCTAGGAATGAGCTTGAGTCTTATGCGTATTCGCTGAAGAATCAGGTAAGTTGGGGGGTGAATAAAAGTTTGGGAAGAAGTTAGTTTATTGTAGCTAGACATGTTTAAGATATTAAAACTATTAGTTTCAATTAATATTCCTGGGTATCATAACTTTTAAAAACAATTTATTTAAATTTGGAAAGTGGTAAAAAAAACCCCGATGAGGTTAAAAACTAACAAATAATAATTTACTGTATCTAGGTATGTTTCAAATGAAATTTTGTTGTTATAGTAAATGTTCCTGGGTATGGTATTTTTTTTAAACAATTTATTTAAAGTTGAAAATTTGTGAAAATGCTATGATTTTCATGTTTAAGAATGATTTAAATTTCATGCGTATTTTTAAGTATTAATAAGATTTCTGAATTGAGGGGTGTGTATCACTACACGACTTTCAATTACTGTTCAATAAATCAATACATTTAAAGGTAATTATGTATCCTATAAGGTCATTTCAATGACTTTAAAACCTAAAAAGTTTTATTGCAGCTACCATTTTTTCAAAAAACTTATTATGATATCCGACTGGTAATAGGAATTCGTGTACTTAAGTCCATAGCTGTTTGGTTTCAAACTTTAGAGTGGGATCACACTGACAGATGGACCAATGTTCTAAAACCACTTTTTATTATGGCACCTCCAAAATGTGTAGAAAAAACAAAGTATCTACTTCAGATTTTGGGCCCCATCGCAATAATTTCATTATCTTGTATTAAGTATTTGAAGGTAAAAAGAGACTATTTAAATCGTTTAACCAACACTTATCTTAGGCAACCTGTAAAATATATCAGATGTACATTGTTTTATACATTTGTGTTTGCAAAATAATTTTAGTCTTGAACATTTGTCATTGCAAATGCTTGAGAACAGAAATACCACATTTCTTTTAATTCTAGGCAATCCTTTCAACTAATAAACTTTAAATAACAATGAGCTGGTTACAAGTGTGCATTGTAATTTTTTTTTATAGTTACATGCTACCCAATTCCTTTTATAATAACTATATCCAATTAATCTAGCACTAACTACACAATTACCAAGACTTTTAATCTCTTCCCAGGTCAACGACAAAGAAAAGCTCGGCAGCAAACTGAGCTCGTCAGAAAAGGAAAAAATGGAAGAAGCCCTTGACGAGAAAATAAAATGGCTAGAAGCCAACCAGGATGCTGAAGCAGAAGAATTCACAAAACAAAAGAAAGAACTTGAAGATATTGTTCAGCCCATTATTTCAAAACTATACGCAGATGGGGCCCCCCCTACGCAGGGAAGTGAAGATGAAGGAAAAGATGAACTGTAATCTATTCTGTTATTTAGTCTAGAAGTATAAATGTACGGTGCATTTACTTATTATACAAATTATGGAGTTCCAAAGAAGTTTTTTTTATTGTGTATGAGTTGTGTATTTGTTTAAAATGTTTTAAATGCTTTCAGTAAAATTTTAAATCTCATTCCTTTCATTAACAAAAACTATTTGTAATTTTTTTTTAAAAAAATGGGATATTTTGTGTGATGCTTACAGTAGAACTCCAATTATCCAAAGCGTTTCTGATTATCAGAATTTTAGAAACATTCCAACCAGCCTACCAGTTAATGTTCGTTTTTGATGGATGTCATATTTTTGGACTGATAAAAAAAACTATTAGGCATGAAATTCAACTGAGACGAAGAGTAACAAATAGGCAGGATATAAAAGTTTATAAAACTTCCATTAAATTATTGTTTATAACTTTTATTTTAAAAGTTATAAACTTTCGTACTAACTCTAACTGCCTTTATTGTATGTACTCATTTGTTATTTATGAAAAATATATTTTGAGTATTTAGTGCAGTAAACTTTCAAGATCTATCATTCACCATGGCTTTCTAAAAGAAACCAACATTCCAACTAAGTTAAATAGGAAAACTATTACAAAAAAACTCTAACTCAAATTGCCAAATGGCACCTAACATCTTGGTTTTGTTTGATGATGACCTTAACTAAATTACTACAACATATCATATGATACACTGCAATAAATAATTGATTATAATCTACCTTTTTCTGATTAATTCTAGTTGTCTGAATTTCTGATTTTCCCAACCAACGTGGTTAGGTCCCAATTGCTTCGAATAATTAGAGTTCTACTGTTCTATTTATGTTTGATTATTTTAATAATCTAAGGCAGCACTTCATTTTTCATAATTTTAAACATGTAAAACATTAACTATTGGAAAATATATATTAATTTGATATTAAATGTGATATATTTTATATACTTTTTTGAAAACAAAATGCCTAAGAATATAATGGGAAAGCTTTGAGAGTTCATTTTTCCCACTGCACAAGCATGAAATGTTTTTAGTGCAAATAACTGTGTTTTATGTGGAAATTATTTGTACAAATTAAATTATTTTATAACACTTTATTTTTACAATTATTAATATTATTTTGCATAGCTATTTATTAGGTTCTGTCCTTTTCTGATCCTATGTTAATATTGTGATATATATATTTCCTCCCTTTGAGTTTTTTAGAAAAAATTTCTTACAGCTACATATATTCTATGTAGCAAACAACTTAACATTAAAGTCAACATATAAGCAACTTCTATCTTTACTGATGTATTCTTGACAGACGTGTTTGCTAGAAACACTAAAATGCTGGACCTTAAAATTACATTGTTTGCTCAACAGATTATAGTGGTTCTTTTCCTTATATATTTTTATTTAAAATCGAAGCTGAAATAAAACTTTTTTTTATACATAAATTTGTGATGAATTATTTTTTTGCATATAAAATACACAATGGTAGGTTTTTATTTTGCATAGCAAATCTGTTTCGTGTATAAAAGAATATTTCCATGAAATAATTTACCGCAAAAAAGTGTTAGTTGAACAGTTATCAAAATATTTAGTGACATTCAAAGATTGGAAACTACTTGTATGCCTGAGGTGGTGTCAGTAAACTCAATAAAGTGTATCAAGTAATTCAACAGACACACTTACATATATCGATGTCGGTTAGGCATTCGCCTAGCATGCGGAAGGTCCCAGGTTCGGGTCCGGGCATCGCTAAAATTACTGCCGACCTATAAACGGCCTGTGCAGTCAAAAATGTCCAACAAATAATACCCCGTGTGAAGGGAGTGCACGTTAAATATCCTTCAATGTCCTAACGCTGCGTACGATGTCGCCTTAAAGGTTGCGTTGGGTGCCTACTCAGGTGTCGGCTCGTCACTTGACTGTGGTTCTAAAATACGACGCCCGTCGCCAATAGCCCTCGTGTAGCTCTAGTGCGACGATAATTCAAACTGTAAACTAAAAAAAACCATTTCGATAATTTAAAAAAAACCCTACAAATTAGGGTGAAAGGGAACTACAAAGGAACTGCTTAGGTTTAAATAAAAAGGAAATCAACATATTACGCAGTACTGCATACTCTTTAAAGGTACATGGGTTGAAAAAAAAAAGAAATGACAGCTGGAACAAGCACGCTTGCACCTACATCAAAAGTTACCTCAGTTGCGTTGAGTACCTACTCGGATGTTGGCTTGTCACTTGACTGTGGTTCCAATTTATAATGCCCGTCGCCAATAGCCCTTGTGTTGCTCTAGTGAGACTATAATTCAACCTAACTCTGCCCCTTCGAATCACTCTTCACAAATCTGCACTAGAACTTGAAAACCGGAAAAAAAGTTTTTCATAACAGTATTCATTGTCTTTTTTATCCTTAAGATAGTTAAATATGCCCCCAATATTTATCATTTTATACTAAACATTTCCCATTAAATAAACACAACTTATAAACTTACCTAGAAAATCTTTTAAAGTTTAGAAATTGTTTTAGGTAAATTATCATTCATCATATTTACACTAGCAATCATAAAAGGCTCATTTTAATTTTTTCAAATAATATTTTAATAGCTCTTTGCAATTTTAAGTACAAAAACGACTGACTAGAATACATTTTATAAAACAAAGACGATCTAAAATGTGGTCTATAAATGCCTTTTTTTCGAAGATAAATGGTTTCTAGTTGTTAATATTTCTGGGGTAAGTTAGAGGTTTATTTCAGTAACCACAGATGGCGACACCACCATATTGCTGTGTCTTTGCTGAAAAAAAATCGTTTTCAATCAATCCTGTAAATCTCCAAAAACGTGATTTTTTATGATGTCGAAGTTATTAAATTACAGAAGATGGCTAAGTTATTATTTTATAATTTAGATCATTTTTAAAAGAATTCTTTTCTACTCTTTTTTATTTCTGTAGAATTTTTATTTCAAAACGAAATTGGCAGCAATATTTTATGACAGATACGAGAAATTCGATTTTTAACCTTTGAGAACGAGTTTGTTAAAAGCATAGGTTAAAAGTCTTCAAAAATAAATATTAAATTTTAAAAGTAAAGGATTTAGAATGTCTGATGGTATGTAATTTATCAATATGTAACCAATATCCGAAATAATAATTTGAAATATTATATTACCCTTTTAGTAGGTTTTAAAGTAAATAATTTCGTTTATAGAGTTTTTATTCCAAAATGATGTATTTTCCCTAGATTTTATCTATTTCATATAAATTTGATATTTTTTTTTAAATTGCTAAACTTACTCACCTATATTGTTGCAATTAAATCTATCTTTTCTAACGCATTACATTACAAAATTATTCGAATTCTTTTTATGTTTGCCAATGTCCTGCCTTTTCTTATCTAAAGTATCTAGATGTACTATGCCAGGGTGTCCAGCAAAATTGCTGGTAAAAATTCAAGCACATTTCAAGGATTTCAAGGCTCATTTCCAAATTTTTCAAGGATGCTCGCATATAACCAATTATATCACTACGTTTTTTTTTTCAAATATGCTTAACTAACAGAAATATTAGGCAAAAAAAGAAAATATTTGAGTTTTGAATTGTTTTTGTTTTAGAACTAACGATTATTTAGCCCAGTTATAGTCTCCTATAAGTTGCAGAGTACATGATTGTATGTATACATATATATTTACTAGTCATCAGTCATTTAATTTACAATTTTCAGGCAAATTTGTACTTGAATTATTGGCAAATTACCAAAACTAACTAAACTATAATTTAATTAAAACAACCTATATTCTACACTAAAAATAGGCTGATCATTAAAATTAATGGCATTTTTCTAAAAGTCAAAGGGGGGGGGGGGCATATTCGTTGGTTAAGTTAGTTAATATTTAAAGTAACAATCTTCAATGTTAGTGAAACACCACATAACATTGGATTCTCTTTTATATGAAATACTTTTTAAAATGTTAAAAAAATAAGGTTATTTTAAAAATATTTCATTCGTTACAATTTTTAATAATACTAACTTAAATATAAGATTTTACATCTGATAGCTTAATGAGTTATTTCTTTAAATCTTAACCTGAAAAGCTAGAATTGAACATTCCGATTTTTGAAAGACCTTCAAAAATCAGCAAATCAAGAAAATCGGTAAATCGAAAATTTTTGAAAATTATTCACAAAATACCTCAAAGATAAATAAATCACGAATTTCAGGAAGTCTGGAAAATTCCAAATTCTCAGAAATCGTTGAATTGTTATATTTCTGAAATCGGTAAATTGCGAATATACCGTAAAAGTTGTTAAATCATGAACTTAAAACGGCGTTTCGCGAACCATTTAAACACGAAAAAAACGTAAAACCCTGAAGATCTTTCATCAGAAATTGCAAATAACGACCTTGAAAATCCATAAAATCCGAAATTATAAAACGCAAAACTAAACATCAGTAAAATAACGAATTTTCGGAAATTTGCTAATACGAACCGCTAATCCAGAAACTCATAATCCGGACACTATAATTTCGGCGATTTCCCGTTTTTTTTTTAAACTTAAACTTGTCTAACAACAAAAACCCCAGTATAGGCCGAAGCAGAAAAAATGCAAAAAAAAACGTAAACAAAAAATCAAGCTGTTCTTGTAATAACAAAGTCACAATACACACGAATACTTGATCAAAGGAAATATTCTGGTTGTGCCGATTGGCCTGAACTGGAGCTACAAAAGTAACGAGGCGCTCTTCCGATCACGCAGAGGCAAAAAAAAAACTATCAATCATTAATTATGAGCCAATGCGACCTCATAGGTGGTTTTCGTGAAAATTACTAGGCAGCAAAATAAGTAACTCTGATCAGGTAGCAGTATTGGATTGCATTGGCCGGTAACCGATATTCGAAGGCATCTTAAAATCTAATCTTAATTCATCTTCAAATTTTTAATTAATTATTTTTCTTTAGTATTAAAATTAGTTTATTATTTAAAAATGCTGTTTCGTACTGTATTTCAAAACTTTGAAGTCGACAATCACTGATTCTCACCAATCGACAAATTCCAACAAAATTCGAAGCTCCCTTAATCATGAAACCTTGAATATCGGCGAATCTAAAAAATTCTCATATCAGTAAAAACAACGAAATCGCAAATATGAAATATTTGAATCCCGAAACTGAAAAATGTGCAAATCGTGCATCTTCAAAAATAGGAAAATTTAACTCTTGAAAAATAAACGATCTGGGGAAAATTAGCGAATCGCATAACCTTATATTCCGCCCAAATAATAAAACTAGGCGAACTGCAAACTCACGGAAAATCGGGAATCTTTGAAAATTAGCAAACGAATCACGAACATTAAAACCACAACAAATAACTTTTAAATTCGGTGAAATTCTTAATCTTAAAAAAAAGATAAGACAAATCTCGTAACTTTGAAGGAATTAGACATCCACGGAAAAATCGCGAACTCTTGAAAATTAGCAGATCTTAAATTTATACAAATGAGGTCTTTTTTTATAAATCGTCTGATTGCTAAACCTCGTAATAAAAGGTACAAAGGCTTATCTTCATAAATCTATAAAATTCAAAAATTGCAGAACGTTTCGAAATTTCCCGGTGCACACCGGAATTTTCAACAATTTCAAGCATAATTCCCGATTTTCCCGACGCTAAAAAATTCAAGTACAATTCCCGATTTTCCAGAATTTCCCGACTGCTGGACACCCTGTATGCGCATTAAAAACTATTGTTAATTAAGTAAAACTAAGAGCACAATTTAGAAAAAAATATATTTAAAAAAATATTACTACATTTTACAGAATGTGGCTATTCTAGGAAAGCCCATTACATGATTGCAAATAATTCTCCGGGTGGCACAGAAGAGGACAATAGAACTTTGTGCATTCCAAGGTAAAAGTAAAATTTTAAAGCAGAACATTTTAAATTTTTACATCAGGCTAAGGGGGAACCTATGAATCTTTCTTTGTTTTAAAAAATTAAACAAAAAATAAATTCCTAAAAAAAGTAATATTTTTAATGAAAATTAATTATTTAAATTTTTAAATACAAAAAAAATTCCGTAAAAGAAGCTGTTTCATTTACCAATATGTTAGTAAAGCCTAGTGTGAGCGCTAGAATTTGAAAATATATATTAATCTAATTCTAGAAAAACTGCTTATCAATATCATTCTTTCACATCCTAGGACGTTTGACAAAAAATATAAACTTTCATAAAAATGATAAGAACAGCTATTTTTTTTTATAAATTCATTTCATATTAAAAATTTTGCACGGTTTTTTCTTAGGAACTATAGTCAAGAAATAAATTTTAGTGCGAATGATAGCTTACCTATCAATGACTTCCAGCGCGAGTTTATATTGGAGGCAGAAAAACAAATTCAAAATTTGGAATTGATAAGTAGAAAAGAAAAAGAGCTGCTGTTAAAGATACAGAACAACCTTCCTCAAGAGGTGAGAGTTAAATATTTATCAAATACTGAAACTGATGACCAAAGCAAGGTTGGTCACCTTCACTGTATATACCAACCGGAAACAAATATAATTAATTTTTTTCCTTAAAGCAGACATATGCCCTGTTAAATTGCTTTATTTATTGATAACTCTATTATAACAATTATTAATAACTATAATACTTTAACTTAAATATTTTTTTATAACAACGTGCAAAAAAGTTCACTTTTTTTATATCATATTCATTCATAAATCGTTGCGAAAATGCACTTTACGTGCTTACGTCACAGACAGTGCCGAAAGTATTACTTTCGGCACTAGTGCGGTAAAGTAAATAAGAGTATCTGATTGGTAGAAAAACAAAATGATGTCATGAATATCTCCATGGAAACTAAATGATATCATGAAACTCACTTATTTCTATTGGTTCATTACTTTTGCATTTTCTAATATCTCCATGGAAACTACAAGTACTACAAAAATTATTAAATACTATTTTGATTCAAAATATCTCCATGGAAACTAAATGATGTCATGAAAATCACTCATTGGTAGAAATACTTTTTTGCACGTTATTATAAAAAATATTGTAAGCAAGCATGTGCCAAATAATACTTTATTAAGCTCTTGTCATTATTTCACTCGACCTACGGTCTCGTGAAATAAAAGCCACTCGCTTAATAAAGTTTTATTTCCGGCACTAGTTGCTTAAATAACTATTAAAAGGGAAAGACTTAAATCTATTGAAACTATCTTAGGTACAGCTATGATATAATGGCCGGTTTGTTTATTGGCGACATTTGACGAGCTTGAAAATTTAATGTAGGGTTGCTATAAATACCTATCGAGTTATGGGAAATACGAAGTGCAGTGTCCCTACCACATAAGGGTATTTTCGTTGCTTGGCAACATAACGGAAATCGAAACCGGCTATTATATCATGGGTGTTCCCTCTTTTAAAATGAACTTAAATGTAATGTGCATTATTATAGTTCAAACATTGTAGTGATTAAAAATATGCAGTAAGCATATTAACACCAGGCCAAAAAAAAGTCTAATAAAAATTGGGTAGAGATTTACTGTACGGTCCCCCTTGGCGAACTTTCCAAAATCCCGCCAAAAGTCCATATTTTGGCGACTTTTTTTTAAAAAACCACGATTCAAAGAAAAGATCGTATGGGAATATTTCTCATGCAAACTCAACCAACGGTCAGATATGGTTGCCGGAAAACGTCATCGGTGCGAAGTCATAGAAATCGAATCTTCAGTCGAAGTCAGACAGGACAGGTTGCCAGAAAAGATTATTTATCGCTAAATCCGAAAAAATCGCGCCAAGGGGGACCGTACAGTAAATCTGATCCAAAAATTGGCAGTTGTCTCCTCCATTTTATCCATCCGTCTCCATTTTATTTAAAAATACTGCATTACTTTCTCATTAAATGTAATACATGAATAACACACCTTTCAAAGATATTAGCCATTTTTATAAAAATTGATGTAAATGATTTCAGGCTAAATATGCAGTTCATCGAGTGAAAACGTCTATGCAGTACATGCATGCCAAATATGCAAAGCAACTTGACGTCAAACTCAATGAGCTAACGTCTATTCTTACAAGAGTTGAACACTTACATGAAGAAATGCAGGATTTTAAGCAATGGGAACAAACAGATGAGTAATAAAGAAAAATTCAAATATTCGTGCTTAAAAATTTATAATAGCTTACTTAAATTAACTGGCTTGTTTCTTGTACACTATTTTGCTATTTAAAAACAATGGTAGGTTTCGCTCACAATTTGCAAAACTATGAAGATAGATTCAATTACCATTAAAAAAAAAAGAGTAAGCGTTACAAATTTCTTACATTTCATAGTTATCAAAATTTTCAAAGAGCTAGAATTTGATCTATACTTTTATTAAATATTTTAACACGAAATAATTTTTTATGTACTTTCTTTAAAAAAAATAAATTTTAAAAGCTCCTTTGATTACATTTAGTACCATAATAGCTTTATATACCTGTTGTTGCACAGGTGTACCCTAATATTGGTGACACTTCCTTGTATATTACGTAAACTTTTATTTTGCGCCAGTCAATAACCAGACCTAGATTAGTTATTTCCATTCAAGCCATGCAACCTTGTAGCAAATATCACCCAATTCTGTACAACATCTCATAATTAAGTCCCCGAATGCCTTTGGTACAGGCTATTAACACAGCCTGTACCAAACATGACAAAGGGTAGAGAAAAAACAGACATGTACATGTGCTGTCCACTGTGTTTGGAAAATTTTATGAATTACAACTGTCCATAACTGTATAAATATTTCTCCATTTATTTACATTTATAACAAGTTTTAAAAAAATCAGATAAAGCATTAAAAAAAAACATTTAAAAAAATAATAATAATAATAATGAACAGAAGCTGTAAGGGAATGGCTATTGACAGATGGAAATCTTCTAATGTTAATACCTACATTTCATGTTATCAAATTTTTTGAATTAATAACAAGGAAAGAAAGCTAAATAATACTGCGATTTGTTTTAGAGAGAGGTTGGCCAAAATAGACTTGTTTCTTCGAACATCAATTCAAGAGAAAGAAATGATCGAGGCCAATATTGAAGAGACTGTACGGGACCTTAATGTCAAAAGACAGAATGATGAAAGACTTTTTTCCGAGTTTGCAAAAAGCATTAACCAGCAGGTAAATGAAGCTAATTTTAATGGCTGCAAATGAATTTATTTAAAATTTAAATAACTAAAAATTTAATATACATTGAAATAACATGAAAATACCATTTTTATTTAATATTTTCACTGTTGCCATTTCGTTAAATGTACAAGAAACTTTATTTAAAATAAAAACTTTTGAAAGAATATTTACTTATGTGATATAATTCAGTTTGGATTGTTGTAATATCACAATAGAGTTCTTTTGATGGTTCATTATATATGTATGAAGAAAGATGCATAGAAAATTCTAACTTGGCATAAAATGCAAAGGTTCGCTTTTATTTTTAAAATATCAATTGTACTAATTATATATTTTTTGAACTGGTAAATTAATTTAACAAACGATAAATAACTGAATTTTTGAAAGAAATGTAGGGAAATTGTGGCGACACAAAGACATTTATTAAAAAAGATTACATCATTATTCTTCGAACTTCAAACAAATTTAGCAAACGATAAAGTCTAATTATTATTAAATCTGAGAAATGAAAATAGTTAATTTTGGCATTTAAAAGTTTGAATTACAAATAGCTAAAGGCCCTGTTTGGCGAATTTCTTTCTGAGGTGTATAAATAGTTTGTTTCCTGTTGAGCACAAATGTTGTGTGGAAGCGGTTTAAGTGACAGATTCTGTAACAAACCTACTCGTTAAAAAAAATATTTACATATAATTTACTATATATAGTGTAAATAGCATTTCACAATAAGATTAGGTTAAGTTATTAAGTCTATGCAACACTAAAGTACATTTTTGATGTATTTTTGTCGTTAAGAATTATAAGCATGATTTATGAAACAAAAGGGAATTTGGTTATTTTTTAGCTTCCACACTACGTTTATAACGTAAAAAGTGGAAGGTTTTATAATCGTTCAGTCCGTCTGTCTGTCTGTCACTCACTTTCACAGAAAGAACCACAAGTCCCACAGACAAGTGGGATACGTCATTTTAAAGCAAAAAATCAGATTAGGCTACATTCCAAATTTCATTAAAAAATTTAAATTAGAAGTTTATTTAAAATTTAAATTACTAATTTTTTTTTATCTACATTGAAATAACATGCAAATTCTATTTTTATTCATATTTTCACTGTTGTCATCCACAAGTCCCACAGACAAGTGGGATACGTCATTTTGAAGAAAAAATCAGATTTGGCTACATGCCAAATTTCATTAAAAAATTTAAACTAGAAGCTTATTTAAAATTTAAATAACTAAAAATTTAATCTACATTGAAATAACATGCAAATTCCATTTTTATTCAATATTTTCACTGTTGCCATTTCGTTAAACGTACGAGAAACTTTTGTTAAAATAAAAATAAACACACTTGAAAAAATATTTATTTTTGTGATATAATTCGGTTTGGATTGTTGTATTATCACAATAGAGTTCTTTTAATGATTCTATATATATGTATGAAGAAAGATGCATAGAGAATTCTAACTTGGCATTAAAAAAAATATGCTTAGTTTCGCTTTTATTTTTAAAGCATCAATTGTACAAATTATATATTTTTTGAACTGTAAATTAATTTAACAAACTATAAATAAGTGAATTTTTGAAAGAAATGTAAATGGGAAATTGTGGCGACAAAAATATTTATTAAAAAGATTACATAATTATTCTTCGAACTTTAAACAAATTTAGCAAACGATAAAGTCTAATTATTAAATCTGAGAAAGAAGATTAATGAAAATAGTTAATTTTGGCATTTAAAACTTTGAATTACAAATAGCTAAAGGCCCTGTTTTTATTAGAATTAAATCACATTTGCCATTCGCAACAATCGCTCGAGAAACTTTAATTCTTTTAGACAATAAATTAAAATAAATTTATTTTTGCGACATCGATCAGTTTGAAATGACGTCAAATATATTTCACTACGGAATCCTTGTATGTTGATATGAAATGTTTTCATTCTATTTAAAAGCGAGGAATATGACATTTATTCTTTAAAATATAAATTGATTTTTGCAAACGATAAGTAATAATTATTGAATTTTCGAAATAAAATAAATGAAACTAGCCAAATTTAGCTTGTAAATGTTAAATATAGAATTAATGTTGTGTTTGGCGCGTTTTTTCCTGTTAAACACAAATATGTGGAAGCGAGTTAAGTGACAGATTCTGTTACAAACCTACTTTTTATTTACAGGCAGAATTGTGTTTATTTCACAAGGGGTGCTAGTCATATGTGAAATAACTTTCCCTAGTTTAAAAACATTTAATTTACTATTTTTTTATGATTTTGCTAAAAAAATAGTCTTGACAGTCACATATGTAATAGTGTAAAAAAAAACTTGTATTGCACACTCATGTCTAAAGGTAACTTTTACCCATAAATTTCTTGAAGGTTTCAATCAGACACAATTATTAATTGAAAAAGTAGGACATTTTTCTATGTTAAAATAAAGAATTGTGCTAAAAACAATCTGTAAGTGTGATATTCACCAAAAACATAAAAACGAAATTTTTTTTTAAAAAAGAAATTTGAAATCTTCCCCAACTATTAAATTAAGCCTTTCACATAAAACTTTTTTTTATTTAATAAACGTTTATTTTAGGTACAAGTATCACTAAAGGGCCTCAGTGAGTGCATTCACAATGCAGAAATGCGACGTAAAGCTCGGGTAGATGCCAAAGTTGCTGAACTTAAGCTTGTTCTTCAAGATTTGAAAAAATTTGGATAGAGTGTATTTTGTTAGTGATAACACAGTGTATTTTGTTAGTGATAACACAGTGTATTTTGTTAGTGATAACACAAAGTTTCTTCTATCTAACATTCGTACTTCCCATTTATGTTTCATATTAAGTGATTTAATAAAATAGTGCTCAGATGTTGAATTCTTTTTTAATGCAGTATTTTAGTATTACAGGAGAAAATTTAAATTCCACAATTCAAGTGGGAAAAAAAATGTTTGGCTGCCAACTGGTAACATGTTAATAATTTTTTTTGCAATACAAAAGCACTTAGCCTTTCTTTTTTTATAGGTTATCAGTTATCAAAATTTGGCTGTTACATAGAAAACAAAAGGAACAATCTTAATTTTTTTTTTAAATATTAAAATTTTTAAAACAAGTTCAAAGTTGAATTTAATCAATAGAATATGTTGATATATAGTGATACAATTTCACAAACACAGCAGAAAGAAGGGGGTTTTTTTCGACAAGAAAATCTTTTTTCTGTAATATTTATCTCAAGGTAAAAATACCTTGAAAATTATTTTAAAAATAGTTAACTATCAAAGAATTTTTTTTCTTTTTCTAGTGAAAGCTAAGCTAGTTTTTGTGAAAATGAAATCAATTCTGGTTTAAATGAAGTAACAAATGGGAAGGGTGAAATTTTTGAATTCCATTTTTTTAATAATTAAAGATTAATACTTTTTTTATAAAACCAGAAAGAAATGTAACTACAATAATTTCAAACATGTAAGAGTAAACTGATTATTACAAACATCTTCATGAAACAAAATAAGAAAACTTTTTAAAACAATTTATTTAAACAATTAAGTTACTAAAACTAATATCACAGCCAACGTCATCTCAACGCAAACATTTTTACCTCATATAAGCCTTTAGGAAACTTATACTGTTTTCTTTCTGCAACAAGCTCTAGTTGGGCTTTTTCAAATAAATTAAGAAGATCTGTCCTAGGCCTAGTCACTGAGCCATCTTCATGGTCTATATCAAGCTCTCCAGAAGAAATATTGTCTTTGATAACAATTAGACCATTCTGTTTCAGTCCTTTCTTACATCTTTGCAGAAATGATATGAAGTCCTCATCTTTTAGATAGCCAATCACCCATTGGATCCATATTAGGTCATAGTACTCCTCTTCAGGAGAAAAGTCTTGAAGTCCTAAATGGGATGGGAAACATCTTATATGAATACGAAGAAATGCTTATGTATTGTAAATTAATTTATATAGTTTAGTAACATATAATCATGTTTTAATTTGATGGTTTCAAATGAAACAAGAAGTTCTTAAAGAACTAATATAGCCTACTTTCCTGTTACTTAAATACTTACTGAAGTTCTAATCGGAAAACAACTAGGTTCCTAACAGTAAATATCATCAACAACCGTTTCTACACTAGATTTATACACATTAGAAAAAAATCACTAAACACAGCATCCAGCTATAATTTAAACTTCTAAAAGCCAAAATCAACTATTTTCCTTAATATTCTTTTGCAAATTAACTTAATATTATTTATCGTCTGCTAGATTTATTTGTAGTTCGAAAAATAAGTAAATATTTATTAACAACAAAAGTAATGAAACTACTACAAATTGCATTAAAAAAATAAGAACTGTAAATTAAAACTAAGCATAATTGTAGGCAAAACATATGCCTTGCCGCTTTTTTGGTAAAGAATATTCAGCAATCAAAGAATCACATTGTGCTACATTTTATGACATTCCAAACTGATTAGTGAACAAACTATTTTGATTCAAATATTTTTAAATAAATAGTTTCTCACGCCATTGTTCATTTGGCAACAGTGATTTAAATGACTCAAAATTGAATTTCAATGCTAATTCAATCTGAAATTCGCCGACAGATAGTAGATTTATGTCCGTCCGGACGTACATACAGGCGGACAAAAAGTATGAAAGTTGGGTCTCTGAGGTCATAGCTTTTTAACAAAAAAAGAAATTTTATGATCCGATTGATAGAACTGATTTTGGAAGGGGGTACGGACAGACAGACTGACATCGACCGCATGTCAATACCTACTTTTTCATTTTTTAAAAATTCTTTCGAATTAAAAAAAAAGAAAAGTAAGCTAAATATATATATAAACTCAGTACAGAATTCTACCAAAATGTACAGAAGTCACAACCTATCCAGTCTTAGTTTTTATGAGTTGGTGAATGCTTTAAATATTTGTCCTTATTCTTAAGCTAACATTAAAATAGTTCATTGAATATGAATAAAACAATTCTATAAAATATGCATAGCAAAAAAAATTCAAAGGTTTTTCACTTTCAAATCATTGACATTGAAGAATTTTCAAAAGGATTCAAATGTATCAATGAATCTTTCCCTAAAGAAGTGTGATCTGTGTGTCATGATTTAAGTTTTCAGAGAATGTGCTTTAAGCCAAATGCTGACTTGAAGAATCAATTGACAAGCAACAGGGAGAAAAAATACTTACAGTTTCATCAACGATATTTACTCAAACAGCATTAATTAACTAAAGCTTACACATTTCAGGTGTGCTAAAGTTTGGCGCTGATAGAATATTTTTTTACAGTACATTGTGTGTGAAAGCTCCCATTGACATATCATTGCTACTGAGATCATATGATTCTGTTACTGCTGCAAAAAATTACCAGAACATTTGAAGAGCTTAGTGGAAGAACGTGCTAAGTGACATTAATGAAAAAGCTGAGATTTTGTGTTAATGAACATGTTACTAACTTATTTAATGATAATTTTCCTCTTTTTCATACATTTTAAGTTTAGTATATTTTTTCACAGTTTGCATGTACCCTTTTTAACAGATCTGAGTGCAAACGAAAAACTTAGCGATTTTCTCGTTTTCACCTTTTTGTCACATAGCACGTTC
This sequence comes from Oedothorax gibbosus, assembly GCA_019343175.1. Taxonomy (NCBI): domain Eukaryota; kingdom Metazoa; phylum Arthropoda; class Arachnida; order Araneae; family Linyphiidae; genus Oedothorax; species Oedothorax gibbosus. The sequence continues at coordinate 11,387,423 of CM033273.1, forward strand.
TTCCACTAAGCTCTTCATTTGTGTGCAAAGCAGGTCTACCACTTAAATAAGCAAACTCATAAACAACTTTACCACAGTTAAATCTGCTTGGGACCCGGTGCTTATCTTCTTCTAGGTATGCATCTGAAGCTTCAAGAAAGTTATTATTCTGTTCTGCCATGTCCACAGACTTGAAAAACTTGAGCAGGAAGTGCTTTGTGATACGGCCAATACCACTTCCACAGTCCAGAGCATGGTCTGTTCCCAGTGGTTGGAATTTGTCCTAGAATTAAGAATAGTTAAAGTAATGTCATTTTCACATGTATACTTGTATAGTATCCTCTTAAAACCCAAGCAAAATCCTATACGTATATTTTTAATCTAATCATACTTATCATACAAATATATACTAAAAAGTATGTTTTGCAAAGTATTTTTTTAAAAATTATGTTTAATAGGTACTGAGAGGCACGCCTTAAGCTCTAAAATTACTGCTATAAATGCAAAAAAAGGCTGTATCACTTATTTGTAGTTAACAGTTCATTTTAACATTGTTTTTAATGCAAAATGCCTTTAAAATTAACTACTAAAAGAACTTTTTGAAAAGTTTAAAGAAAGAGCTAGTTTTAAAGTTATTTTTTAAGAACTAATATCCTATTGACCCTCGTTCAACTTCATTTTTTTATAGAAATAGATGACCCACAATCGTAATCAAAGGCTGACAACTGATTTTCAGATCTTCTATCGGACCAGGTCCATTTCGAAACTAATTAACATGTTAAGTGTTTGTGGGGAGGTTTTAAAAAATGTCCCCGAATGGGGACCCCAGGTTGCAAGAGGGTATACAAAGCCCCCATGCATCGCAAATCAAGACCGACCAAGCAACAAAAATGCCCAAATGTGGTAAACATTAAACTTCATATTTCATACAATTTGATAGATATAGCAACCCTACGTTAGATTTTCAAGATCGCCAAGGAACAGACCGGCCATTTTATTATAGTTGTTCCAAAATTTTGACGCAAGCTACAAAAAATGGATTCTTGTGGCAATATCTTACCGAATTTCAACAAATATCTGGTTGCAATACTGAGTAACTGCTTACTTTCTGGTCATTAAAAGGAGTTTTCTTATTTTTAATATTATTCCTTTGACTAAATAATTGAGACTTGAGCTGCCTTTAACGAAGGAGTCGCTATATCGAAGTTTTATTGTATAATTAAAGGCATTATTATAGTCTGCAATTTGGGACAATTTTACTATAAAAGCAAACTTATGTTTTCGACTAATATATTAAAACCAATAATCTCAGATAATTTCTAATCTCAGATTTCCGTATACATAAGTCAGGAAAATAATTTCTTACTTGTATAAAGCCATTGATGAATCGAGCAGATGCTTGAATATCAGCATTGAAGACATCAGAATGCCCTCCAAGCATGCCGTCTACTGTGGCAGGAACATTTTCCCAGTAACTCTTACCTTTGGCATAAAAATCGGTTTCATTAGAATCATCCATTTTTTTTCTGCAATTCAACTGTTTTAAAGAGTTATACAAATTATAATTTAATTTTATGCAAATTATTTAAAATGTAAACAAACAGATTGCCGGTGAACATAAATAAACTCCTTTCAGTTCTCTTCGCAAAAATTTTTGGTACGATAATTTAGTAATTATCTATGCAAAACTTAATCCTAAACGCAGAAACAACTTCTTTTTTATCTTATAGTTACAATATAAGTTATTTATAAGCACGTATTATCTAAAAATTGCAAAATAGCCCATTTTTACGGATTTCTCCACACAAATTTACGTTTTGGTTAACTGTAACCTCAATTCTTTTCTTCTTTCTGGTCTTTAAAATTTCGGAAAATAAAGTGACATGTGTTTGTTTAGTTTTGTTGTCGAAAAGAAAATGTCTTGAAAAAATATGAGGCGAAAGGGAACATCATTTAGTTGTACTTATGAAGGTTGTACGGCTTCTTTCTCTCGGCCAGATAGGTTAAGAAATCACTTACGTACTCATACTGGAGAGGTATGATTTTTTTTCAGTAGCTTTTAAAGTAGTTTTTTTTTTGTAGATGGATAAATTAATTAAATTAGTTTCTATACCATAACATTTCCAATTTCTCACCAAAAGAATCAAGATCGCTTCTTGGTATTTACAATACGGCAACAAATCACATAATTGAGCGACTTTTCAATGAGCGATAAATATTTCTGGTAATCATGTACAACAATCGATTAACGGGAAAATAAGCCACAGTAGCTCGTATACCCACCAGTTACAGGCGCGCAGCCAGGGAGGGGGCTTGAGCCCCCCCCCCCCTTCCGACTGTGACAAAAGGCCCTTTCGTCCAAATTCATTTGCCCAAATTTGTGTAATTTCAAAAACTGACATCCTCAAAAATGTATTTTAATGCAAAAAAAGCCAGTTTGCACAATATTCTTGAAAAACGGAACCAAAAACGTTGCTCATAATCACTTTCCAAAATAAATTATTTGATACGGATTGCCATGCAAACGACTGACTAAATGGACGACAGCTTTAAAAAGTTGCTTTTGCCTGTTTCTAGGTTTCTACAACTGAAGTCTCTAGAACTTATTCAGGCTGTCGAACTAGTGAAAGATTTTAAACGTGTTTCTTAGACATATGCGAAAAGGCATTAGAACACTTTTCATATATCTTTTAAAAGGCAGAAGCCCTTAGTTTAAAACACGATTTTGAAATCAATGTTATCCGAATATGCTATTCAGTTTTGGTCTCCCTTCCTCAGAAAAGATATAGAGTTGCTTGAAAAAGTTCAGCATAGGGCTACAAAAATGATTAAGGGTCTTTCTGGTGTTGATTATGATAACAGATTAAGATCTTTAAACATGTATTCCCTGTAAAACAGGAGAGCTAGGGGTGATTTAATACAGTTATTCAAGTTCATAAAACAGGGAGACATGGAGGGCTTAGGTTTTACCTTAAATAGCCGCACCAGAGGACATGATCAGAAATTGAATAAATCGAGCTTTAGAAGGGAGGTAAGAAAACATTATTTTTACAATAGAGTTGTCAATGAATGGAATGCTTTACCAGATTATGTTGTGCATTCGAAGAGAGTAGAAGATTTTAAGAAGAAACTTGATGGTCATTGGAAACTGGTAATGTATTAGATTTATTTTGGACTAACTTTTCTGGGCCTCTGGCCTGTTGTTGGTCGACAATTTTTGCATTTGAATGGCCAAACGGCAAAAATTTAGGGAAACCCAATCTGCTGAAACTGCCGAATCATATTACAGAATATCTTTATTTATTTCGTACATTGACCAATTAATAAGGTTTGAAGGTAGTATGGCTACTTCAACAAAATTTCAGTATTTACTTCCATATTACTATAATAAGGCTACTTTTGATGATATACTACTTTTGATGTGGGGCTGTGAAATTTTATTCGAGTGATTTGAGCAGCGATTAATTATTATGAGTGAAGTTGATCTTTGGAAAAAAAGTGGGAAAGAATTGACGAATCTTAAAAGTCAACATCAGCGATTGAAACTGAGTGTTCCTGGTATCATATCCATTTCTATTTTGAAGCCCACAAAATAAATCCCTTTCAGGAGAACAATTATATGTATTTATTTTGAATCATTAGTTATCGTTAAATAATAATAAAAATAAAAAGAAGAAACTGTTTATCTTTTATAAATTATTTAATTTGAAACTTGAAACATGCTTTTGAATTTAAATATACCTTTTGGACGAGGGTTTGTTTCTAACAATTAACGGAAATGGCAACATGTAAAATTAGTAATTTTCCTGTATCCCATAGCTTTTGGAATTCATTCGATTTTTAGGTAGATGAAAGAATTTTTAACTAACCTAACTTATAGACATATTTTTAAAGAATCGCTGTTAAAAATGTCATAATTGTATACGTCAAAACACAACACAGATACCCGAGAATTGTTTTAAAACATTTCACTCCTTTTCACCCTCTTTCACAAATTTAATTTTTTTTTGTTGTGAAATTTTCCCTGGTATTCTAATTCCGGTGTAAGAACAATTTTTGTGCCATTTTCAGAATTCCAGTAATTTTAGTTTCCTTAGGGAATTTTTTATCAACAAATCACTTTCTTAAGCGTTTTTCCCAGCAGTCTAGTTTGTAAAACATGATTGTAAATTCAGTATATTTACAAGTGTATTTCAAAAATAGCATTTTGGAAGATTAACATTTAAAAAATTTCCTGAAACCCCACACAAGGAATTCTGTAAAAGTGCCCTTCTGAAGTTCAGCCCCCTCCTTGAAAAAATCCTGGCTGCGCGCCTTATCAGTTATAAGACATTCTTGGCTTTTACCGTTTAGTACGTTTTTTGGTTAAAATAAGTTATAGCTTCCGGATTTTGGAACAATTTAAAATTTGTTGCCAAGTCAAAATGACAACTGTTGTCATTTTGACTTGTCTCAAGTCTGTTGCCATTTTGAAGTGACAACAAATACTAATCAATATATGTATAAACAAAACCGAAAATGTCAGATTTTTTTCTCTGGTTCTGTGAAAATCGTACGATGGGGATTCAACTGTATATAAATTTATAAGTGTTAACTAATTTATCTCTATATATTTTTTATTAGCGTCCATTTATATGTCGCTATCCAGAATGTGCAAAGAGTTTTGGGAGTTCACAACATTTGAGAAGACATGAAATCACACATGAATCTTCATTTAAGTAAGTTATGTATAATCACTGGATTATTGTATTATTCTTTAAAAAAAACACCTAAAGATGGCATTTTAACTAATACTTGATGCAGACATTTTGAAATGGCTAGCAAAGGTAAAAATAAACATTATTTTGGTGATATTAGATCACCATACTTCATCAGCATTGAATCATTTATATTCTCTGAAACAACCAAAGGACAAAAAATTTATTTTGTCATCATATTATTATTCACTGAAAAGCAACATTCCTAAATGAGCTAAGCACGCAATACTAATAAAAACTAAGTATTAAACTCTTCTGAATACCAATGAATATATGACTTTTTTTTCGCCTTAATTTAAAAGTTTCATTGTTTTGTTTTAGTTGCAAATTAAACTATTTAAAATTTGTTTACTTATATTTTTATTGTAGTTGCACAATTGAAGGTTGTTCTGAAGTTTTCAAAAGAAAAGATGCACTAAAAAAACACCTTGACAATATTCATTACAAGAAACAACCAAAGCTTTATAAGGTAACCATATTCTTTCCATTTTTTTTATATTGAAAATTTTATTTAACTTTTACTTTACAACTTGTTAGTGTTATGTACTTTAATTTGAGCTTTAATTCAAGTTGATTTTACTATTTCAGGATTTTTAGAAATACTACATTCACAGTTAGCTTGATTTTTAATCACAAAGTAAAATATCGATGCATCGCATAATTAAGTCTATGCGACCGACCGCATTTCTCTCTTTGTTTGGACATTTGGGGAGGGACGAAATATTATATCAAAAATTGAGGGAAGGGTAGACATAAAATATCCTTTAATTTTGGGTTTTGAAATTCTGGTCATTATGTATACTTATATTTCAGTGTTTTCATTTTTGTTCTATAATACCCCTATCATTAAGTAAAGACTTCCATAAACAAAGCAGCACACACTTTAAAACTCTCTGACCGAACACTTTTTTCCTTTTTAGTGTACAGAATGTGACAAACAGTTCAACAAACACAGTTGGCTTCAGAGTCATATGTATAAACACACTGGGACTTTTCCTTACATGTAAGTGCTACATCTATTTATGGATATCAGTGTTTAGTTTTAAAAAGAGTGATTTTTTAGCAATTATTTTTTTGTTTTGTTTAGATGTCAGACTGAAGGCTGTGGAAAAGGATTTCTTCTGCCTAGCAAGTTAAAAAGACACATGAAAATTCATGAAGGCATTATTCTTTATATAATATGCTATTTTTTTTATATAATATACTCGAAAGCATGAACTCAAAGGGAGCACCAAAACATTTCATGTTAATCAAATTTTATGTTAATAATCAAGAATTTTTTTACATTGAACGATTGAATAGTTAAAAAAAAACATCTAAAAATTATTCTAATTTTTATATCGTAATACACTAATAATACATGTATACAATTACTAATTCAATGTTTCAATCAAAAATTTGTTAATGTTTTTTTTTTGTTGTTGTTGTTCATCTAAACTTTGAATTACTAAGAAGTAAAAAAAAAAGTCAAATTATGAATTTTTTTGTTTCTGGTTAAGCGGAATTACGCTTAAAGCAATTTAGCCTTAAGAGCTTTTTTAGGATTAGCTCAAAGCTTTATGGGCCGAGGAAATGCTTTCAGTTCATCTTAAGCAAAATTTTGTGTTAAGCGAGTTCTCATTAACTAGGTTTGATTGTACTTAAAAACTTAGATCATTTGTATTATATCAGATAAAAAATTAGTTATCAAAATGCATATATATATAGGACCTTATAAATATTTCTAATATTCCGTCATTATTATTATTCATATTAAATAGATTGTACCTTTAAAACTTGTGCAATGTATTTAATTTTTTTTAATAATTGGTTCAAATAGGAATTTTTCTAAAGTTAGCTTATTAAAAGTCCATATTTCAGTGTACAATGATATCAAATGTGTTAAAAATGACCTAAGTTTAGAATTAACTTAATTTGTTTTTTTTTAATAAATATATTATTTATTTTACTCAATATGTAAAACACATCAAAATGAATTTTTCTTTGGCGGCCTTAAAAAATATTTTTTTTTCTGATTTAACTTAATATTAGGTTACAATCTCCTTCATTGTTTGCATAGTTAAATAATTTTTTGATTTAAATATTTCTGCATATTTTAACACCATTTATTTATGGTTTTAGGTCATGTTTGTAAGATCCCAGGTTGCGAAGCAACATTTTTGAAGTGGAGTTTGTACATGGCTCATTTAAAAGGATTTCACCCAAAAGGTAAAGAGCAAGAAATGTAAACAAAAATTATGTCATTTTTGGTTTTCAAATAAATTTCCTAAATATTTATGTCAATTTCTACCTTCCTCTACGTTAGTGTTTGATTAAATAGTGAAATATTGTTGACTAAGCCTTCAAAATGGTAGTTTAACACTTTTTATGCCCCGTGTACAAATATTGCCAACTTTTATTGTATATGAAATTACGTACAGGATTACTATAGTGAAAGTTTGTATAATTTATTATACATGAAAATAAATGCCTTTTACAAAACATATAGGGCTGGGGAGCCCAGTCGGTTAGGCGCTCGCCTAGCATGCGAAAGGTCCCAGGTTCAGGTCCGGGCATCGCCAAAAATAGCTGCCGACCTATAAACGGTCCGTGCAGCCAAAAATGTCCGACGAATAATACCCCGTGTAGAGGGAGTGCACGTTAAATATGCTCCAAAGTCCCAATGCTGCGTACGATGTCGCCCTTAACGGTTGCGTTGGGTGCCTACTCAGGTGTCGGCTCGTCACCTGACTGTGGTTCTAAAATACGACGCCCGTCGCCAATAGCCCTCGTGTAGCTCTGGCGCGACGATAATTCAAACTAAACTAAACTTTACAAAACATATTCAACTGATTGTTTTAGGGCAGCGTTATATTTTTCTGGGACATGCCAACTAAGGCTAACAAAGCAAAAAGAAATTTTTCAGTTAATCAATCATTACTAGTTGCCGACTCCAAAACATTTATTTAGTTAAACAGTTTGAACACCACTATTTACTAATAATTTCTATTCTTCTACCCTACATATACCCTGCCTTTTATATATTAGACAGTTTTAATTTTATCAAACAAACTAAATAACTATTATTCTTATATTTCAGTTCACATGTGTAACATTTGTGATAGAAAATTCACTCATCCGCCCAACTTAAAAGCCCATCTTGAGATGCACAAGGAGTCACGCAAAGTTTTTGCTTGTGAGGTTTCAGACTGCCCCCGCTTTTATTTTGCTGAGAAGAACCTCAAATGGCATGTGAAAACTTACCATGAGGCTCGACCCTACGCTTGTGATAAAGAACACTGTCATAGAGCTTTCAAGACAAAGGTAAGCAAAAAATTAAACTTTATTTAAAGTTCCTGGCTAGATAAACCCTGTTGTTAAGGTGTTGGCTTTCATGCCTAAAATTTCCAGTGGGCTAATCTTCTCCAGCACAACCCTCAATTATATCTTCATTGCAAAACTCAAGTTGGATGTGTTCTCCATCCACCATCTGCTATGGAAGTTGATATTGAAGAGAGTATCTTCAAAGTCGTCAAGCCCACGGGACCTAATTGGTCCTACTTAGTATTTTAACCAATCAGATGCGTAGATTACTGCTTCTGTCACAGTGAAGAGATACTACATCATTATAAATATGGCTGCTCTTATGCTGCTCCTTTTTGAATCGCTAATCTTGGACGTGGTTAAATTCAGCCAACATTTATGAACAAACATAAATTTGTGCCAAACATGAGGATGAACTTCTATTTATGACTGCCTGATAATAGAATAGAACAACTGTTCCTTCGATGCTGGCATTCCTATGGCCAACTTTACGAAATTGAAATAAAAGTTGGTGATTGAGTTGCTTTAAAAGTCCATGTAATTTGCCCTTTAAATACTTTGGTCTTGTAAACTGACTGTGCAGTATATACTTCCTGTTAGGTGTAGCTGTTGTATAATCATTTCTTGTTTAACACCATGTCAATGTATTAATTCTTTAGTATCAATGAAATTGTGTGCACTTAGATATATCAAATATATTATATAGGGTAACAAAGAAGTTCATGAAAGAAATTAATTTTACTATTTTCAGGATGCCCTCGACCAGCATACCCTGCGTCACACAAGAAGGACTCCTCGAAAGGTATGTTTTATTGGCAGTTATGTCAAGCAAATGTTCAAGCAGTTATTGATTAACCAGTGGTTAATCAAATGATTTTATTAGCCAATAACTCCATCAAATGGCTCTTACAGTACATGTTATTGATAGGAAATTAAATTGACCAAATGAGAAATGTATTAAAAATTCTTTAAACCTGTTGATTGCTGCATTTCTAAAAAAAGTAATGTATTATAAGAAAATGTAGTAGTGCTAAGTAGTGATTACAAAAGCAAAAATATATCTGTAGTCTGATTTCAATATCAATGGGATACCATTTCCTTTCACTTTCAATAAATCGAGCAATCTATACGATCAAAATGTAGTGAGTGACATACATTTGTGGGACACAAAATGTCATTCAATAAGCAATAAATGCTTGTTTAAAAGCAAATTAATTATCAATTTCTGTACATATGGGATTCAACTAAGCAATAAATATTTCTTTAAAAGTAAATTCATTATTAATTTCGTTCTTTTGCAGAAAAAGAAACCCAAACCCAGTTTCTCAGCTGTGCTGTCTGGGTGTGAAGATGCAAGGAAATTCATCTATAGAACGCCTCGGAAGAAAATTTTAACAGAATCAAGTGAGGAACTTACTACTGATGGCGAAATTGAATATCAAGACACGTCATCCGATGAAAATAACAACAAAAGCTCTGCTTCTGAAATGACTGATGCTTCTGAGAAAATTATAGATGACAGATATAGAGCTTTGCAATCAATTGATTCACAATTTGATGAAACAGAATCTGACCCTGCTGGATTAAATAAGGTTTGTATTCCTTTGTAACTACATATTTCAAAAAATTAGTTTTTTTTTAATCTTTAAATTATTTAATTGTTAAATTTTGATGTTTAAATACAAAGTGGCTGTAAATGAAGTTGTTCAATTTAGTTGATTTGTTAAATTATTAATTAAAATCATATTTAATTAAAGAAAACGAGTTAAAGTTGTGAAATTTCTCATAATTCAATGTACAGCCTTAATTTTAATCACCCTACATTTATCAGAAAGAAATTCTTAATTTTTTTCAGAGAAAGAAAGATAAAATTTAATTCAAATAATTTTAGTTTAAAGTTGTGAAATTTCTCATCATCCAATGTGCAGCCTTAGTTTTAAATTTTAATCAGACTCCCTTTGTCAGAAAAAAATTCTCAAAATTCTTAATTTTTTTCAGGGAAAGAAATCTGATCTAGCCCTGTCTGAATATGGTAGTGCAAATGAAATTGCAGGTCCATCAACCAAACAATCAGAAATAGAATCTAAACACAACTATAAAACTCAAAATACCTTAAAACCTCTTAATAAACGTAGAAAGCTTGAAATAGTCAAAGAAAGTAGTTTTAATAGTACAATGTCACCAATTTCAGAATGTGAAATAATATCAATGCAGGACAATATTGATTGTTATACTGACGCTCATCAGTTAAACCAAATCCAGACAAACATTGATGTTCTTCACGAAAAATCAACACTTGACCCGTCTAGATATGACCACATAGAATCTAAACATGACTGCGTAGAATCCGAGGAAGTCCGCACAGAATCTGTAGAAACTGTAGAAAACCACACAGAATCCGAAAATGAGGACATAAAATCATTCCAGGATGTTTGCAATTCTGTAAATGAAGAAAATGCAAACTCTTCAGAGTATGAAACTATAAAAGTGTCGGTTTTCGGAAATGTTTGTGTATGGGAAAAGAGCTACTCGGGCAGTGAGGAAGTTAGTTCTTGTCTCTCTGAGGCAGAAGATTTGTTGAACTGTGATGACGTGTTCACAAAAAGAGAAAGATAATTTATTATTGAATGATATACATTTCTATTTTTTAATTCAGTTTGATTGGTTAATTTTATGTTGTTGTTTTTTAATTGAAGACTGCACACACAGGGTTCCCACTTGCTTTAAAAGCCTCTAAAGTAATTTTAGGAGCTTCTAAATTAACTCTAAGAACACCAAAAGGAACTAATTTTTTTCCAAACAGCCTTACAAATTTAAAGCTTAACTTTTGTATTATTTGGTGTTTTTATTTTGATTTTAGTAATCTTATTTAATTTTTAAGCATCAGAAAGTTACAGCAATCCCTCGTTATATCGCGCTTCCCAGGAGACAAGCATAAAACCACGATATAACCGAATGCACAATATAACGAGCGACTTGATAAATATTATACTTTTGATGTATTTATGGTATCAAAATAGTTTTTAAACTAAAGCACAGTATGTATTTGAAAGATAAAACTAAATCGTTTTAAATAATATAACTATGTACTCTAAAAAAAGAAACAAAAATTTAGAAAGGACTTATTATTATTAATTACTATACACATTATTGCACAGGCATACAGGACACATTTCACTCATTTTCTATTAAAAAATCCATCTAAAGTAGGCTGTTTTGATTTTTCTTGTAAAACCTGTTTTCTGGCAAATATCAAAGAACGGAAGTTTATTATTTATTTTGAGGAAAGTACACATTGAAAAAAACAGGGGGAAAATTGGGAGACATGATACAAGCTGCGATATATCCGAATGTGCGATGTAACAAGGCGCGATATAGCGAGGGGTTACTGTACTAAATATGCTAGAAATTTTTTTGAATTAGGCCTGTAATTTTAAGTGGTCTTTAAAAGCTCCTAAATTTTGCTGAAAGTTTTAACTAGAAACCCTGTTGCAATGTATGATCTACTAAAATTGACTTGCATAAATATCAAGGTTAATAACTGGAAATTTGTTATTTATTAATTGTTTACAGTTTAGATTGTTGCACTGTATCTAAAAAAGTGGGGGGACATGAATTATTAGTATTAACAATGCTAATAATAGTTAAGTTAAATATTGATTTTTTTACTGTTTAGGAAAATTGTACGGTACGAGAAAAGTTACACTTTGTAAAAACAAAAAAATTATCTTAAATTTTACCTTTCCATAAAATTGACTTAATAATAAGGTAACCTATTTTATTTCAACATTTGTAATGATTGCAACTTCAATTAATAAATTAATCTTGAAGTTTTGCTATATTTTGGTAATTTTACCACAAAAATTCGTATTTCTTAGTTTTCACCCCTTTTTCATGTACAATGCAATGAATACTTAGAAACCTCTTGTTTTAGTTGTAATAATTGTACTACATCAAAAGCTTTTCATTTAATCTTGGTCCATACTTCATAGTCTAGATTTTCCCCAATTCGATTTATGTTGCAATAAAGTTAATTTTAATTGAGTTAACAGTTGTCTGTGAAAATAATAAAATAGTTATTTATGCAACAAGTGTGAAAAGTAGCACTTTTTAAAACTAGTGGATTTTATTTCACGAGCGAGTGAAATAATGACACGTGTTTTAAAAAGTTTACTTTTCACACGTGTTTCATACACTATTTTTTATAATTACGTGAAAAAAAATCAAATCTCATTGGTTCAAAAATAATTCACGTGCTAATTTTTTTACGTAAAGAAGATCGGCATCGATAAATCTCTGGAACTACAAAAGGAAAACTTATTTTTTAGTTTAAAGTCAAACATTTGAACATGGATACTGATTCAAAAATAAAAATAATAATAAAATTCACGCGCATAATATTTATAAATAAAGCAGATCAATAAATTTCTAGATTTTATGAATATTATGGCATAGAAATTTTACTTGAAATGTTGGCATCTTATGAAAAGAGTGAAAAAAAAGTACTTTTTTTCACTGCTTTTGGGTGAAAAAAAGTAATTTTGTAGCACTGTTTCAAAAAAGTATAACTTTTCGCACGCGTCTGATATTAAAATTATAGTGTAAAAATCGGATTTTTTTCACGCAATTATAAAAATGTTGTTTACGCTTTGTTAATTACTTGATCATTACATCTTAACAGGGACCACCACAATTTCCCGTGAAACAATAAGAGGTAATATGGATGTAGTTATCAGATAGTTTATCGCAGTAGGTGTGTGTGGTGTTGCAATTAAAAGAATCTGATACCTATTACACTAGCTCTAGTGTGATGTGACGATAATTAAATTTAACCCTAATCCTAGAATGTTCCGAACTACCTTTGGTTATGGACCTTTTTTGATCATATGTGGACAAGATTCGCAGCCAAACTAGTTTCTAAAACTTATTTATCCTCATGGATTATTATTATTTTAATATTTAAAATAAAGGCAGCGACTGACAATGACCATGTAAAATCTAGAATTGACCACATACAATCTAGTACATAGATAGTGCTCATAGATTCTGAAAATGACTATGTAGAATTTGAAGGAGATGACTATATAGTTTCTTTAGTTTACCACCTAGAATCTTGGAGTGTATAAATAAAGTATAGCCAAAGGGACAACCGACTTTCCAGCAATTGTGTATTTATCAAAGGATTTTAAACTCTATTGAACTTTTTACACTTAAAAATAGAGATTGCACTAATTTCGATACCCTAGTTGAATAGTTCCAAACCCTGAATATGGAGATCACATAGATTCAGAACTAACCCTATAGATTTTCTAGGTAACTGCTTAAAATATTACTGGGGATCATTATTCAACTAGCAATCAAAAAAATTAAAACTCTTCTAATCATAAGAACATAAGTGTTTTTACTTAGAAATTTATATTATTATTCAAAAGTATTTTTTTTTTTAACTCAATAAGGTATTTTGTGTGTTAGTAAATTTTTTTACTTGCTAATCATCTATTTTTTCTTTTAAACTTGTTTTAAAACATAACAAAGTTGTAACAACATATAGGATACTTAATAATTTATTCAGAATTTTAATAGTTTTGAGTTCTACTAAATTTGGTTTGAAATTAATTAAAAATATTTCCAAGTGAAAAAAAAAATGTCAGAAAAATTGCGAAAAAAACCCCCTTAATTTCCTCTGTTTTTGAAGAATGAAAAATAGTATTTAATTTATTGATTAATTCGTGGTTCATCCTAAAAGTGAAATGAGAAATAAAGTTAAATCTTTAGTGAACAAAAATGCATCCATTCTACATTTTAAAAAAATCATTTTTTTAATGAATATTATAACAAAGTACAGTTAGTGCAGTATCGCCATCTGCTGTTAGAAAATCAAAGTAGGAACCAACCCTAATAAATGTATTCTGATTACACAAATCGGTGTGTTATGTTTTTATTTTCGTTTGCTTAGTATACTCTTAAATCCAGTGCAAAACGGATTCTTCAAATCAGTACCCGATCAGGTATCCTGAAATGACCAATCCTTTAGTATACTTCCTTTTATGTTGTAAACTACTATCGGTTGGTGGTGCTTCGACAAACCAGGGTTCGAAATGTCACAAATCCATACCAATCAATATCTGACAAACTATCTGATCCTTATCTCTGCTCTAAAAATTAGAAAAACTTGCAGTGTGTTTTCTGTGTTCGTCTTCTTACGAATTTAGGTCGCGACAAGCACACAAACTGATACATTGTATAAAACACTGTTTTAACTATATGGTGTGTTTAACGGGTTGAAATTCAAGTGCAAAAGCGAATTTTTCATTTGACAACTAAATTTTTATATTCGTCTATTTTCAAATCAATAATCGTGGCAAAAGTGATGCTTTTAACGAAATCGTGTTTCAAAGTTACTTTTACGCACTAGTGCGACAAAGTAAATAAGAGCATCTGATTGGTGTAAAATTCTTTATTTGAGCGTGATATTTTATTCGGCGGCTTTGTGATTGGTGGAAAATTCTTTATTTGAACGTGATTCTTTATTTGGCGTTTTATTTTTCCAATGCCAATCTAAGAAATACTTTTTGCACGTGATTTTAAAATAATCATTAATATAAATAATCACCTTCAAATCATTAGAACGTGATAATAAAATTGTTAAGCCAATCAATAAATGATGATTCTTTATTTGGCGTTTTATTTTTCCAATGCCAATCTAAGAAATACTTTTTGCACGTGATTTTAAAATAATCATTAATATAAATAATCACCTTCAAATCATTAGAACGTGATAATAAAATTGTTAAGCCAATCAATAAATGCAAATTTCATAAATACTTTTTTGCAATTTATTATAAAAAATAGTGTATGACAACACGTTGAAAATAGCCTTTTTTAAACTCGTGAATTTATTTCACTCGCTTAAAAAAGCCTTACTTTTCACACTAGTTGAATAAATAACTATTAATCGCAGTTATCGCGGCTACAGTTTTTCAAATAATCTTCATTGCTAACTTTTTCATATCGTGATTTCCAAAAATCAGGCCAAAAATAATTATCTTAAAATTAGAATTCTTCACCGATTCTACATTTTTTAAACCAATGCTGTGATCATATAGTCGCAAAGATTCGGCAGTCCTAAATTCGCCCTGCATCGATTTACAAATTTCGAAATTTCAGCGAACTTCATAAAATCTTCAAATTGGGGCTAGTGTAAAATCCCCGAATTGTGTTGATTGTCAAATATATAGAAACTCTGACAAAAACTTTTTTAAAAAAACCTCAGACGACCGTAATATCCATAAACTAAACAAAAAGGCTGCAGTAAAACTCCAAAAAAGGTGGAGAATTTTTTCAAAAAGTTTTTATTTATATATAATTAAAAATATGCTCAGGAAATGCGCATTTGCGCCTAGTTTTTTTTAAGTTAGTCGCTCAGACTGCTCTTAAAATAATTTATCCAATTTCGAATACTGCTTTCAACAATGGCATAAGTTATTTCTGCACAGATACTGTAGTTTACCTGACCACGTCATAGTTGGAAATTGCCCTAACACAGTGTAATAAATAACATTAAACAAGGCATACAAAATCTAGGGTGTGCAAGACTTTCAATTAAAACTCAATAATAGACACAATATAAGATATTTGATGCGCTAGAATTCTGTTAAAGATTTGTACAAGAAGGTTTTCATTTTTCAGCAATATCTTTAAAACCTACCACTTTTTCGGAATAGGCACCCTCCGAAACATGCAGGAAACAACAAAATTGACATTTCGGATTTTCCACCACCATCCCTATACTTACATTACCTTATATTTTATATTACATAATCGAAAGCCAAATTCTTTCAGAAGCAACTAAAAAAAAAGTGAAACACTGTAACAGTCTCCGAGTCAATTGACCTGCAGCATTTGCGAAAATAATAATGATAAAGTCTTTTTTTTTTTTAAATACGGAATGTTTCAACCCTTTTATTTTCCCTGCTTGTCAGTCAAGTGAAGGACGGAGAGTCTTTGAAAGGACGGAATACTGAGGGACCGTGCCGTGAATGCGAAATGCACCGGCACATTTCAAAGCTTCCGTTGCTGACTTCCGCTCGATATGAAGCCAAGCGAAAGTCTTTGATTTTATTTTGAGCATTGATAGAAATGTGTTATTGTGTAACAGGATTAATACAGGGTGGCCCAAAAGTAGCCTAACAGTTAATGTTGTACCATTGTTAAGAACTTTGGGTTATTTAGAGCAGGTATTTGACATAGTCGTGCTTAGTTTTGTTGGTTGGCTAAAATAAAGTCGTACTACAGCGTATCTTATCCAAAGAGTAGCAATTCGTGGACTTCGATTGGTTTAGTTTCGAAATATCTTCGGTTTATTATACCTTACCGACCAGGCTGTCCCGGCCCCGTTTATTTTTTTGATGCTCTAGAAATATGCAAATGTCACCAGAGGACGGGACCAGGTGGTTGCAGGAATGCATCAATGTCGAAGGTAGACAATTTGAGCACCTTCGGGATTAAGAATGTAAATATATGTATGTAAATAAAGCTGGCACTTTTGACTATGGTTCTTAATTACGATGCCTGTCGCCAATAACTCTCCTGTAGCTCTAGTACTACGATAATTCAACCAAACTAAACTTAACCTGTATTAAAATAACTGTTTCTGTATAAATAACTGTATACCTAACTAACTCTGCTAGGCTACTTTTGGGCCACCCTGTATAGGGATTTTGAAACTGTGTTCTCAAGTACGGTTGAAATAAGCAAGTACACTGTAAAAAAAAGTCGTTTTTTTACCGAAAAATAATTGTCTGCTGGTGTGCCTGAAAAATATCGTATAATTTATAAGGAAAATATTTTAATTTGTTTGTGCACCTTCAAAGAAGTGTAAAAAAAACATGGTTGGTTGGTTGGTAGACATATATATTCAGGTTTGTGTGCTTGGTCAGCGACCCGCTTATAAACCTTCGTCAAGTAAGACAGACACATAACACACACATAAGTGGATCCATCTAATTTTTAGAGACAGAGGCCAACTAGAGGACCCCCAGAATTGGCTTGTCACCCCCAGAGGTATTGATTTGGTATGGGAACTTAGAGGACTTTCGGACCCAACAGATTTAACGAGCTCGTACTCCGCATATACTCGGTAGGTCTTCAGTGGTACCGGGACTCGATCGAAGGACCTTCCGATCCCGAGACCGAGACGCTGACCACTAGGCTCACTACGGCCCAAAAAAACATGGTTCCAGTCTCAAGTTAGGATTTTCGACCCCGTCGCCATACTTTCATCACCTTATATTTCATATTAGGTAATTGAAAGTTAATGTATTATGGGCCGTAGTGAGCTAGTGGTCAGCGTCTCGGTCTCGGGATCGGAAGGTCCTGCGATCGAGTCTCGGTACCACTGAAGACCTACCGAGTATATGCGGAGTACGTGCTCGTTAAATCTGTTGGGTCCGAAAGTCCTCAAGGTTCCCATACCAAATCAATACCTCTGGGGGTGACAAGCCAATTATGGGGATCCTCTAGTTGGCCTCTGTCTCCAAAAATTAGATGGATCCACTTATGTGGTGTGTGTTGTCTGTTGTGTCTGTCTTACTTGACGAAGGTTTATAAGCGGGTCTCTGACCAAGCACACAAACCTGAATATATATGTCTACCAACCAACCTAATGTATTATTGTGTAACTGGATTAGTATAGGGATCTCAAAACTGTTATCCCCCAGTATGGATACACTGTAAAACTAGGGGGTGTAACACTACACGACTTTTAATTCCTGCACAAAAAATCTATACACATTTAAAGGTGATTATATACCTTTTTTTATAAGGAAATTTCAATTATTTTAAACTTAAAAAGTGTCTATGGCAGCTAACCTTTGAGCATCCGCGATTTTCTCGAAAATATAACTATGACGTCCGGCAGGTACTGGGGACGCCTGAACTAATATTTACCTAAGTCTGGAGCTAATTTATTTCGAGCTGTAGAATGGTTATATATAGACAGACGGACCAATGTTCAAAAACCACTTTTTCAAAATCAGCATCCTCTTAAACGTATAGAACACACAATATCTCCATTTAGGATTTTCAACCCCATCACAGTATTTTCATGATCTTATATTTCATATTAGGTAATTGTAAGTAAAAAATTATAATAATCTAATCTCGTTAGCTAACTGTTTTAAACAACTGTCTTAGTTTAATGAGAGATATGTCCCTTTGACTCTACGGTCAGTTAATTTTGACAACCAAAAAAATATTTTTAAAAAATCTATACTTGCAGTGAGTGAAAGACACTTCACTAAAACCGCAATGTAATACTACCTCTAATCTCATGTTATGTGTCAAAATCTAAAACTACGCTAACTACTTGTTACATTAAGCTTTTGGCGTTAGGCTTGTGGTTTCGGATTTGTATTACATAATTAATGACTGTTTAATTGTTGAAGAGAAATTTGATATTTTATTTTAAAAGGTTATCAAGTTATTATATTATTGTGTGACTGGATTAGTATGGGGATTTCAAAACTGTTGTCCTCAAGTGTGATTGGAGTAAGCAAGTACACTGTAGAGACAGTTGTTTTTAAGTCAGTTGTTTTTACAAAAAAAAAAAAACTACAGCTAGTGTGCCATAAAAATACCGTATAATTTATAGAGAAAATGTGTTTATTTTATACGAACAATTTGTAATTTTAGTACAAACGGTGTTTTTTAACAGACCAATTGTAAAAAAAATTATGGTGTAACGTTACTCCGTAAACAATGAGGCCATCGTTTTTACGGAGTAATTTTCCCCCAAATCTATACCATGTATATCAACCAAAATTTTAAGGGGGAGTGGGCGCGCTGGACGGGGTCTCCAAAGTAAAGTGCATCAGTGTTAATCCTATGGAGAGAAAAAACATTTTCTCTGCCACATTTCTCCGGCTGTATTGAATATTTTTACAAGCTGATTTTTTTATGTTATAAATGTAGCTGACTTACAGGTTCTGACCTTCCCACTTTTTGAAATGGGTTCGAATATTTTTTTTTTTAATTTTCAATAAATAATTTTACACAAAATATTCGAAGCAATTTCAAAAAGTGGGAAGATAGAGACCTGTAAGTTATCTACATTTATTATTTTAAAAAAAAACTGTTTGTAAAAAATATTCAATACAGCCGGAGAAATGTGGCAGAGAAAATAGTTTTTTCGGCATTGGATTAACACTGAGGCATTTGAGTTTGGAGATCCGGTCCAGCGCGCCCATTCCTCCTTAAGAGGTTAAATGAAGTATATACATAAGAAAAGTTCTGAAAGTTCCATTGAATAAATTAAGTTTTGGCGAAAAGGCCATCCCATAATTCTTTTTGATTTACTAGACATTCCAAGTTCCAGAATTTAAAAAAAAAACACTGAATAATTTTCAGTTTTCTTTTATCCACAGTTGCAGTATCTAGAATTTTTTTTTTAAATTCAGACTGTTTTTCAAAATATATATTTTACACATATAATGTAGATGCATAAAGCAGCTGCCTCTTTTTTTCAAATTTTATTTCATAACTAAATGAACCAACGTTTCACACTAAAAAATGATTTTTTATCCATTGCACATTCTTTATCTACCGTAACATCTGATAATAGCCCACACAAAAAAATTCCCTCCCCCTTTCAACTTTTTTTTTAATCCCCACTCACCCCAGACAAAACTTTTTTTACCGGAGGGAGTTTAAAATCGTTATAGACCCATCTGCTACCACCCTACCCGGTCCCTCTAGAACCCCTCGAAATGCATTCTATAGTGCCAAATTATCACGGAGAAAAACGTTTAAAATCGCTTGTCGAGGAGCATAGTAGCAATGCAGCAGTTTACGTACCTTTTACAAAAACAGCTGTCATTGTTAATGTTATTTTCTAAAATATTTATTGAGCTTTGAAGAAGTGTTTAAAAATCAACGAGAGATCACAAAAGGTTTCAGCAGAAGTAAATCAAGAGAGTAGTTGCATGAACGATGTGTTAATTTTCTTTAGTTTGGTTAAGTAAATAAAATGATTAGGATCCATCCAGATCTTTTTGATTTACAGTTTTAGGGAAAAAAATGAAATTGGTAAAGAGTCATCAGATGAAAAATAATCCGGTTCATATAGCTGATATAATATGATTTTTCGCACACTTTATCTTCATAACGCATATACTTAATTTATTATAAATTAAGACTCTTTTAATTTGAAGGCAGTATCACTTGATGTTTTTTTCTTTAAGTTAGTTTTTAATTGCATTGATTGCCTTTATTTGTTAGTCCAGGTTAACTTATTGGTTCAATCTTTCTCCCTACAAAATCGACGACGACGATTATTATTTTTTAATAATTTAGGTGCTATTGCTTTTGCTTTTTATTATCCTTTTATTTGTTTTTATCGCTTGTATTAATTATTTTATTAATGATCTTGATATTTTTTATGTGTCACCAAATGTTTTTAAATCTACTGTTTTGTCTTTATTTTAACTTGTCTCTGTTATGGCACAATAAGTCAATGAATTAATAAACTGGCTATTACAAGAGCTTAAAGTATTCCGTTAATCTTTAGTTCAGATTTACAGGTCCTAGCATATATCAAATAAGGTCTTCGACACTGCCACATTTTAAACGGATTTAAATTGTTAAAAAAATTCTAAGTAAAATTCTCTGAGCAGGCTGGCTGGTGCACGTTAAACCTGTCAGAGTCCAATTTCCTAGTTTCCTCTCAAGTGCTGCCCAGTCACTTGACTGATATTCGAAATTCAAAGTACCGTCTCCATTGAGCTAGAAGGAACACTGGAGTGAGGTATGCGATTCACTGAACAGGGCAGCAAACGAGCCGGTCCAATAACGAAACGCGGCGGAATACACAGCACTGCAGCAGAAACGAACCGGGCAGAAAACCTAGAAACTTGCCCATTTCGCTATTGGGTTCGCCTTCGCTGGCTCTTGGTTAGTGATCCACGTGATTATTTCTTAAAAAACGTTGGAATTTAAAGTTAAAGCAAGTTAATTCTTACGACCTAAAAATGTTAAAATACATTTAGGAACCCAAGTCAATATGATAGAGGGGTCTCATACAAGCATTGCATACAAGTGTAGGAAAAATAGTGCCTTTCTGCCCGGTTCGCTCAAAAGGGTGCGAGTGGGTTTTCGGCTCGCTGACAACTTCACTCCAGTTTCTCTTCTAGCTCAATGACCGTCTCTAGTACACCTCTCTTATGTATGACATCAGTACAACCAAACTCCTAAAGAAAACCTCTTAATTCAAGAGCAACCCGTTCATTTAAAATACCAGATCATTACTTCTTTCATATCCCTTGTAAACTCCCGAGCTTCCCCATACGGGGCACGTGTGGCTTCCGGGTTTCACGGAATCCCGATTTCGGGGTTAAATTTAGAACCTCCCCCTCCCCCCCCACACACACATTTGCCCGTTTTTCTTTTATTCTCACATTATTCTACCCTCCCTATACTGCTACGCAACTTTGCCCTTTTGATGAAGGTAATGACGTTGACCCCTATGTGGCCTGTCTGTGCCGTGTTGATACCGTATTTTGGGTGCTTGTGTCTTCTAGACTTGAGGTAGTCGGCATGAAGTGTTTAAAGGTTGTTTGAATACTTATGTACATCATTAAACTAACGAATTTTAGTAATCAGTCCAGTAATATTGTTATTCCTTACCTTTTTTTATATATAGTATTCTCTCTTCCCATTTACCCATGTTGTCAATAGACTCTCTATAGCTCTCTAAGGGATACAGACGTAACAAGACGTCACCTGGTTATCAGGTTTTCCGGCAACCACATAATTTTTTAACCACATAAAATTTATAATTTATAATGTTACTAAATTTTAACATTTTAAGTATACAGGAGTCACTCATCTGTAACAGAAATGTGTATACATTTTAAACAAGTAGGTTTGTAACAGAATCTGTCACTTAACCCGCTTCCACACAACAGTTGTATTTAACAGGTAAAAGGCGCCAAACACACAGCATTAATTCCATATTAAACATTTACATGCTAAATTTGGCTAGTTTCTTTTATTTTATTTCGAAAATTCAATAATTATTACTTATTGTTTGCAAAAATTAATTTATATTTCAAAGAATAAATATGTAATATTCCTCGCTTTTAAATAGAATTAAAACATTTTATATCAACGTACAAAGAATCTCGTAGTGAAATATATTTGACGTCATTTCAAACTGATCGATGTCGTAAAAATAAATTTATTTTAATTTATTGTCTAAAAGAATTAAAGTTTCTCGAGCTATTGTTGCGAATGGCAATGGTGATTTAATTCTAATAAAAATGGCTTCTTATGCTTTTTAAATGAGCATTAAATTTTGCAGTTTTTTAAATAATTGAAGTACTTCGACTTCGAATTCTTTTCTGAAATTTTCAATGTATTCTAATTTTGATGCGCTGAATTTTTTGACGTACCACACTTGTGCGTAACATTTGTAGTTTGGGCTATGAAAGTGGGTGACGGACAGACAGACAAACAGACGGACGGACTGAACTATTATAATACCTTCCACCTTTTATGTTATAAACGTAGTGTGGAAGCTAAAATTACATTTTAATCTCATATGCAGTGAAAACATGTTTATACACTTCATTCCATTTGTCAATCCCTCACAGCGTTATTAAATGAATATAATTCCATCAATTAGTAATATCTATTGGAAACCCTGAGTACCGTCAGTTTGATTATGGAGACCCTATTAATATTCTTTTATTCAAATGGGACATACATGACCCTCAGAACCCTGGATTTTGAAACAGCATTTTTTTTCCTTGACTGATTTTTTAAGATTTACGTACAGGCTAAAATATAAATGTTCAATAGGCGAAGCAGTTGTTCAGTATTGACGTCTTATCTAAACGTTGAATTTTAGTTCTTTTATTAAAACTAAAGGCGGGAAACACCACATGACTTTCAGTAACCATGCACTCAGTAATAGAATTTGTTTTTGCAGCAGCAATCCTTTAAAACCCCCCAAAAATCTATGCATGTTTTTCTAGAAAACCTTTTTATGACGTCTGACAGGTACGAGGAATTCGAGTTCCAAATTTGAAGCCCGTAGCTCCTTTTAGTTCAAGGTATAGAGTGGTTTCAGACAGACAAACTGACAGACGGACCAACGTACAAAAGCCACTCTTTTACAATCAGGAACCTCCGAAACGAGAAAAAACACAAAATTTTTGGATTTTCACCCATATCTATACTTTCATTACCTTATATTTCATATTAATCATATTAGGTAAACTGAAAGTAAAAAGCTGTTTGAAATGAAGAAGTTATTTTGACTTTCAAAGCTGCCAACGTCTGTAACTTACACAACTATGCCCTGAAGCAAAAAAAAAACTTCGTTCAGGAAAACTATGATATCCGAATGAAAATCGACTGGATGTCCATGTCCAACTTTCTCTAAATCATATTTTTGCTCATACTCGGCTAAATTGGGCAAGATCTTCGACAACGATCTAACTCCCACGCATCTATTCTTAGAAGAATTTTAAATGTCGGAATTGTCGTTAACACGGACGCGGACTATAGACACATACAAATTTGGGAGCTTACAAGAAAACATTATAATTGCTTATATAAGAATCAATGTCTGAATCAAAATCAAAAGTTAGAGCTTAAAAAAAGTTTAAATAATTATTAATTTAAATTATTTGGCGCTTCGCTTCGCTATTTTAATGCTTTATTTCCTAACTTAAAAAATAAAGCGTAGCCACAAAATTACACAATTTACGGAAGTTTCAAAGGGTAAAAAATTTAGCATGAAAATCATCAAAATGTGGGACCCTTAAGATTTGGGGGTTCTAGGCCCTTATCTAAAGGGCATGGCCTTATTAGAAGATCAGGCCCTGCTTATACGTTTGGTTCAATCTGATTTCTTAGCATTAACTTTTTAGACAAGACATCAACAAGACTTGGAATATTAGTCCGCAGTTTTTATTCTCTCCCCTAAATATCTGCAACCAAAAAAAAGCTACACCCTTTTTCATTCTAAGTTACAGAAACAATAGATACAGATGAGAAAAAAAACCTTTGAAGGGCCATCAACATTCTAAGACGATTCCATAACAGTTATTACGAAGTCGTAAACCTCGCCTGTAACAGGTAAAACTTCTTCAATCCAAGGCTGTTCACCACATTAAAAAATACCTCCACTTGAAAGCAGCGGGTAACTTTAAAAAAAAAAAAACTGATCGAAGACTTCTGATAATGATAAACTGAGCATTGGCAAACCTTAAAAGGGACAAACATGACTTAAGGTAACTGTACCCAAGCCACGTGAGTTTGGTGCAAAGATTTGGCGTGTTTTAAAAACAAGACATTCAAAATATCCTGACCAGATTTGTTTCAGTAATGAACTTTTCAACTATGAAACCATCATTAAATTTTCATAAATCGTATTTTAATTACGTTGTTTTTGTTTTAAAAAAAATAAAACTGAGACTATTTGCACAATTTTTGTAGCTAGATACCTAGTTGATTAATAAACTGAACTGTACTGGGAAAATAGAAATGCAGTACGTGTGGGCACCCTAACTTAAAATGATTGGATATTTTCAGTTTGTTTAAGTATCGATATTTTTATAGCCTACTTTCCTTTTTTACATTCTAAACAATTAAATAAAAAGAAAGTAGGGTATTGACATTGTAGAGATTTCCGCCCGTTTGTAGCCCTATTTCAAATTCCGTTCTAACCATTAGATTTTTAATTTTTCTTTGTTATTGTTAAAAAACTTGGAAAGGTATGACTTCCGTCTGTCTGTTTCTGTGTTAAAACGTAATATTTTCAAAAATGAACATTCAATATTGTAATTTTACATGAAAGCTTTTTACGGCAAAGCCAGAGATAAGTCGCCAAAAAAAAGCGCCTTCCCCGCCAATTCAGCCATTCATGTATGGCCTGCTAACCGTTTATTTTTTTCCATTAAATGCTTACTCTTGTATCATTCAAGTACTGAAGCTGGCCCTGTCTTGAACCTAAGCTAAAGATATAGGTGAAGGTTTCTCTTTGTTCCAAGGAGTGGTTAACCCTTTCGTTTGAAATATAAAAAAAATTAAAGTTAAACATTAAAGAGCAGCACAAAAAATGTGTCCTTCTTGTTGAGATGGAATCCACCCCGCGGGGACAGAATAGAGAAGGACTTTTGAGATGTTTTTTTTTTTATTAGAAATGTGATTAGGTGTTCTAGAATATTTATTGAACGACCACCTTAGGTGAAACTGTGTTCGAAATGTCTAAACCCCTTCTTTTATAATGCATTTGTAATGGCCTTAACCATTTAACCTGGTTCATTTATTTTACCAATTAACAAATTAATAAAAAAAATCACTTTAAGGGCCAGTTTGTTTGTTCGAACTGTGTTTTTATTAAAAGCATTATAACTGTCGAAGAACCGATATTTTTATAACGGATGTGTAAGGACGTTTGCCGTTTAACCAGTTTTAATTATTTTTTTAATGAATAAATCAAACAAAATTAACACTTTAAATGTCAACTTATTCACCTACCAAGTCTACAAAAGAAAAGTTTTAAATAGTTATACAAGGGGGAAAAACTATAAAGGTCTTTCGTTTGCACATTTCTATAATAAAAGGCTGCGTCGAGAACAGAACTCACAAACGGGTTTGTTTCACGTCGTGAATGGCAACAGCCCCAGCTGTCTTGTTTTCATTTTTTTACTAGAATTACTTTTGTTTTGGTATTTGAAAATGAGTTTTTTCTTAGAATATTTTACTTATAAAAATATTAAAAGGCCAACTTCTTGCTGTGCTGATAATTGGTTGTAAAAATCATTTGGTTAAAGAAAGCTTGCATAAAAATAAAAGTTTCTTTTCATCTATGACTGTCATTTTGAGAGTGAAACAGGCAATGAAATCGCAGGACAAGGAAAAATGAAAACAAGAGCGTTACATCATCTGAAACATTCCCACTGCCTAGATCAAGTTAATCATAATACAACTGAACCACAGAACTAACTACCCAGTTCACTGTCATGGAATTGTAATTACATCAGAGGAAGAATTCAATTGCACCGCGTTGGCTTGCGTTCAAGGGCAAGATCCTCAATGCCAAGGGCTTTTTAAAAAGCAAATTTATGCAAGCTGTGTGACCTAATCCACCTCTGACTGAGACAGCTCCGGATGCTGTTAAGGCCTTTTCAAATTCTATTTATGAAAAATAGCGACGCTAATAAAAAAGAGCGGGAACGAGAATTATTGTGTTCTCTTTTCCTGCCGCATTCCGATTCCACACTAAAGAAGTTGAGTTTCGAAATTTATTCATGTAAAGTGGGCGTTGTCTGTTTGGGGGAGATCAGCACACTGTTGTCCGCCTTATTTATACGATTTTTTTATTTATTTTTTTGAATTCATATACGAAATCTATGGGTAAAAAAATAAATCTCTTTTATTTTTCTTTCTATTAGTTTTATTAGTGGAACAACCTAAGCTGTGTCAAATTCCATAGTACTAGTATGCCATGTATCTTTATAGTGTACTCCCATGGAGATTATCTGTAGTTATGATAGCATAGCATTTCAAATATCTCCGAAGTGATTTTCGAAAAACAAAGATATGAGTAAATATTCGTATTTTTTTTAGTAAAAGGTTTTATACATTTTAAGTTTTGCTAAGATATGGTAATAGACGTTCATACAGACACTTCTAATCCGAATTTTAAAATCGAATTGATAATGTAACGCATCTTGATGATTAGCTGCAATTCGCCGAATCACACTTGTCCATTGTTGACTCTTGCTGGATTTCCATACGAGCAAATGATAATTTAGATTTTAATTACGAGTGTAGATTACAATTCCGGAATCTAGCAACGGTAAAATAGTTAGAATTTTTAATGTTCACAAAAGTTACGTTTCTATTCTACTAAAGTTAAATTACTATTTAAGATAAATTGTATATTTAAGGAAGTAAAACTGTAGATTTAAGAACTCTTCTGATGTACCCAACTGTATTGTAAATACGTATACATGTAAATAGTTCATATTTAGAAGAAATAAATTCTATAACGAAAAAAATAGTGATTATAATCTTTTCCACTTCTTACGTTATAAACTTGCTGAGGGAGCTGAACTTATAGAAGCTGTTTAGGCTATTCCAGGTATTGAAATATTGTGTAGTGTAGCCGAAGATATTACACAACCTGCATCCACTAAATGGCCTTATTGTTTCGGCATATATACTACAACATTTGTTGTAATATAGAAGACTCTGGTAGTAATGCTGCAGTATAGTAAATCAGCTCCATCTGTACCGTGGATGGTATGTGAGGTTGCGTTTGCGGCGGGCCGCTAAAAGTTGTTTATGTTCTTTGTTCTAAAACTCTTTCAAAGTTCTACCTCCTCCCCTCGAATGGCCATGACCATCACGCCACCTGCCACAAAGCACCGCCAACTAGCAGATAAAAAAAAAACACCGCCTAATATCCCAAACAAAGATCATTATCCATTCCAAAGTGCCTCGCCCTTTGGGCCCACAATATGTCTCTTCCAGATTGCAAAAGGTTTTGGCAAGGGTCCAGCTCATGACCTTTTGTGTGTCAATGTCACGGTTAAAAGGAACAACGTCCGGATATGCCATGATGTCGGATAACCGATCTCGCAATGGATGTTTTTTGTGGGGGACAAGGCCGACCATTGTGGGACTGTGTGTTTGTTTCTTCTGAAACATTGCAGTTGCGAAAGATTTGTGTGTGTGTAAGGCTATGTCCTCACTACGACATCAAACGCCACAAAGGCAACAAAAGCAACAAATTTGGCGACTTGGCAGAGTCAACCACCATGCTATTGCATTGCTTGGCGCACTTGGCAGTCGCCAAATTTTGTTGCTTTTGTTGCCTTTGTGGCGTTTCATGTCGTAGTGAGGACATAGCCTTACGTCCATGTGGAAATTGAAACAAGATTGTCCGAAGTTTTACATGGTGCCCAACGGGTTCGGATCATGCTGTGTGGATCTGTGTTGAAATTTCCCAAACCAAGGTTTTTCTCAGAGCTAGCACAAGACTTAGGGGGGGGGGGGGGGGAGAAAAATAATGTAGCATTTTTTCTGAATATATATTCTTTTTTTACAGCTTTTCTGTTGATAAGGAAAAGTCTCTAGGCACTGGAAAAAGTCTCTGAAACCGTTGCGTTTGAAACTGGTCTTGGGTTATGAGCTGGTAACAAAAAAGAAAGTTATACTACAGAAAACTAGGGGGGGGGGGGGGGGGGTAACACTTCATGACTTTCAATGACCACTTAATAAATCAATACATTTAAAGGTAATTGTAAACTTAAAATACTTTTAAAACCTAAAAAGTTCGATGGCAGTAACCTTTTGTACATGCGCGATTTTCTCGAAAACTTTATTTTGACGTCCGACATGTACTGGGAACCTCGAGTACAAAATTTGAAATCCGTAGCTCTTTAGTTGGAGTTATAGAGTGGTTTCACACAAAAAGACGGACCAATGTTCAAAGTCCTCCCTTTTCAGAATCAGCACCCTCCAAAACGTGTATAAACCCAAAATCTCCATTCTGATTTCGACATCCATCGCAATAGTTTCATTACCTTAGATTTCACATTAAGTATAATCATAAGTAATACAAGTAATTGTTATTCCAGATCCTGACTCTTTTGCAGCGCGGATGCCCAAGAGCAAGATGACGGATGATTTGGTTGGTTAGTACATATATATTCCGGTTTGTATGCTTGATCAGAGACCCGCTTATAAACCTTTGTCAAGAAAGACAGACACAGACTGAATATTTACTGACAGAGAGAGAGAGAGAAGGTACAGTTCACCCAGGCCGAAGTCGGGAATCGAACCCGCGCCCGGAACAGCGCTCAGACTGTTAGCGTAATGGGTTGCAATCAAACCCACTAGGCCATCCGGGCTCCAAGATGACGAAAGATCCCTCGTCATCCCCATCCTCTTCTCCTCTGAATTTAGGTCACGGTTACCGCGACCCGACACTTTCGCTGAAATTTCCCTTTTTGATTTCTGTCTTCCTCAACAGGTGGCGCTTGGTGTAGCATGAATGGGATAAAGAGTTGAAATTGCTGTTGGTGGTGGGTGGTGTGCTATCGCTTTAGAGCTACATAAATGTTATTTTTTTAAAAAAAATTCTGATTGAGGTCGTGGCAGACGAGATAAAGTGAGAGAAAGGAAATATTAAGATTAGTCTATTTTCTTTTTGAGAAGAAATGAGTGTAAATAATTCATCATGCCATCATGGCACATTTTTCCTTGCACACAAGAACGAAAAATACCAATGTAAAGACTCTACAAATTGTCCATGAAAAAAGTGGTCACTTTGGTAAATGCTATATTTTTCACAGACATGTCTGGTAAATATGGATGAATACAGGCAAAAATTTAATACAAGTTAGACTCCCATTCGTTTAAGCAATAAATATTCCCATTTTCAATTATATTCCCAATAATTAATATTTTTGCAAGGGAAAAAACTTGAAATATAACTTAAAATTAACATAAAACAACATTTATACTTTATACATTTAAATAATTTTTAGTTTTAACAAAAGATTTACTTCCAATGTTGAATTTCCAAAAAAAAAATGTTTATTATGAATAACAAAATTGTTTAAATATTAATAATATTAGTAATAATAAAATAATAATAAATAATAATTAGCTTCTCAGAAGAAGCCTTTGAGAAGCTGTTCTCCTTGAATTATTATAAATAACTCCGAACAACTATTTAATGCAAATCAAGGTTAACAATTATTCCGCAACAAAGATTCTATAATCCATTCTAATTTCGAATGTCCTCCCACGCCATCGTCTGCATAGATTGAGACAAGGCAGACGTTGTCTGGTTGTTGAGTTTAAATCCCATCAGAGGAAGCCCTGTAAATGGAACAAAATTTCGACAGATTAAATTTAAAATCAATGGGGCGACAGCCCATCAAAAACACTAGTTTAGTTTTCAAGCTAGCTTGGTCTTCATTTGATCGACTCACTGAAGGCATGGAAGGATAAGTAAACTTTGACCAATGCGGGATTGGAACCCCTTATCTGTGGCATGGTAGCGCAATGTTTCATTAGACTTTTTTTTTCAACAGGCTAAATGCTTTTTTGGCGGATGAAGTCTTGCAGACTCGGCATATTCCCCAGAACTGAGAGCCATTTTTTATGTAGCGCCATCTAGGCGGCTCTCTCTACCAATTCTAAAGCTTAGATTATAATGATAATCTCTCTTTCTGGATATTAAAATATGCAAATAATTAAGTTTGCCGAGAGAACCCAATTTAAATGGGTACTCAAGGGATCTGTTACATGCCACACAATCATATGACAAGCCAAGAAGACGTCTTGTATTTGTATTAAATTAAACACTTTGGCGCAACAGCCCATCCGGACTTGGCCTATTCCTTACCCTCGCTGTCTTTAAAATTTCTGTCGGTAGCTTGACATGCATTATATGTCAGTAAAAGATGCTTTTAATAGTAAATCAAACATTTAATTTACATAAACATTTTTATATTAATGTTTATATAAACTAAACTCCTCAGCGCAACAGCCCATTAGTGGTCCAAGGCCCCTGCCGTGCCCCTTCTAGCTTACGTGACCAAGAACTCTGGGGTGCTAGGCATATGTCCCGGTAAGTGGTCAGCCTCATGCGGAACCCCCAGTGTTAGGTTCCCAAGCATCCTTGGTACTCATTTTATCGACCCACTTAAGAAATGAAAGGCTGAGTCAACCTCGCCCTATCCGGGACTCGATCCCCGGACCTGTGGTGGGGCAATGCGAAGCACTACCACTAAGCCACTGGGCCTCTGTTCTAGTATAACCTAAACAAATATAGGTATTACAATAAAAGTTATTCACCGCTCTGAATCTAAGTAGAAAAACCTCAGCATAATCAAGGAAGTTCATTAACAATTACTAGTAACGAAGTTTTCGGCTAGTTCAGATTTTATAAGACCATGACTAAATATCAATGATTGGGGCTCGGGTGGCCTAGTGGGTTAGATCGCAGCCCATTGCTCTAAAAGTCTGTTCACTGTACCGGATGCGGGTTGGATTCCCGCCTCCGACCTTGGTGTGCTTTCTCTCTGTGTGTCAGTAAAAATACTGTCTTACATGACGAAAGTTTATAAGCGGGTATCTGATCAACCACACAAACCGGAAAATACATGTACCAACGTACCTAACTAATTATCAACGATTATATGACCAAGTGTGTCAGCTGTCTTAAATTTATAACTGAATATCGATGGTTGAGGTTTAGTCTAATGACTTTTCTGAATGACTGAATACCGTAATTGTTTAAATCTATAGAGGACGTCTTGTTCTTGTATTACATGAGACCATACAATAGCTATTTATTACAATGAAAGTGATTCACCTCTCTAAACTTCCGTTGCACAATCAAGGAAATACCTGAAGACCTCAACAACTACGAGTCAAGTGACCGCTGTGGTTTCTGCGGCGGGATTCACCAGAAAAGAAACATCATCTGTTGGTTTCCTGGCAATTTCGCAACAGGTGGGGGATGGTCCAAGGGGATCTTCCGGCATTGCAAATCAGTCCACAAGATGGGATGCGGAAGTGAAGTGAAAAACTCAACCTTCAACTGTGTTTGTGGCTTCTGGTGAATCCATCAAGGTGTCTGGTGGGGTGGTGGTTGCATACAAATGAAGTCGGCCGTTATTGCGACAGGTGGGGGGTGTTTATAATACCAAGGCGGTTTCCGCTATTTTGATGAGGTGACTGGCGAAATCGTCAAAGGACATGGGGGGTTGCTGAACAAGAGTGGATGGGTGCTATTGTTATTCTTATTACGTAATACGATTAGTTTAACTAATTATATTCTTATAATTGTGTTGTTGATGG
Organism: Oedothorax gibbosus; assembly: GCA_019343175.1. NCBI lineage: Eukaryota > Metazoa > Arthropoda > Arachnida > Araneae > Linyphiidae > Oedothorax > Oedothorax gibbosus. Next base: position 11,419,354 of record CM033273.1, read on the forward strand.
GTTGTTTTCTTGGAACAATCAAATTTCCGGGATCTCCAAATATTGAGACACTCGAATGCTGCTTTTTTTTAAATAAAAAAATGCCGTACATATTTGGTTAATTGGTAAATTTGTTGGTTAGTCTATGACTATAGCCTGCAACCAGAAATTGCAACACCGAATTTTTTCTTTGTTACTACCATGAAACACAAAAGGCAAAACGTTTCAGTTTATTCTACAAATGAAGCTTTGAACGGCAATAGCTAAAGCAAGGCTCTAAAATTTGGTAACGCAGCGAATTATTTCTTTGTTACTACCATGAAACAGAAAAGGCAAAACCGTTCAGTTTATTCTATACAAATGAAGCTTTGAACGGCAATAGCCAAAGCAAGGCTCTAAAATTTGGTAACGCAGCGATGAATTCCTCACTTTTGTTTAAATATAATTTTACCACACCAGTACTACAATATATGTAATGTATTGTCATGAATTTCCTCTATTGGGATTTTAATACCGAATATTTGTCCATGTGTCCAGTGATTTTAATACTTTATAGTTTATAATAGGTAAATGAAAGTAAAAATTTAAGTGTATAATTCTTCCCAGTTTGAAACCGTGAGACGGACATTTTTATTCCTGAACCTTATTCTTCGCGTGACGTAGATTTAGAGATTCCTTTCTTGGCAATGTCCATTCTATTTCCATTTTTCATCTGACCTTGCCTCCACCCACTGTGCACTATTCCATTAACTGGCAGAACACTTTCGACCCTGACATTAAACAAGTGACACACTTTGCGACACTCCATCCCAACAAGGAAGTGTTCCAGGGGGTTCGAATGTTCTTTTTTTTTTCCTAAAATGTAATCAACGAGCGAGTGGGTCCTTGTTGTTGTTCTAAGTGGAATATTGGAATGGATGGCGCAATGGCCACCTGCCGATAAATAGATGGACGCCGAAAGGCGGGAGTGGGTTTAAGTAGTTTTTTTTATGGATGCTTGTTTGGATGAAAACAGGTTGCTTTGTCATTGGTACACGGTAATGTTGTGTGATGTTTCGTTGTTGTTTTGGAATGTTAATGTTTTGAATGTCGCAATTTCTAACTGCAAAAGGCCATGACGCCATCAGGACCTGATCGATCACCAAATAGGCTGTGGAAGCCCACGCTTACTCTTTGAAATTTTAAAGCCCTCAAATCGACTTTTTTCAAAACAACCGGGCTATCACCTAGATTGCTTTTCCATATTGGATTAACAATAGAACAGTAGACGTAACAATTTTGTTATTACAAAAAAAAGTTGGTAGCTGTCAATGGCTACCTTTCAATGTGTATTTATTTATTGAGTGGTAATTGAAAGAAGTGTAGTATTACAAACCCCTATCTTAAACCCTATGGGTCAAGCATTTAATTTGCAGCATTTCTTTTAGTTAACACTCCATCAAAGTGACTTATAAAGGTTTCCGAATTATGGTCGGTGTTTCAGAGAGACGCTTTATTAAAGGAAGATACCGATTGCAATTAGGGGAAAACCTTAAAGTTTTTAGGAATTCCATAATAAAGTTAATTAACTTCACCACTTTATGCTGATTGGGAAAGCTCCTTTAAATGTCAGTTTTTAACCTAAATCTTTTAACCATGCAACTGCTGTTTTAGCAATGAATAGTTTTGAAAAGTAATTTGGAATTAATAATGAAAATTTTGATATCTTTCGTCAATAGTATAAAAAAATTATGTGGTGGTTTCTAGATAAAAACTAGTTATGTGTAACCTTACATATACATTTGCTAATGTATGATTTTCTTGAAAACCTCATTATGACGACCGACAGGTACTAAGAACTCGTGTGCCAAATTTGAAGTCTGTATACATCTTTTCGATTTTCAGCAATACCTTAAAAAAGTTCTATGGCAGTTACCCTTTGTGCTATGTATACCAAATTTGAAATCCGTAGACAGACAGACGAACCATTGTTCAAAAAGTACTTTTTTTAGAATCAGCACCCTCCAAAACGTGCAGAAAACACAAAACCTCCATTTTGGATTGTCGACGCCATTGCAATACTTTATAATTTCATTATATTTTATATTAGGTAATTGAAAGTAAAAAAACACTATCTTTGTTTACCAACAAGAACGTAACACCAAAAAGATTTATATTCAAAGTACACATCGCCCTGGGTGTAATTTCTCTCTCTGTGTCAGTAAAAATTCTTTCTGTGACTGTCTTACTTGAGGAAGCTTTATAAGCGGGTCTCTGATCAAGCACACAAGCCGGAATATATATGATCCAACTCTACCCTACCCTCAAAGTACACGAAATACAGCTTGGCAACCGTTAAAAATAAAATATCAAATTTCCCTTCAACAATTAAATTGTCATTAATTACGTAATACAATTCCGAAACCACAAGCCTAATGCCAAAAGCTTAATGTAACAAGTAGTTAGCGTAGTTTCAGATTTTGACACATAACATGAGATTAGAGGTAGTATTACATTGCGGTTTTAGTGAAGTCTTTCACCGCAAATAGAGATTTTTTTAATATGTTTGTGGTTGGCAAAATTAACTTTTGAGTCAAAGGTACATACCTCTCGTTAAACTAAGGTAGTTGTTTACAATAGTTAGCTAACGAGATTGAGATAATAATTACTTTGTTTTACTTTTAATGACCTAATATGAAATATAAGGTAATGGAAATACTGCAATTGGGTTGAAAATCCGGAATGGAGATTTTGTGTGTTCTATACACGTTTTGGTGGGGATAAATTTTAAAAAAAGTGGGTTTTAAACATAGGTCCGTCTGTCTGTCTCAAATAACTCTACAGCGAGAACTAAAAGAGCTAAAAACTTCAAATTTGCTACACGAGTTCCCACTATCTGTCGGACGTCATAATAAGGTGTCATAGAAAATCGCGCATATATATTGTTTAAAGGGTAGCTGCCATAAAAACAAGTAGGTTTGTAACAGAATCTGTCATCTAACCCGCTTCCACACAACAGTTGTGTTTAACAGGTAAAAAGGTGCCAAACACAGCATTAATTCTATATTAAACATTTACATGCTAAATTTGGCTAGTTTCACTTATTTTATTTCGAAAATTCAATCATTATTACTTATCGTTTGCAAAAATTAATATATATTTCAAAGAATAAATATGTAATATTCCTCGCTTTTAAATAGAATGAAAATATTTCATATCAACTTACAAAGAATCCGTAGTGAAATATATTTGACGTCATTTCAAACTGATCCATGTCGCGAAAATAAATTTAGTTTAATTTATTGTCTAAAAAAATTAAAGTGTCTCGAGCGATTGTTGCGAATGGCAATAGTGATTTAATTCTAATAAAAATGGCTTTTTATGCTTTTAATGATCATTAAATTTTGCAGTTTTTTAAATAATTAAAGTACTTTGAATTCGAATTCTTTTCTGAATTTTTCAATGTATTCTAATTTCGATGCGCTGAATTTTTTGACGTATCACACTTGTCCGTAGCATTTGTAGTTTAGGCTATGAAAGTGGGTGACTTACAGACAGACGGACTGAACGATTATAATACCTTCCACTTTATAATACCTTCCACTTTTTACGTTCTAAACGTAGTGTGGAAGCTAAAAATAACCTTTTATAGTTATTGAAATTATCTTAGATGGTTTTTAATGACCTTTTAAATGTGTTGATTTATTGAGTAGTAATGAAAGTAGTGCAGTGTTACACACCCCTAGTTTTTTAATTATTTTTTTATTTCTTTAAATATTTAGAATGAACCATTAAATTCTTAGAAAAAAAATTCTGTATCAAAGGGCTTTACGGTTACACATGTTTTTTTTTTTTTTTTTTTTTTTTTTTTTTGGGGGGGGGGGGGGGGTATTTGGGCCGCGTTTTAGTTGTCCCGTCACTGTTTTATATAACTGACCAAATAGCATATTTGTTTTTTAATGCCAGGATTTCCAGTGCCATAGGTATACATATTTAAAAACAACCAAAGGTCAAAGCCACGCATCCACTCAACAAAAAAAAAAAGTTTAGAACACAAAAGTATATGGAACACCGAACATCCATTACCTAGTGTTGATTAATTAAGTTACTATTGTGGAGTCCGCCTAATTGGAATGTTCTAATTAGCTATTTTCGAACAAGCCGAAATTAGAATGCTCTCGTGGGACTTCCGACGGTAAATGATGAATGGAATTGAAAAAGAAATTTGTTGTTAAAGGGTAACTCAACAGAGTAGAATAAGGTCGTTGGGGCAGTGGATTTGGTTTAATTAACTACTGAGAAGAGATGGAAGTAAAGGCGTAGTAGCCCTATTCCGCGCGCTACAAAGATAAAATCATGTGACTAACAAAATTGGCAATAGAATTTTCGCCAAATACCATAAACTAGGATATATAAAGTTTTTGTTTGGTTTTCTATGCTAGATTTTTCATTATAAAGTACATCATGATTGCTGAAGTAGACAAGATATTGGTATAGCGTAGACTGTTAAAAATTTAGAGCTTGGTTTCACCAAAAATACAGTTCCTAGTAGCTGCAACGGCTGTGTGGTGAAATGTTTCACCATATGTTCGGCAATGAGTTGAACCATTTTCCAGGTTTACAGCTACTAGGAACCATTATTATGGTGAAACCAAGCAAGAACTTTTTAATGGTGTATAGGCTTCTAATCTATCTCAAGTTTTACAATTTTATAAGAGCTTAAATACTCTTGATGATATCAGTGCTCGTGTAATGAGTATATATATAATTCATGATATTATAATCTTTAATGTATCTTTAAAGCATCTTCAAGTTGGTATTTGTAACTTCTTCGATGATGTACTTATAGTGGCTAAAACATACACAATTTTTAGCCTACTTTTCTTTTTTTAATTCGAAAGAATTAAAAAAATGAAAAAGTAGGTATTGACATGCGGTCGATGCGTGTCGTCGTCCGTCGTCTCCGCTCCGTTCACCCCCTTCCAAAATCGGTTCTAATCATCGGATCTTAAAATTCTTTTTTTGTTAGAAAGCTATAACCTCAGATACCCAACTTTCATACTTTTTGTCCGTCTGTCTGTACGTCCGGACGGACATAAATCTACTATCTGTCGGCGAATTTCCCATTGAATTAGCATTGAAATTCAATTTTGAGTCATTTAAATCACTGTAGGTATTGAAATGCGGTTGATGTCCAACTGTCTGTCTGTCCATCTGTCTGTCTGTTCGTATGTCTGTCCGTCTGTCTGTCCGCCTGTCTGTCCGTTTGTCTGTCTGTCTGTACCCCCCTTCCAAAATCGGTTCTAATCATCGGATCTTAAAAATTCTTTTTTTGTTAGAAAGCTAGGACCTCAGATACCCAACTTTCATACTTTTTGTCCGTCTGTCTGTACGTCCGGACGGACATAAATCTACTATCTGTCGGCGAATTTCCCATTGAAATTCAATTTTGAGTCATTTAAATCACTGTAGGTATTGAAATGCGGTTGATGTCCATCTGTCTGTCTGTCCATATGTCTGTCTGTTCGTATGTCTGTCTGTTCGTATGTCTGTCCGTCTGTCTGTCCGCCTGTCTGTCTGTCCGTTTGTCTGTCTGTCTGTACCCCCCTTCCAAAATCGGTTCTAATCATCGGATCTTAAAAATTCTTTTTTGTTAGAAAACTATGACCTCAGATACCCAACTTTCATACTTTTTGTCCGTCTGTCTGTACGTCCGGACGGACATAAATCTACTATCTGTCGGCGAATTTCCCATTGAAATTCAATTTTGAGTCATTTAAATCACTGTAGGTATTGAAATGCGGTTGATGTCCATCTGTCTGTCTGTCCATCTGTCTGTCTGTTCGTATGTCTGTCTGTTCGTATGTCTGTCCGTCTGTCTGTCCGCCTGTCTGTCTGTCCGTTTGTCTGTCTGTCTGTACCCCCCTTCCAAAATCGGTTCTAATCATCGGATCTTAAAAATTCTTTTTTGTTAGAAAACTATGACCTCAGATACCCAACTTTCATACTTTTTGTCCGTCTGTCTGTACGTCCAGACGGACATAAATCTACTATCTGTCGGCGAATTTCCCATTGAATTAGCATTGAAATTCAATTTTGAGTCATTTAAATCACTGTTGCCAAATCAACAATGGCATGAGAAACTTTATTTAAACATATTTGAAGCAAAATAATATTTTCATGAATCAGTTTGGAATGACGTCATTAAATTTAGAACAATTTGATTCTTTGATTATTCATTAATTATCTACCAAGAAAGCGGCAAGGCATACTTTTGCATGCAATTATGCTTAGTTTTAATTTACATTTCTTGTTTTTTAATGCAGTTCGGAGTAGTTTCATTACTTTTGTTATTAATAAATATTTATTCTTCGAACTACAAATAAATCACGAGCAGATGATAAATAATATTTAATTAATTTGCGAACGAATATTAAGGAAAATAGTTGATTTTGGCTTTTAGAAGTTTAAATTATAGCTGGGTGCTGTGTTTCGATTTTTTTTTCTAATGTGTATAAATCTAGTGTAGAAACGGCTGTTGATGATATTTACTTTAGGAACCTAGTTTTTTTCCCGATTAGAACTTCAGTAAGTATTTAAGTAACAGGAAAGTAGGCTATTTTAGTTCTTTATGAACTTCTTGTTTATTATGCCGCCTAAAATGTAAATAAAATTTTAAATGAAATGTATCCAAGTTTAAAAGTCAATTTATTAAATTAATTTAATTCTGAAACGGAATAACTTGACTCTTGTTAAAGGAAATCGAATATTTTTTCGAAACAATTCCATAATTCCCTTATTTACGAAGGAAAAATGCTATCCTAGACGAATAAGATAGCGCACAAACTTTAATTTCCCCCACATTTTTGAAACTGTTGGCCAAGCTATCCAAATTCAAATATTGTTTTGTCCTAAAATTATTTAAATATTCATCATCATAAAATTAATATCTTTAAATTTAAAAGTCAAGGTATTCCTCTCAATTATTTGCATTTTTCTAAAAAATATTTTCTTTTGTGAGAGACACCATAAACTAATCTCAAAAGCTATTTTAGAAATAATAAAAAAAGGGCCGAATATAATTTATAATTTTAAGCTTATTTAATTTGCACGAAGTATGTTTGCGAAAGACATAATTTAATCTAAACACCTACGTTTTAAAAGTTGAAGATTATTATATGCAGAGAGGATTATCAATATATCTTAGCAAACTTAATTACGCTGAAATATTTGTTGGCAAATAAATTAAACCATTTAGGTTAACTATGTCGGGTATTCAAAAGAATTAATTTATTTAACTTATTTACTTAAATTAATAAAACGCGTATGAAATAGGCTTAATTAAATTTTTACTTAGTTATAACTAAATCTAAAAGCATTCGTATGGCTTAAAATTAATTTTAGTTGACATTTTGTTAGTGTTGTTTCAATTACATATTATATACTTTTATTAGACGAAAATAGCGTAAAACTCATGTTTGGCTTTTTATAGACAAATCTTTGCGAGAATTTAGTCATATTTTTTGGCCATTCTGATTACTAAATTATTGAAAATGCTTCGAAACTTTCAGAAAAGTTTTGTCCTAATATATTATAACTACCTTAAAAAGGACGATACCGCAGCCGTTTTATCAAAAAAAATGTCTGCGTTATTTCTTAAAAAGGTTACACAAAAAATAGCATTTTTTCTCAAAAAATCTGCATATGTGTCTGCAAATTAACTGAACTTTTAGGAATAGAAAACGATTTATATAGGTAGATTGTATGCAAACTTCTTAATTTTAATTTAGCAAATTTTTGGGATCACTCGAATTGCATTGCGTGAAATTTTTGCGCATGACCCTATAAATTTCCATCTTCTCTAAATGATCACAAAGTTTACTAAATTAAAACATCAACTATATTGTTTTTTTAACGTTGTTTAGTAGTTAGCAATTAATTTTTTAGTAGTTAAAATTTGTCACATTTGATAGACATAACATCTGACCTTTTGATTGTGATTGAACTGTCAACAACCTTTTGGAGGTTGTCTGACTTCCGTCATATGAGCTGAGGATTAGAAACAACAACTATTGTTTTTTAAAAATTTAAGATACGAAATTGAAAGAATTTGTTTAAATTTGCACTGATCACCACTGTTCACCTAGGACAGGGACCAGGGAGGACCACTGGTAACTCCACGAGAGAGAGAGAGGGGGGACCCGGTGGAAATCTGGCAGCGATTCACCTTGGGCAATCCGGACAGGGACCTTCCAGCAGGGACAGGCAGCTCACAAACCTAGGATGTATTAGAAATACGATCAACTAAACAATATTCCAATTCCTCACTTGTGCACAGAGGTATTTCCTTTAAACACCCATAACTCATTTAAAAAAATTAAGATCTTTCCTGAAACTATTCCATGATATACTGCTATGTATCGTTTAAAGTTTGAAAAGTTCCGTTAATTTGCCGATATCCTTTTTTAATCAAACAGCTGCGGCGCAGCATCCGGTCTTAGATATATGAAAATTATTAAGATAAAATTCTTCTGATAGTTTTGAAGCATTTCCAATAATTTACAAATAAATATGGCTGAAAATATTAATAAATTTCTCGCAATTAAAAATAAAGAAAAACTATTTATTTATTCATTTTTGCAAGTCTGATACCAGTGAAGTATGTCTCTGGGCAGGAAAAATTCACATTAATATTTCATGTACCGGCAGACCTTCAAAAACATGGAACATCCCAAAGCATGCATTATTTTACCATCAATTGCGTTTAAATTATTATTTACGGACAGGCCTTGATATTCGGATCAAACTCGCCGGTTGTCTGGAAAACGTTTATTTAGAAATTTCTGGGAATTATCAATCACGCTCGCATGAGTGTTCTCTAATGTTGATTACGAAAAAAAAAGTCAAAATATCAAAATTGACCTTCAGATTTCCATTTCCGAAGCACCAAAAAAAAGGGGAACATCAAAAACACATTTACGTAGCAAACATTACAAAAAAAAAGTCATTCGCGTCATTGCGTTTGAATCTAACGTAATCACGGGCACACCAATATGGAAAAGAAATTGCTTGTGGACTTGCGTCATAATATCCTATGAATGGTGTATTAAGAAACATCACATTTTGTGTACCAGTGACCGTGTTTTCCGTATTAATTAGTGGTTCAGAACTTATTCAATGGGCCTGTGGATAGCCTAGTGGTTAAGGCCTCGTTCTCGGAATCGCAAGGTCCTGCGATCGAGTCCCGATACCACCGAAGACCCACCGAGTATATGCGGAGTACGTGCTCGTTAAATCTGTGGGTACGAACGTCCTGTGGGCGGTCATGGCGCAGTTTCCCACGGGTACAGGTCCCTGGAGACTATTTCCCTCCCCTTCAGGGACATGTCTAAATTGTGGAGGTGGCGATAGATGGCAGCATCTGTCACTTATGCGTGTGTGTTGTGTGTGTCTGTCTTGACGAAGGTTTATAAGCGGGTCTCTGACCAAGCACACAAACCTGAATTTATGTCTACCAACCAACCAACTTATTCAACAGAACCGAATTGGCAAGGTTTTTGTCTTCAAGCTATTAAGCCCTAGGATCAAATACGGTCTCCGAAACACAACCATATAATGAACATAATTTATAGTTAAAAATCCAACAAAAATATCCTTGTAAAGGGGCTGCAAAACACGTTAAATCCGTCACAAGCGGGAAAAAAACACTTTATTTTACACTCCATAGTGTGATGATCAAAGTTCTGCCATCACTCTGAGCCGTAATTTTACATATGATGAAAAACTTATTGTGTGGAACCGGTGAAAACTTTTGCGTCAATAACAGTGGTTGGATGCACCTATCTTCCCTGTTTAAACGCTATTGGAGTAAATTGTTCATGCGACTCTGCACTTCGTGGGGCCCGGATGGCCGAGTGGTTTGGACCATTACGCTAGCAGTCTGCGGGCTGTAGCGGGTGCGGGTTCGATTCCCGCCCTCGCCCTGGGTGTATATTCCTTTCTCTGTGACAGTAAAAATTCTTTCTGTGTCTGTTTTACTTGACGAAGGCTTCATAAGCGGGTCTCTGATCAAGCACACCAAGCTAGTATAAATATGTAATAGTAGTTAGTAGTTCTGCACTTCGTAAAAACATCAATTTGCTGAAAAACCAACTTTACAACACTGTAATTTAAAATTTAAAAATAGCAGCAAAATACTATGTTGTCATTTTACAGATATTTTTACAGTGTACGACTGTATAGACAACAGTAGTTCTAAAGCCAACTTTAATCAAACTAAATACACTACTACTATTCACACTTATTTGGTCTACCGCTCTTTTAGTCCCTTAATCAATAAATATTCTACAAACACTAATTCTCCCTTGCAAAACCAATATTGTAAGCTACCAAATAAAAATAATACAATAACGATATGATGAAAATCCTTATTTAAGAAAATTATTGTAAATAATACGCTAATAATTAAATTTTTAATATTTTTTTTAAAAAGTTCTAGTAAAATGTCTATTGCAAGGAAAATTAATAAAATTAAAAAAAAAAATTAAAAATGATATTATAAGTCATACATTATTTATATTCTACTTTATTTTTAAGCAGTAAAATATTGCCGTGCTTACTACTATAATTATGTTACTATTTAATTACAGTCTTACAATCTAAAGAGATTTTCCTTATAATCTTTAAGCTTTAAATGCCCTGTCAATGCTTTAAGTTATTTACTTTAAGAACTTTCTAAGTCACATGAGAAATACAGTTAAGAGAAAACTATATGAAAAACAAAATTAAGAGAAAAATATATTTAACATAAACAATTAGCTTTAAACAGTCATTAAGAGTTTTAATCTGTCTTTAAACAGTTGTTGGAAACGTTAATTCAATAATAATTAAAATTTTCGCAAAAATTCAGGGGGTGAATTTTTTTTTACAAAAAAAAAAATTAAGCGTAAGATGCTCAAATAGTAATGCGGATTTCCAAATGAAAGATCTGAAAATGCTTACGACAATTATAATCATTCTATTTAGCCTCCATCTTTTCCTATAAAATATTCTTAATACTTATTTCTGGGTATTCTACTTTCTTATTTCTTGGTACTTGATCTAAGTTTTTTTTCAAGATAATTAGAATAATCTTTAGCAAAGTTTGGAGAAACATAAAGTCTTAGTCAGAATTCGTCTTATAAATAACTATGAAGCTTTCATTGCGAAGAGTAAAAAAAAACGCCTCCATTAATTAATAATTTCATAAATTTAAAACTTGAATTATTTCCTTCAACAAATGTATTTCAAGCTAATTGAAAACCTTTGATGAATACGTTAAAACCTAATTTTAGTTTCATTAAAAAAATCCTGACGTAAATCATTCCTACCTTTTATTTCTATCATTTTTTAAAATCTCAATTAATTTTAAGAATATATATTCTGGGTATTTTCCTGTTTTCATAACTTCTTGGTATTCATCTTCTTTTATTATTTCTGGATATTTAAGATTAAGTTGTCTTTTAACAAATCCTGAAAAAAGGGTTTTAGTCAGAATTTGTCTTTTAAGTAATTATGACGCTTAGAGCTTTCGATTGCAATAATGTGAATAAAAAAGGTTTTTCGGGTTCTTCTCCCTAGAAATAAATGTTTGAATCTAACCTATTAAAGTAAATTCATCCAAGGCTTATTTTAATAGTGAATAATCCCCAGTCACTCATCTCAAGATATATTTTTGGAAAATTTTGATTTCCACATGAATTAAAATTATTAACAAACTAGCAAATTTATACCCGTTCTTTGCACGGATTAAAAAAATATCGAATCGTTCCAAATATGTGTACCATATAACCTGTTATAGAATCATAAACTTATGTTATTGTTCCCGCTCGTTATAAAGTATAAAATTCAATTTCATTGCCTTAAAATTCCAAAATGAAAAATACGCTTTAAAATGCACTCATAAATGTCATCACAATTCCCTCATAAATACATAAAACCTTTTAGCTCAATTGGCGCGTTTTACGAAATAATTTAGCGAGAAAATAGATATAGCTACAAACACACACATTATACAGCTCTAACACAATGACCTTCGAACAACCGACCACCTTATAAATTATTTATAAAAGAAACTGCCCATTTGGCGAGTTTTAGTTAATAATTTAGCAAGTTTGGCAACGTATTTGGCGAAAAAATAAAGTCATAAAACCCGAATATGCAGCTCTAGTGCGATGGCCTTTATTAACCATCATAGTTCAGTAATAGGTTAACTATACATTTATTGCTTAAATATGCATATATGCAGTCAACCAAAAAATAAATGAAAAAATCATCAAAAAAATATTATAGATTATTAATAAATTATTTATTTATAGAGTGCCACGGTGACACACACTGTAAAAAATATCCATCTAATTTACCATCACAATGCGATGGTAAAAGCGTTGCCATCTTCACGTGCTGTGAATTTACACATGTTATTGTGTGATACTTGCGAAAACGTTTGCTTCACTGGATGCTCCCATCTTCTCTGTTTAAACGCTATTGGAATAAGTTGTTTATGTGACGATGTAGTCAAGAAAACATAAATTTGATGTAAAACAAGCATTACAACACTGCGGTGTAAAAATAACCGCCAAATGTGCTGTAATTTTGCAGAATTTTTTTACAATGCAAAAAGCTATGTTCCTTTCAAGTACTCATCAACAAGATAGAAATGCTTACTGCATATAAATACGAAAATGTATGAAAAGTAATGTTATAGTACACTGCAAAAAAAAAAAAAAAAAAAAAAAAATTGAAAATTTTTCATACTTTCGACGGTTTTAAACCATTTCGATTACTTACTTTACGATCTCGAACCATTCTATTAAACTAAGATTGTACTTCTTTTGACTCAATATGACAAGAGATATGGTGGTTCAGTCGGTATTACGCCTTGTTGTAGGTTGAAGATTTCTGGTTCGAATAGCGCCCGACGTAAAACCTTTCCTCCATTTTAAAAAGTAGAATATTTAAAGGGCAAAACAATACTTGGGGAACTGGGAAAAAGAGAAAAATTAAAAATAATATTTTAAGGACAAAGTATTTTAATTGGAAAAATCATCCCTTGACTGTTGTTCTAAATTGCGATGCCGCCTGTCGCGTCGCCTATTGCCTTCATGTAGCTCTAGTGCAACTTTATAATTGAACTAAAAATTCACTCTAGAATATGTCACTCGAAGTTCCGTTGGGTGCCCGCTCAGGAGTCGGCCTCGTCACTTGACCAGGGTTCTAAATTACGAGGCGTAATTGGCTGTGTTAAAGCTCCTAAAGGAAGCTAGAAATAGGCAGTCGGAAACGATTACATTACATTAACTGGAGAAAATAAAAAAAAACTCGAAGGAACTTGTGTTCTTCACCTGCAGACATGGGGATTTCAGAAAAAAAGGTATCTCAAGAGGAAGAGGAAAGTGTTTTTTCTTTGCCCATAGAAATGTAGGTCACGGTTCCCCAAGGTAGAAGATGAGAGTTGTTCAAAGCCTACTGCCCCTGAAAGAAGGACTGTGTGAAGGACTTGGCTGTGTTAAAACCTCTTTACTCCAGTGGTACACATACGTGAACTTTTGTCGAATTCACTTTACAACTTTATTTTACAATAGGGTGGGCCGTAGTGAGTCTAGTGGTCAGCGTCTCGGTCTCGGGATCGGAAGGTCCTGCGATCGAGTCCCGGTACCACTGAAGACCTACCGAGTATATGCGGAGAACGTGCTCGTTAAATCTGTTGGGTCCGAAAGTCCTCTAAGTTCCCATACCAAATCAATACCTCTGGGGGTGACAAGCCAATTCTGGGGATCCTCTAGTTGGCCTCTGTCTCTAAAAATTAGATGGATCCACTTATGTGTGTGTGTTGTCTGTTGTGTCTGTCTTACTTGACGAAGGTTTATAAGCGGGTCGCTGACCAAGCACACAAACCTGAATATATATGTCTACCAACCAACCAACAATAGGGTATTTGACTAAAAAAATTTAATTGGCTTAAAATATTCTTATGCTAAAGATATTAGACCCGTATTTTTTCTTTTTTTTCAAATACCCCATAAAAGGGCAGAAAAATGAATTTTAAAATTAGGACGAAAAATTACGCCCGAAAACGCTAAGTGGCTGTCACGTGGTATCTATGACGTCACTAGTAACTATAAACAAATTTTGAAACACCATTTTGGAATCTACTTTAAGCAAATTTGAACTATCTCCTTCTGTAAAACCTCCTTCCATTTATCTATATAATTCTTATTTTAATAGTAAATTAGATTAAATCCAGTTTAATTGAAAGCGAAAAAACATCACACCGGTTTGTTTATATATACTAGTGACGTCAACCAAATCGACGTGTTTGTGATCTCGTGACGTACCGATGGAAAAATAGCCATTTTAAAATGATTTTTATTAATTATGTACAGATTTATTTTGCAAAAAAATATAAACGTTTGTTAGTTTCGGGTTTAAACTATAATTAATTTAATATTGAAATGCATTTTAGCGATACAGTCAAGTACCCTATTTTTCTTAATGTATATTAACTATTATAAGCTAGAATGTCCAAGAAGGTCCCCAAAAATACCAAAACGAAGCAGGTAATTTATTAATTGCTTAAAATTCGATTCTTTGTTTTTTAAGTTGACTTGTAAGATTCATAGCCAGCTTGCTTTAATGATATAAAAGAAAGGAAAAATAGCTTAATCGTATAACGATGTGTAGTAATGCACTAAATCCTAATACTTTGTATCGTCGGGCGTGTAACAAATGAACTTAATACTATTTTTTTTAAAATAAAATTGTGAATTTAGTGCATTTAACAACTAGTCGGTTCTGAACGTAAGACGCTCATTTAATAACATACAGTCCCTTGACAAATTAATAGACGCACTGCTAGATTTCATGTATCAATCAATAATGAACAAAATACCGTTAGATATAATTTGTGTTCCTAAACTTAAGCTATTGAATAGAAAATACTATCTGCTATACTTAATACATATATCGACATCTTTTTTAATGATATGATGGCATTCTTTGGTATGTTTTCATTACTAAAAAAAATACAGTGCGTCTAATAATTTGTCCAGGGACTGTATATTATTCTATTCATTGCAGTAGATGCTAGTTCAGTATTTTCCTCTTTTGCTGATGGCAGTATCAAATTACAAAGCCTTGTGCGTGGGATATTAGCAAGCTTAAATCCATACAATCAACAGCGATGAAAAACCGCCATATTTTTTTATTGATTAAAAAAATTAAGATGTTAAATAGATTTTTCAAAAAAATAAAAAAATGCTGTTAAATAGATCCAGAAATGCCTTATCTTTATACGTATAACAAAATATATGCAAAACTTTTTGTTACAATAAACTTAATTTTGTTGCCCACTTTATTTATATGTTTACTTGCCGTTCATAATGTCAAGACAAAATAATTGAAATAAAGCTTATTATTTTTCTTCTATCTGTAAAACTTATTTTACATAAAAAAAAACAAAAATTCATGAAATACAACTTAATATTCTACAAATTAAATTAGATATTTCGAATACAAAAGAACAACTTACGAACAAAATATCCAATCCCTAATGGAGACTATGAATAATTCATTTGAATATTTAAATGCAAAAGGATGTCAAGACCATTGGAGAGTTTCCCACTACGCTTCTTCTTATCAACATTTTAGTGTAGAAATAAGCCTTTACGGAAACCCTCCTGTAGGTCCTTTTTATTTTTGGCGATTTATTTGTAAAATCTTTTATATGCATTTTCTATTGAAACATCAACGCATCAATAAATTGCAGACGATATCAAGATTAATTATGTAAATTTCTGAATTTTAAAGTTATCCAAGCGTTTGTTACACGAATAAAAACACATTTTGTTAGCCATTAAAATTCCAGAGACTTTGCCTAAAAACCGGCCATCGTATGAATGTAAATCCTAGAATAAAAGGTTTTGGAAACCAATGAAGCCAGTTTTTATTCGTTGATTTTTCTATTGTATGTTTGTATGTTTATGTTGTTTGAGCGATCTATTTTAGGTTGCTGAGTTTAATGTGTGGTGCATAAATTTAGAAATTTTGAAGATAGATATAAGTAAAGTTCGGATTTAAAACGGGCATAAATTAAGAATGAGCATTGCACAAGGCAGATTGATTTGAACACTTATGCTGCCGTGGACGGGTAAACTGCAGTACCCCAAAATGAATTAGGACCATTTTCGCTCTGAAAAAAAAAGTAGGTTTGTAACAGAATCTGTCACTTAACCCGCTTCCACACAACAGTTGTGTTAAACAGGTAAAAAGGCGCCAAACACAGAATTAATTCTATATTATTAAACATTTACATGCTAACTTTGGCTAGTTTCGTTTAAATTTTATTTCGAAAATTAAATAATTATTATTTATCGTTTGCAAAAATTAATCTATATTTTAAAGAATAAATATGTAATATTCCTCGCTTTTAAATAGAGGTTAATTCCACGTAAAATGATACCACAACTGAAAAAAAAAATATTTTTCTACAGTTGTAA
Source organism: Oedothorax gibbosus (assembly GCA_019343175.1). Lineage (NCBI taxonomy): Eukaryota > Metazoa > Arthropoda > Arachnida > Araneae > Linyphiidae > Oedothorax > Oedothorax gibbosus. Next base: position 11,435,847 of record CM033273.1, read on the forward strand.
CTTTTATATGTGCTTAAGAAAAGTTTGAATTTTATTTTTTTTGTATCAACAACTATTATTGTTTCACCTTTGGCAACACAGCAGCTTCAAAATGGCTGCTTTGTTTTGAAAGCATGGTCTCGTGTTTTTTCATCATTTTGAACCCAGGAATTTTAAGTTAAGAAACACATTTTATCAGATTAATTGGAAACACTTATTAAAATAGATTATCAGAACTATCTTAAAAACACATTATTAATCGGCATTTATTACTAAAAGATACTTAATTAGAAAGATAAAAATCTCATTTTTGACTGTAGTGTAAGTCACGAAAAGATATAAAAGTTTCTATAACTTTTTAAAATAAAGCTTTACTTCAAAAATTTTACGATATTTTCTTTCTATAGTAACCTATGCGTAATTCCACACCTTTTTAATTTTAAAATAAAAAGCATTTTCTCTATTTATAACACATTTTAGCTTTGTAGTGTAAGTCACAATGTAGTGTTAGTCACAGCTTCTGTTTGATTTATCTATTATAGATTAGCTATAATATATGTAGATTTCTTACATTTTGATAATTTTAATTTAAGATGGCTAAATCAACAGTTAAAAGAAAAAAAAGAGCAAAGGGAAAGACTTTAAGCATGTGGAAAATTTCCAACCTTTAAAGAAAAAGAAAGCAAAAACGATTTTACGGACAACACTTTAACTAAAAATACACCACCTCTATTGCAATGTTCCAACCCTTAGACAACATTGAATGGCATTTCTCTGCCACCAATGTTTGTCATCTTTACCTTTAGTCATGAAAAAGGAACATTTGATGGACTTGGTATACAGTGAGGAGGGGATAAAAGCAGCCACACCTTCCAGGAAAATTGACCCACATTCTGCTAAAGATTTTTTCACTTTGCATAAGAAATCTGCCCAAACATATCCCTATTATACATTTCTGACAATTGTATAAAGGGCGAAATAGGTAGATTAAATATATTTGCTCATCAAAGGAAAAAAATATTTCCGATTCCTGACACTCAAAAATTGCTCTGATTTTTAAAATTAAACAAATACTTACTTAAAACTGCCAATATTTCATTAAATCCCCCAAAAACAACACTGCTGATTAAACAAATGGAAATGTTGTAAAAGGAAATACCCTCAAACAAAAAACCCGAAAATTTAAAAATTTATTTCTGAAAGAAAACTTTTTTTCCTTTTGGGAGGGGAAAAAAATCGTTACAAAAATTTTGTGGGGGGAAATGTTAGTAAATTGGGGTTATTTTATAAAAACTGAAAAAATCCCGCAATGGGGTTTAAAAGTTTTTTTTGCGTGGCCTGAGAAGGGGAAGGGTTTTTTTAGACAATTCCCATTGAAAAAAGAAAAAATTAAGAAAAATTTCCAAAACCAAATTTAGGGGACGTTTTTTGAACTTTTTTCCCAACTATGATTTGAAACCCGTAGGAATTTTTTAACTTTCATGGTTTTTTTTAAAATTTTTTACATATGTTATGGGTTTTAATTGCCCAAATTTCCCTATTGTGATACAATTCACATGATGTAGTGTAATCCAAATTTAATGTAGTGTAATCCCGCACAAAACTGTTAATAAATTAATTTTCCCATTATTTTTTCCACACTTTTTTTTCAATTAAATTTTTTAGCTTTAAACCCTTTTAAAGCTGGGGGAAAAAAAAACGATCCACCCTTCGTTTTTTTTTTTGCTTAAATTTACAGGGGAAATTTTTTGGGAAAAGGGGTCATTTTTTCAGGAAATAGCGTAAGGAATTCAAACTGGCAACCCAAAAATTTTATAAGGGGGTCGGGCTACATATTAAAAAAAAAAGGGACCAAATTTAAAATTTTTAATGGCAACACCCAATTTTTTTATATAAAAATGTTTTTTCATCTTCAAAAATACCCCAGATCCCAAAAATTTTTTTTTTAATTTGGCCCCTTATTTTTTGAGAAAATAAGGCCCTTCGAAGTTTAAAGGGCCCATAATGTTAAAAAATTTTCAAAAAACTTTTATTTATACCTTCCAAAAAAAAAATGAAAAATTTTTTAAAAACCCCAAATTTTTTTTTCATTATATTTCATAATCTTTTCCCAAAAACAAAACCAAAACAAAAATTTTTTCATCTTTTTTTAATTTTTTTAAATTTTTTTTTTTATTTAAAATTTTAAAAAAAAAAAAAATTTATGGGAAAAGCCAAACCCCCAAAATTTTTTTTTACATAAATCGAAAAGTAGATCAAGTGAACCAAAAACCCACGGGTTTTTTTTTTCAAAAAACAATTATTTGCCGAGTTTTTGTTAAAAAAACTGAAAAAAAAAAGAAATTTGGGACCGTGGGAAAAAAAATTTGTTAGCAAATTGGAAACCTAA